>SJYX01021027.1:131548-175774 GCA_006410675.1 Oreotragus oreotragus | reverse complement strand
AAAAAAAAAATACATAGTCTCCAAACATGGTGACAGAGTTATTTTCTTCCTCTCAAGTAGCATATTCTCATGATTCTCCCCAATGGCTATTCAATCTGAAAGCTGCTGCTCTGGCCTTGCAGGTGGCTCAGCAACCAGGTAAACCAGGTTTGGGTTGCACAGGGCTCTTCATGTAATTTAGCACAGATCTTAGAGAACTTATGATACTTGGAGATGGGGTGAGGGTGGAATACAGGGAATAGGGAGGGGTTGGTGGTATGGAGATATGGTGGTGGCAATGGTGGACTGGGTTGGCTGCATTGTTAACTACTGGGGATAAAGTAAACCTGGAAGCATTCCCATATTAAGTACACTAAGTTTCCTCAGTTACTTTCAAAGAACTCCACACAACACCTTCAAAGTCTGAAGTCAGCAGCTGACCTGTAGTTAAAGCTGCAAGGCTCACAAACTCATCAAAGAAGCCAGAAGGAGATGACCTAGATAGGAAATTCTAGCAATTATTCTCCATCAGTCTTTCTCCAATCTAAAATAAACATCTAATATACATGATGTGGGATTTAGAAAGCCACGCTGTAGCACGCAGGGTATTCTGTCAAACTCTTCATCAAACATCAAGGGAAACTAATGGTCAGGATATATTTTATCTTATTTTATTTAATACACAACTCCCAACATTATTCTATTATAATGGGACATGGCTGAACAGGTAGGGGCCAGATTTCCCACTGTGAGTTCTTCTGATGGCTTCTGCAAGAATCATGGAGATGTCGATCACCTGTATTTTGGAGCAGCACTTCATCTTATCCTCCTGAGGTATGGTATTGGTGACTACAACTGCTTCAAAGCCTGCACTGTTCATGCGGGTAATGGCTGGGCCAGAAAAGATTCCATGAGTCAAGATCGCATAAACTCTGGTGGCTCCAGCTGAGAGAAGTTTGTCGGCTGCGTGGCAGATTGTACCACAAGTGTCAGCCATATCATCCACAAGGATAGCCACACGATACTTTACATCTCCCACTAGTACCATTCCGTCCGCTTCACTAGCTTTCTTCCGTTCTTTGTGAATCAAGGCAAAGTCCACATTCAATCTGTCTGCAATGGAGGTCGCTCTCTTAGCTCCACCAGCATCTGGGGAGACTATCGTGCAGCTTCTCCACTCAGAGATACTCTCCTTTATCCACTTCAGGACAACGGGTTCTGCACACAAATTGTCTACTGGGATATCAAAAAAGCCCTGAATCTGAGAAGCATGTAGGTCCATCGTGATGATATGATCTGCGCCTGCTGTTGACAACATATCTGCAACAAGTTTGGCGGAGATCGGGGCTCGGCTCTCACCTCTCTTATCCTGCCGGGCATATGGGAAGCACGGGATAACTGCGGTAACCCGGCCTGCTGAAGCAATCTTGCAGGCATTAATCATGATCAAAAGCTCCATCAAATTGTCATTGATTTCGCCACAGCCACTCTGCACTATGTAGACATCCTCTCCTTGCACACTCTCGCCAATTTCCACGCAGGTTTCCTGGTTGTTTAATTTCTTGGTCACCACCTTGCCCAGCTCCAGGCCCAATCGGTCGGCGATTTTCTGGGATAAGTCCTGGTGGGAGCTGCCGCTGAAGATTTTGATATTTGGCTTTTTGGTCAACTGCAGTAGGCTCTTTGCGTCCATTGATCACGCTGGTAGCTGAGACAGGATCAAAACTCAGACGGCAGACTACGCCAGGCGCCACCTCGGGCGCCAGCTTCTGGTTGTTACTCTGTGCTTCCGGTCCCGTCAGGCGGTGCGCGGCTTTAAACGCTACGCTCAGTTCAGTCCAGTCGCTAGATCCTTTAAAAAAAATCATTCCTGCTTGGAACGGACCTCACATTCGTAACTAAAGAGAATTAAACCTTTCTTCAGTTCGTGAACTTCCCCCCCGCCCCTTCTGTTAGTGCCTGTTTTAGTTTCCAAGGGCAGCTTAAATCTGAATAAGTGAAAACATAAAATTTCTGTTAGGCAAAAAACGCAACTTCGAAAAGTTCTGGCCTGGAGGAAATGTCTGGAATGTGTCCTGAGTTCTTTCAAACGAGTAAAGGTAAGTAAGAATAAAAATATGAAAAAAAAAAAAAAGCACTAAAAATCAAGAAAAGGATACATTTTCACACACCATTTGAGCCAAAATTATGATAGGTAATTCCTTCTACTCTAATGGGATATTTAAGTGAGGGATTTTGTGAGGGAAATTTTTTATGTAACCTTTGACTCAATGTGTCTTCTAGGAATCTACTCACTGGAAATATTCTTAAAATATATTGATAATTATTTCTTTCTGTATTAATCCTTTTAGTCAAAATTTCCCGAGGTATCATGTGTGTCAAGTTGTTGAGCCATTTACAGAATACAAGATGGTGAATGATGAATAATAACTCTCTAGAATTGCTTATAAAAGTGAAATATGGAAACCAATAAATGTCTGTCAATAGCTAAATTATCAGGTAATGTATAGTTGGTACACAGGGCTGCTGTTAAAGAGATTGTAATAGTCATGTGAAAGAAATCATATAGAAGTATCTCCAGTGTACTTTTAAATGTGAAAAAAATTCATAATATATGCATAATATATTTATGTATTTAAAATTAAGTAATATAGTCAAAACATCAAATAATTATGGAAGTCTTTAAAAAACTTATTTATTTATTTTTGGCTGCCTGGGTCTTCCTTGCTGCATGTGGGCTTTCTCTAGTTGTGGACAGCAGGGGCTACTCTCTAGTTGTGGGGCACCGGGTTCTCTTTGCAGTGGCTTTTTTTTTACTGTAGAGCACTGCCTCTAGGGCACTCAGGCTTCAGTAGCTGCAGTGTGTAGGGTTAGTTACCTTGAGACAGGTGGAATCTTCCTGGATCAGTGATCAAACCCGTGTCCCCTTCATTGGCAGGAGGGTTATTAGCCATTCACAGAGCCACTAGGGACATCTTATTTTTATTATGATTACTTTTGGAGATGGGAGTAGGTTGATAGTAGTTGGGGTTAGTTATGCACAATTTATTGACATTGTTAATGTGGTATTTGAACCTTCATTACTTTTATAATTTAAAAGACTAAAAAGTATATATGATGATTAACATCTTTGCTAGCAAATTTAAGTACACTGCTTCCAAATGCATTAGGGGTTGCAATTATGGGCTGAGAAGTGGAGGGGATCATAGATACCAGGAATTTCAACAACAAACTGTCGTAAAAATAATGTAGACATTAGAGTTCAGAAAACTTTATCATGTTAATTGTGCGTTTGACATTTGGTTCTGGGATATTTTTATTTCATCTAAAACCAGAATAATTATTTTATAATATTTTGAAATTACTAAATAATTTCTTGAAGCTATAGCAGCTCATTTCAGTCCACAACCCTTCATTCATGTTCTTTCCTATCACAAAATCCACAGACACACCTATACTATATAATTCTCATCCTTAGCCAAGATTACATACAGTGATTTCTAAAGAAAATTCTGTGGCTTAATTTAGCAGCACTGAAAAGTACTTGCAACTTCGATTAAAATGATTTTTCTCTTAGTGTTGTCAACGTGTCGCACAGTTTTCAGTTTTTAAAGAAAAAACAGGTTTTTAAATAGACTTATTATTACCCAAATCGAAGTGAATGCTAATGTAAACATTAAAAACCATAGTTAGTTGCATTTTCCTTGAGGTGTTAAGTAGGAGAAATTTTTGTGTTGCTGCTATTTTTGCTCCATGTTCTCGCTCTTGCAACACCTCACACTTTCAGGGATTTGTCTAGAATCATAAAATGTTAAAGATGGAAATGACCTTAGAAAGCACCAGGTCTAACATCCCAATTCACAGATAGGGAACCAAGGCTCAGAAAAATGAAGCAAGTTGCCTGGGATCTAACAGGTAATTTGAGGCAGAATGTGGATTAGGACACAGAATCCCTGAATTTCCAAATAGGGCTTTTCATGCTTGGCTTTTTATTTGAGGTCTGTCAGAATAAACAAAAAGTCAAAAGGTCACACAGAAATTGTTGCACAAAATTTTTACTCTTCTATTGAATATCTACAACAAAGAACAAAACCCCCAAACTGAGACTGGAAAATCCTTTTACTTAAAAAAATTATTTCCAGAAAGAGGTAAGTGATTAGTAATGTCATGGAAATATCTTTATTACTCTCATATTTCTGTTACATGGATATGCTGTAAGGGGATTTAGCTACTGTTTATTTTAGTCTCTGTAGGTTGAGAAAGACATCTATCTTGTCACTGTTTCAGGCCAAAGTTACAGGTAGGCATAATGCCCATTGAATAACAAATTCTCTCTATTTAAGACATTGTTTCTTAATAAATTACTCTGGAAACAGAAATTGTGGTACAGAGAAAGTGCCTTATCTTTCTCTTTCCCAAGGCCAGCATATTTAAATGTCATCTTTACAGATCTGTAAGAACTGCTGTTTTTTTGAAGGTCTTTTGAGTCAATACCCAGAATATATCTATTACCTTGGTAATAGTTTCTTGCTTTACTGATTATTCTTTTACCCTTCACAATTCCAATATAAATAATTCAGAGAGCCTTGATACAGCTTGATCAGCTAAGGAGAATAGAAATTCAGGCAGTTCTTTCAGAAAGTGGAGAAAAATGGTTGTTGTATTTTAAGTAAAATAAATGCTTTCACTAAACACGCTTGCAGTTGACAAAATGCTAGATGTTTAGGTGGCAATTATAGTTCTTTGATAAACTGTCAAATCTTGTCACAACACACGTTACAAACAAGGACAGATTTAGATGTCCTTTATGACAGCTTTGTGTAGGTTGAGAATGTTTGGCAGTTAATTTCAAAAAGTAACATATTTTTCTTTCCAGCAGTTATCTGCTTGTTTATTAGGAAGAGTTTCTTTGTGCCTTTAATCTTCCTCATTTGACTCACAGTTCCAGATCATTATTGTAACATTACTTTACCTCTTTTATTTTGTTCATAATAATCATCTACAATACTTTGAGAAAACAATTTCCCACAGAGCTTTATATTGGTAGAAATGCTTTAAAGTTTGTTTTGTGATTGTTTACAATTAAAGTTGACTACTGTGTGTGTTTACTGAGCTTTTAGTTGGAAATCTGTCATTTTATACAATAGATGTAAAGATGGTGATTAGGTAAGTAAATATGAGTGAAACAAATAGAAGAAAAAGACAAAATTTTGTTATTCAGAAATGTGACTTTAATTCTGAGTATTATATTAGCCTTATGATGGTATTTTTCAAATACATTTTGGAATTAAAAAACTTTCTAGTGAACTTAAAAATCTTATTATGAAAAAATAGTCTTGGAATAATAATGTTAGGTGTGCTGCAATATAGTTGAGGCAACATATATAGATAGGTTCCATAACTGGTTAATTTCAATAAACGTATCTCTTTAAATATTTATGTGAAATATTTTAAAGTATTTTAAGGCAGCTATTGATAATAGATCTTTCCCTTCTCATGTAGAATATCAGTTTCCTGAAATTGGTAAAAAGATACTTATGTTAATTTGACAAAATGCAAGTTCCATTTATGCTATTCAACCCATTTTAAAGGCTTTGTTTTTCCCTCCACTGTGATCATTTAATCTTCATAATAAACATTAAGACCAATTGTCCATTCACATAAGAATATATTAAATGTTGTATGGTTTGAAATGGTTCAGTGATTCTCCAGTTTTATGGGCAGCAGGATCACCAGTAGGGAGTATGAGATTCCAGAGCCTCATCCCTATAGTTATTGATCAGTCAGTCCCCCGAGGGGGGCCTCAGACTTCATGTTTCTTACAAGACACCAGATATGCTGATGCTGCCATTCTGGTGACCATGCTTTTGAGAACCACTACTTTGCATCATTTACATTTATTTTACCATTTGGGAAGATAAAATGTACTAGTTGATTTACTTTGCTTCTACTCATTTCACTAGCCCTTGTAAGTTTAACATATTTTATTTTGCTTCTAGATCTTTTCGTGTTCTTTTGTACATATAAATATTGGTTTAAAATATCACATGGTCTTTTATGAACTGTATNTCGCTGGAAAAGACTCTGATACTGGGAAGGATTGGGGGCAGGAGGAGAAGGGGACGACAGAGGATGAGATGGCTGGATGGCATCACCGACTCGATGGATGTGAGTTTGCGTGAACTCCAGGAGTTGGTGATGGACAGGGCGGCCTGGCGTGCTGCGATTCACTGGGTCGCGAAGAGTCGGACACGACTGAGTGACTGAACTGAACTGAAGAGGTTCTCCTTTTTATTTTCCCATTTCCCCTCCTTGAGTATTGTACAGTATTCGTCACTGAGAGTCTTTTCGTCAAACTCTGAAAAGCACGTCTAAGATGATCCTAAGTATTGTACAGAGTAAATACTTGCTAATTTGATCTGATGTTGCCATTTGGGAGGAAACCATTGTTCAGACTCTTTCCAACTTACATTGGTTCAGCTAACAATTTTTCAACTTTACTACACAGTAGAAGAAATAGCTTTCATTATAAACTGAAGTTCGATTTTGATCTTTTCCTGGGCTAGCAATATGTGGTACAGTACTCTCTTGAGATGCTAAGGACAGGTGGCAGCTGCAGCTCCCAGCTTCTTCTCTTTTAAATTACTGTATTAAATTACAATAAGTTTTTGTTATTTTTCCATAGAAATCTATCCTCAGATATGTATTTTTACATTTAAGGTATTTCCAGGCACTTCATTTTATAGAATTTAAATGGCATCATGGGAAATTGTATTTTCTACTACATAGTAATATATTTGATAGTCTAAATTTTGTGTCTGTTCTTAAAAAATTTATTTGTGACTTTTAAAAGTTTCTATATAAGCGATATATCATCTGGAAATAAATAACAACATAGCTCTTCTTTCTATTCTTTGTACTTTCCCTCCTTCTTGCCTTGTGGTGCTAGCTAGACCTCTAATGTCAGGTTGACTAGAAGTGATGACAAGTGGGCATTCTTGCCTTATTTCTAATTTTAAAAGGAAAAATTTTTTTTAATGTTTTACCATCGTCTATGATGTTTGTATGTTGTATTTAGGAAATACTCTATAAGGTTAAATACATCCTATTAGTTTTTTGAACGTTTCTACTTCTTTTTTTTTTTAATCAAGAAAGCTAGACCTCTAATGTCAGGTTGACTAGAAGTGATGACAAGTGGGCTTTCTTGCCTTATTTCTAATTTTAAAAGGAAAAAATTTTTTTAATGTTTTACCATCGTCTGTGATGTTTGTATGTTGTATTTAGGAAATACTCTATAAGGTTAAATACATCCTATTAGTTTTTTGAACGTTTCTACTTCTTTTTTTTTTTAATCAAGAAAGGGACTTGGATTATATCAAGTGCTTTTTTCTGCCTCTTTCATGATTGTTACGATTTTTCATGGTTATCCTCTTAATATGGTAAATTATAATGATTTCTTTTCTAATGTTAAAGAGACCTTACATTCATAGGATGAACCCAATTCAATCATGACATATTGTCCTTTTTATATATTAGTTGATTCAGTTAGCCCATATTTTATTTAGAATATTTTCTTGTACCTTTATGAGAGAATTTAGACCATAATTCTAGGTTAATTTCTAGGTTAAGAAAGCAAGGTTATGTTACCTATGTATGAGTTGGAGAGCATTTCATCTTTTCTATTCTATGGAAAAGTTGTATAAATTATGACGTTAGGTGGAACTGCACCAGAAGATATTTGACTACTTATTCAGTTTTTCTAATGGCTATCAGTTACATTTAGGTTATAAATTATTATTTAAGTACATATTTCCATGTTTTGGTCAGTTTTCTTAAGTTTTATTTTTCTGCAAAATTTCCTATTTTATTTAAATTTTCAAATATATTAACAGTACTTCCCACAGTACCCTTTTACTGTATATTTTTATATATGCAGCATATTTAATATGATTACCTTTGTCATTTCTGGTATTAGATTTTGAAACTATTCTCTTTCTTTTTGATCAGTTTCACCAGAAATCTGTTAATTTTATTATCTATTTATTTGGCTATGCTGGGTCTTTCCTGCTGCGTGGGCTTGACTGAAGTCAGAAAACGTCCTCTGTGTGATTTAAGTCCTTTGAAATTTGCTAAAACTTTTCTTATGTTCGTAGGTGGTCACTTTTCCTAAGTATTTCTTGTCTGCTAGAAAAAGTACATACTCTTGAGTGCTATATACATACACACACACATTAGATGAGGTTTGTTTGTGATGTTATTTTTATTTTCTGTATCTTTACTGATTAAAAAAAATCGATTCTATCAAATACTGAGAGAAATATGTTAAAATTTCCACAGTGATTATTGCTATATATCTCTTTGTCCTTGTGTTTCTCTTTTTTAATTTCTCTGTATTTTGAGGCTTGTTATTTACAAATTTAAGTTGCTGTAACTTTTTGATGAATTGAGATACATTTTAAAGTAATACTTTTCTAGTAATGCCTTTTGGCTTAAATTCTAGTTTGTCTGATGTTAATATAGTCATGTTAGTAATCTTTTAATAAGTTTGGTTGATTTTTTTATTTTCCTTCTTTCCTCCCTCCTCTTTTTAACTTCTGCAATCACATTAATATTGTTATTGTATGTAATCAACATTCATTTACATATACCTAGTGGCACTAGTGGTAAAGAACCCACCTGCCAATGCAGGAGATGCAAGAGACTCTGATTCGATCCCTGGGTCAGGAAGATCCCCTGGAGAAAGGAACGCAACCCTCTCCAGTATTTTTTCCTGGAGAATCCCATGGACAGAAGAGCCTGGCATGGTCCATAGGTTTGCAAAGAAATGGACACGACTGAAGGGACTTAGCATGCATGCACCTGTGTATATGTAACTGTATGTACTTACTCTTTTTGCTCTTATTTTTACATTTTAAGCCTTTCATTTGGGGTCATTTGTATCTGCTTGAAAAATATCCTTATAGATTTTCAAGATACTGCTGTTGAAAAGCTTTGGCTTGGAGTTTAGAACTTAGTCTCCTTTAATGCTCTTCTTTTAAAAATAATATATTTTTTCCTCCTCCAGATGATTTTGATTTTCCTTCCTCCATCCCTCCCTTCTTTCCTTCCTTTCTCTATTTCCTTCTTTCTTTCCTTTTCCTTTTATTTCTTTCTGATGCACAGTCACTATTATATGTCTAAGTGTGGAATTTTGTAATTACTTGCTTGAGATTTCGTTTGGTTTCTTGAGTCTATAGGTTGGTGTTTTTCCATTAGTTCTGAATTGTTTTTTAATTGCTTCTTCAAATATCGCTTCTGTCTAATTCTCTTTTCTCTCACTGGAATTCTGATGAAACTCAAAATATATCCCTCATTCTATTTTCCATGAACCTGTTTCAGTTTCTTTAAAAAATATTTGCGCATCTGTATTGTATTCTGCTTCTTTTCTGCCCTGTCTTCCAGTTTACTCATTCTCTTTTCATATTTGTGTGTGTGTTAGTCACTTAGTCACTATGCCAAAGCCTTTGACTATGTGGATCACAATAAACTGTGGAAAATTCTGAAAAAGATGGGAATACCAGACCACCTGACNAGTCCATCCTAAAGGAAATCAACCCTGAATATTCATTGGAAGGACTGATGCTGAAGCTCCAATACTTTGGTTATCTGATGCCAAGAGTCAATTTATTGGAAAAGATTCTGATGTTGGGAAAGATTGAGAGCAAGAGAAGGGGAGACAGAGTATGAAATGACATCACTGGTTCAATGGACAAGAGTTTGAGCAAACTGGGAAATAGTGAAGAACAAGGAAGCCTAGCGTGTCGTACTTCATTGTGTCACAAAGAGTTGAACACGACTTAGTGACTGAACAACAATAGATAAAACTTCCTTCAGAGATGCCAGAAAAATATGTATGCAGGAAATTTTTATTAGGATTTTACTTGTCATTCTTTCTTTCTATCTATTAATTAGGAGATTGTTTCAGATTCTTCTTTATATTTTCTGTCATTAGGACAGACAAGTAGTAAGCACATAAAGAACTACTCAAATTAATGTTAAAAACATCTATATGATCTAAGTCCAAAGTTGGAGAGTTTTTAAATGATTTTTCTATATAAGAGAATTTCAAAAATTTAAACTCTTTTTAAGAAATATATATCTTCACATCCAAGCATTTGAAAAAGTTAAGAAACATAGATGTAGTTTCTAAATCTAGTTGGCATTTACAAGCTTCTAAATATAACATGAGCCTCTTAATAAATGCACAGCAACTATTTTTAAGTTATTGATGAACTTCTGCTAGGGTGATCCTCAATAGAGATTTCAGGGAAAGGATTTATATCAAGTTACTCATATGGATATAAACAAGAAATTTCTGAAGTCCAATTAATAACAATAATAATAACTTCTATTATTCATCAGGCAGTAACAAGTATGTATGAAACCATAACCTGTGGGTGCTGTTATCCACTTTTGCACAGTTAGGAAATGATACCTAGTCTGAGTAGTTTGACTAAGATTACAAAGTTAGAAAGAGATCCAGGTATAAAACCTAAGGCTGTCCAACCCCTAGGGCTTCCCAAATAATGCACCCACTGCTAATGCAGGAGACGTAAGAGATGCGGGTTTGATTTCTCTGTTGGGAGGATTCCCTGGGGTAGGACGTGGCAACTCACTCCAGTATCCTTGCCTAGAGAATCCCATGGACAGAGGAGCCTTGGGGGCTACAGTCCATAGTGTCTCAGAGAGTCGGACACGACTGAACAAAGTCAGCGTCCACTTTGCTACTCTTTAGCTCCTGAACCATTTCTATAGCACTGAGATAAAAGAATACATTTGCAGTTGTCTCTGGTGGGTGGTTCATTTTCTCCACGCATACCCATACTCCAAGCCCCTTAATGCAGTCAGTGAACCTGGACACTAAGGCAAGAATTAAGTATTAGCATTTTGCTTAAAGAGCTAATATAATAGCATTCTTGGCAGGACACTATATTGTATTGTTTTGTTTGTATATGTATAGAATTGGGAATTACTGAATGCATGGTGCCTTGTACAATTTCAGCCAAAAGGTAGCTATTAGGCTGCTTAACTTATGATAAGTAGGTACTTCCTTGGAAAAGATGTTGAAAGTTAGCAACAGAAAATAACATACTGTGTGTACATTAGTGACTACAGTTTGGACTTTTGCCTAAAGGACTTGCAGATACATTAAAATAAAGGTTTAACCTATTGAGGTATATATGATAAAGAACTCGCTTGCCAATGCAGGAGAACTAAGAGATACTGGTTTGATCCCTGAGTCGGGAAGATCCCCTGGAGGAAGAAATGACAACCCAATCCAGTATGCTTGCCTCGAGAATCCCATGGACAGAGGAGCCTGGCAGGCTACAGTCCATGGGGCCGCAGAGAGTCAGACATGACTGAAAAACTTAGCTCACACCCACACCCACACACACACACACACACACACGTATTGGTATATATGTATGTGTACGTGCATAAAAGCNCCAGTATGCTTGCCTCGAGAATCCCATGGACAGAGGAGCCTGGCAGGCTACAGTCCATGGGGCCGCAGAGAGTCAGACATGACTGAAAAACTTAGCTCACACCCACACCCACACACACACACACACACGTATTGGTATATATGTATGTGTACGTGCATAAAAGCTGTATATATGAAATACAGCGATAATTTAGTAAGTGTAAAAAAAAAAAAAAGGTGCCAAATTTAAGCAAAATACGGGTCCAAACTGGCACTTAGGTCAATCATTTATTTTATTCATTTATTCACTAATCTTATAAACCTCCTTGCTTCAGAAGTACCTAGTGTTTTACTTTCTGACTAATTGGGATGCAGTTTGGCTCTACGTGGTTTCAAACTTTTATGGGAAGCAAACCACTGGAAAAGACCGCGTTTCTAGGTTTGTTACAACCATGATCCATGTGCTTTGTTTGTTTCCCCGCTTTGTCAAAACATCACAACCAAGTGCATGATTCATAAATTCTTCATCAGTTCTTTTACAAACCAAACAGAACGGACAGCATATAAGAAAAAAAATGTCTAATTGGATGCCATGGCATTTCATCATGATGAAAGATTTGCTTCCTGGGTGATGAAAGGACTATTATGGAGTGTTTGTTTGTTTGTTTTTTTTTTTTTCTTTCTTCCTGTCCAGTTTCTGAAGGTTTCCTGCATTCTGACTATTTCCCAGCACCTTAACCTAAATAGCTTCCTTTACAGAATGGTAAATATAGGAGACTTACCTAAAGGGTTTTTGACTTGCTGCTGTTCTGTTACTGATAATTCCCAGGTGAAGAAAGGACCTCAAATAACACTAAATCTCAAACATATTTGAATCAGTTTCGGACCGCTCAAGATTATACTTCAATATTGTGTCAGAATAGAATAGAAGTAAATTTTCCAAACTTTGAAATTATAGAACATAGAAAATGATCAAAGATAAAAGTTATTTACTGGTTGTAAGGAATTACTGTTTTCACTAACTGAATCTTCAAAAAATTTTAATATCATATTTTTAAAGAAATTTACTTTTCTATATCAGGGCTGAGTTATTTCAACTAGCATCTATGCTGACTAGTACATGAAGAAATAATTTATTTCAGCAATGGCAAATGGGTAATTCAGAAAATTATCTGTAGACTACAGCCACTGAAAAGAAAAACATCTATTATTATAAAATAGACAAAATGGTTGGATGGCATCATCAGCTCAATGGACATGAACTTGAGCAAAGTCTGGGAGACGGTGCAGGATAGGGAAGCCTGGCATACTGCAGCCCATGGAGGTGCAAAGAATCGAACGCGACTGAGAGACTGAAGAACAGTAACAATTAACATTACATAAAACAAGATGCACTGTTGTCACGATTCCTCTCAAAAAGAATTTCCTAAACTATATTTGGAAAGAACTGCATTCTGAAAGATGCTATTAAAAGGTTTTAAAAAGAAAAAAATAGTAACTAAACCTAAAGAAAATCAAAGCAAGTAAAGGAAAAAGAAAGGAGGAAAGAAGGAAGGAAGAAAGAAAAAAGAAATAAATTGCTATATAATTACAGTTTTAGCTAAAATATATTTTAGGCCATGGGTAAAATATCATATATACCTTTAAAATTATTCTAACTTTTATGTATTCAGTCTGCTTTCAGGAAAATATCTCCATATCAAAGAATGCACCATTAATTCCTCGTGGAACAAATACTCTGCTTGTTATATCCTTGCACTAATGTATGGACACCAGATAGTATTCAGCCATTGCATCGTCGGCAACCTGGTTGATAACTTAAGTCCATGGATTGGCCTGGACCAAATAAGGCCTGTTTTCTGCTTTTGAAAATGCAATTTTATATGAAACTGGCTACACCCATTTCCTTCCATATTTTGTGTGGCTAGTTTTGCTCTGTATGATAGAATTGAATAGTTATCACAGAGATTTGCATAGCTCTCAGAGGTTAATATATTTACTATCTGTCCTTTAAAAGAAAGCATTTGCTGACCTCCACTTGATATTTGGTGATATCATTTGCTTCATTATGCAATTTCAATATATTTGTTAAATATTTAAAGTGATAATATATATAGCATCTAATATGATGAATGGATATTATTCTGATATATCTTTTTAAATGTAATAAATAGAAAATGATCATATTTTTTATAATTTTCAGCAGTTAATTTATTTACAGAACCATATTCTATCACCTTTTTAATGCTAGTATATGTTATATATCACAGACGTCTATTTTCTCAAACTACTAGAATATTAAAACTCATTCATGGTCAAAAACCTTCAGAGAACACTACCTATAGCTGTGTGCTTTCACACCGGCTTCACGACTTAGAGCCTGAGCAACAGTGGTATGTAAGACAGAGACATAAAGTTTCCGGATGCTTGTGCAACTGTGAGAAAGTTATACAGGCAGCTGCTTGTTTGGAAAAGGGCTGTAATCAGACAATTTGGAGGATTAAATTGGGGAAAATACACACCCTGGATAGAGGCAAGGACAACTGTGTTGTTGAGATTGGTATCTTTGACATCACGAATTCCTGAGCCAGCCCATGATGTGGTCTTTCGTGGCTAGCACATAGCTGTGGAGCGTTGGGAGGCCTGGAAGGTCTGTGTACAAGGAGAACGGCTGTGAAGAGGCGAGCCTCTGGGTCATGATGGTGGTGGCATGCAGCCCAGCCTGGCGCCTGGCCTTCTGCTTGAGCGGCCATTCCCTCTCCAGTACAGCCCTGCAGATTACCGCTACATTCCACCGTCCTGATTTCCCAAGTCAGGGCATAAAACTACTTCTTAACTTTGTGCGTCACATTTGAGCTGCCCATGCCAGGCACTGATCTGCAGCTTGCATTCCTCTTAGAGGGAGGTAAATATTCCTTATTCTTCCATTTTCTTTGATTCAGTAAGTGGCATATTAAAAAAAATTAAAAAAAAAAAACACCTAAGGTAATAATTGGATTTCCCTGGTAGCTCAGCTGGTAAAGAATCCACCTGCAATGCGGGAGACCTGGGAAGATCCCTGAGTTGGGAAGATCCCCTGGGGAAGAGAAAGGCTACCCACTCCAGTATTCTGCCCTGGGGAATTCCATGGATGGTATAGTATATATAGTATAATATATAATATAGGATAATTCCATGGACTGTACGTGTATAATTCATGGTAATAATTAGGGAACATAAATCGGGGAAGGAGAATGGACTATTGCGTGTACACATGTATGTATTCATATATGTATGCATGCGTCATGTGTCTGCTCAGCATGTGGAGGGTGCAATGCTGCTGCTGCTGCTGCTAAGTCGCTTCAGTTGTGTCCGACTCTGTGCGACCCCATAGACGGCAGCCCATCAGGCTCCACCGTCCCTAGGATTCTCCAGGCAAGAACACTGGAGTGGGTTGCCATTTCCTTCTCCAGGAGGGTGCAATAGTACTACATTTATACTGCTGACTGAAAATTAACTAAAAAATTAATCATGTAGCACCACTTACATCAGCCCATTTAAAAGTATTCCAAAAGAGCACGAGCAAATAAAGCTAGAAAACAAATGTCCTCTTCTCAACCATATCCTTGCCCCTATGTTCCTCTTCCAACTAAATTTGAGGGAAGTCAATAAATCAACATAGAAACATACAGAGACCAGGCAGGCAGAGTGACTTTTCGAAGATAGACTGACATCTAAGCCTTTAAGGTCTGATTAAACGTACGTGAACACATGAAAATATACAAAGAAAATATGTGAGAAGCTCAGAAGGGGGAATTCAGTTTTCCATGGAAGCCATAGCAAAAAGTCCCTCTACATATTGGGGTTCTAATTAAGATCTTGATTTCAAGGAAGAGGTTTGTTGTTTCTAAACTATTTTATGAAGATATTTCTAACCTGGTTTGATGGGAATTAATTTTGAATTTCTATCACTAGCTATAATGTCATCAGTTTTGTCCCTTGTTTTCTGTGGGTCTTAGTTCCAGTATTTGATTTGTTGTTGTTTAGTCATTCAGTTGTGTCTGGCTCTTTGCAATGCCATGGACTGCAGCATGAAAGTCTTCCCTGTCCTTCACTATCTCCCAGAGATTGCTCAAACTTATGTCCATTGAATTGGTTATGCCATTCAACCATCTCATCCTCTTTCATTCCCTTCTCCAGCTGCCCTCAATGTGCCCCACCATCAGGGTCTTTTCCAATGAGTCAGCTCTTCACATAGGTGGCCAAAGTACTGGAGCTTCAGCTTCAGCAACAGTTCTTCCAATGAATATTCAGGACTGATTTTCTTTAAAGTTGACTGGTTTGAGTTCAAGGGACTCTCAAGAATCTTCTCCAGCATCACAGTTCTACAGCATCAAGTCTTTGGCACTCAGACTTTGTATAGTCCAACTCTTTCATCTGTACATGACTACTGGAAAAACCATAGCTATGACCTTTGATGGCAAAATGATGTCTCTGCTTTTTAATACACTGTCTAAGTTTGTCAAAGATTTTCTTCCAAGGAGCCTGAGTCTTTTCATTCATTGCTGTAGTCACCATCTGCAGTGATTTTGGAGCCCAAGAAAATAAAGTCTGTCACTGTTTCCATTGTTTCCCTATCTATTTGCCACGAGGCATTTGGCCTAGATGCTATGATCTTAGTTTTTTTTTTTTTTTTTTTNTCCACACCCTCTCCAGCATTTATTGCTTGCAGACTTTTGGATCGCAGCCATTCTGACTGGTGTGAAGTGGTATCTCATTGTGGTCTTGATTTGCATTTCTCTGATAATGAGTGACGTTGAGCATCTTTTCATGTGTTTGTTAGCCATCCGTATGTCTTCTTTGGAGAAATGTCTATTTAGTTCTTTGGCCCATTTTTTGATTGGGTCGTTTATTTTTCTGGAATTGAGCTGTATAAGTTGCTTGTATATTTGTTTTTTGAATGTTGAATTTTAAGCCAGCTTTTTCACTGTCCTCTTTCACCTTCAAGAGGCTCTTTCAGCTCCTCTTCACGTTGTGCCATTAGGTTGGTGCCATCAGTGTATCTGAGGTTATTGATATTTCTCCTGGCAATCTTGAGTCCAGTTTCTGATTCATCCAGTCTAGCATTCTGCATAATGTACTTTGCATATATGACTTCCTCCTTGGCTCAGTGGTAAAGAATCTGCTGCACTGCAGGAGATGCATGAGATTCTGGTTCCATCCCTGAGTTGGGAAGATCCCCTGGAGGAGGGCATGGCAACCCACTCCAGTGTTCTTGCAAGGAGAATCCCATGGACAGAGGAGTCTGGCAGGCACAGTCCATTGGGTCGCAAAGGGTCGGTCATGACTGAAGCAACTAAGCATGCATGCGTGCATTCTGCATTTAAGTTAAACAAGCAGGAGACAGTGATAAAAATATTTTAAAATATTCCAGAGTTCTTTTGATGACTAAGTGGTATTATATCCAATATGAGTATGCATATTTTCCTTTTTCCTTAACTCTGTATTCGATCCTTTTCTAATGCGAAATGTCCTTTCTTTGATGTTTCTCAGATAAAAGCACTCTCTTGCCAACTCTCGGTTAACAATTGTATGGTAACACGGTTTAGGTGAAAAGTCTAGATAATAATTGCTTATGTCACATGTTCTGTACACTTCCAACAGCAACCTTAAACCATAGGTATTGTTTCTGACACTGCTATTTTGCACTGGAAATAACCTTCACAATTGGAGATATATATATATATATATAGAGAGAGAGAGAGAGAGAGAGAGAGAGCCTACTAGTAGTAGCGTTAGTCACTCAGTCGTGTCTAACTCTTTGTGAACACACAGAGTGTAGCCCGCCAGGCTCCTCTGTCCATGGGCTTCTCCAGGCAAGAATACTGGAGTGGGTTGCCATTCCCNAGAGAGAGAGAGAGAGAGCCTACTAGTAGTAGCGTTAGTCACTCAGTCGTGTCTAACTCTTTGTGAACACACAGAGTGTAGCCCGCCAGGCTCCTCTGTCCATGGGCTTCTCCAGGCAAGAATACTGGAGTGGGTTGCCATTCCCTTCTCCAGGAGATCTGCCTGACCCAGGGATCAAATCCAGGTCTCCTGTATTGGCAGGCGGATTCTTTACCATCTGAGCTACAGGGAAGTCCAAGACCCTACTATGTACTCAGCAATAACTAGACACAGAGAATGTAATGACTGAATGTGGTATATACAAACCATAAATTCACAGATACAGCGTAAAACTAGAGTGATTAAGCAGGAAGTGTCTGAGAAGCAAGGTTCAGATGGGATGGTCAGCAAAACATTGTGAGAGAATTACATATAAGCTTAGGTTATAATACATTCTCCACAGCATGAACTCTCCATAAAAAGGTCATAGGGAATAGAATTTAATTCAGCTGGAATAGTTGGTACAAAAATCTTAAGGTTGAACTGAGCTGAAGTGTTTGAGAAGTCAGCAAAAGCTTTTGGTTCAGTCCTGTCAGAGAGGGAACCGTGGTACAAGGTGAGGATGGAGAGAGGAGGGCCTATTTGTAGAGCATCTTTGTGGTGTAGTATGTACTATGAAGTATAATATACTATTGGAAGTTTACAGTAGGGGCAAGATAGAATGTGTTTGGTTTCAAAATGAGACTTGTGGTTGCTTTGTGGGCAAGGGATAGTCAGGGTCTGAATAGAAGCATAGAGGCCAGTCAAATTTCATGTTGATTTCTCACTCAAATATATAATAATAATAGAGCCAGATTGGATATGTTTTGTTACTTGGGACATTTAGAAAAAAAATACCTTCCTTATTTCCTGTCTTTTCCTGTCCATTGACTTTTGTTAAATCTCAAAACTGCACTGTTAAAAACCTGGAAATTATTTAAGAATATGATAGCATGAGTTCTTTGGGTATTTATGGAAACAAACAGGGCTTTTTTTTTTTTTTTTCTTTTTTTTTTCCTCCTCCTGAACCCCCTTGGTAGTTACATAAGGCTGAGATAGCATAATTAGTGAAATCCTCATCAAAGCTCAATATGTACCCAGTGTGTCTAATCTGTGAATCTGGCATTCTGGAGCACGCATCAGGCCAGTGAGCCTGCTGGCACCCAAGACTCATAACAGTACTTACAGAAAAACTCTCCGGCAGGCCGCAACATAAACACAGCACATGGAAATTACGCAGGATCACTTCCTCCAGGCTGTTTTTCAGCCCCACGACAATAGGATATCAGTGCTCATCTAGTCCTGCTGGAAGTCAAATGACTCCTGAGTAGCTTCCAACGTCCTCATTCCTAAATTATGAGTCTATCTTCTAACCACAGCTGCCTGCTTAGTGTGTTTCCTGGTAGTTAAGAAATCCACACACCCACAGAGAACTAACTATATTTTCTATTCTTCTACTTTTTCCTCTCTTACTTCCACTTTTGTGTAAAGCTCAGTGTGAAAAATACTCTATCAGTTTTTTGTATCCATTACCATAAAACCTGATAAACAGATTGACATCTAGCCCCAATTTATGTACCATTTATCTTTTTATCTGACTGTAATAGCAATATGATTTCATGGTGAGATATTATAAAACATTTAAAAAAATCATAAAATTGAAATTCTACTGGGAGAACCTTCATGTTAATATATTTACTTATAGTATTATTCTATGAACATATAAAGCCTATGTGTGCCTAAATGACAGTGTTTGTATTTATTTTTCCTTTTACTATAAACTTTCTCTCAACATTAAATATTAATTCCAAATATGATATATTTGGTTGCATAATATTCTACCTCCAAATATGATATATTTGGTTGCATAATATTCTACCTCATAATTATTTCAAACAATATTTTTAAGTATTTTCCAATTGTTGATGAACAGATTCTTTCCAAAAGTTTATAATAAATGCTGATTATAATGATATTAATTTACTTGTGGGAATAACTTTTGATATGTCTTTGACTGATTACTTAGGGAGGGAGTTATAGAAATAAAGGGTTCACAGAGCATTACTCCTTTTTTGAAATATTTTGGCACAGATAGCATTTGAGAAGGCTATGGAAATTTACACACAAACTTACCACACTATTTCTGATTGTTTTAATAACATCAATATCATTTTTGTAGAAAGTTACAAAATACAGGAGAAAATAAAGAAAATACAAGTTATATACATCTTCAAAAATTACTTTAGAGCCATGCATATGTATGGATGACTAGACAGCTAAATGGTAGATATATGTAATCAGATAGAAATAATAAAAAATATAAACTTTGGATCATCCTACCAAATTGACCTCATTCTTTCATTTAATACTATAAGACGCTCATTCTGTTTATTGATTTGTAAATACTCTTATACATGAAGAGCATGAATTAGTACACATATTTTTCAAGTTAAGCATTCTAAATATTTATCAATACTCTGAATATCTACCAACATTTCAATCTACTTTATAGTTTTACATCAAACCCCTCTTTAAAAATACTTTTAATGTATTATGGTGGTATAATTTTATTTTGCTTATGTTCATCTTACATTTAATCTAGTATATCTATGTAAAGATTATTGTTGCTTAATTGCTAAGTTTTGTTGGACTCATTTGCAATCCCACGGGCCTATAACCCTCCAGGTTCCTCTGTCCATGGCATTTCCCAGGCAAGAATGCTGCAGTGGGTTGCCACTTCCTTCTCCAGGGGATCTTCCTGATCCATGGCTCAAACTGGCACCTCCTGCACTGCAGGTGGATCCTTCTACCACTGAGCTACCAGGGAAGCCCAAGATGTAAAGACAGATGAAGCTCATATATACAGAAATGCTTTAATGTTATTTATTGTTTCATAGAATTTTTTATAATTTATCTGCATAGAACTGCTCCTGCTGATCAGAGAGGATGTTATTGTGAGTTTATTGAAAGATGTTGCTGTACTTAGCATGTGTGCCTGTTTAGGGGAATTTCCTCCCCTACAACATTATAGCCCAGTCTGAGAATGGCTAAACCTCAAGGTTTTTCCTAAAAAAGGGAGTAGGAAACAGGACAGAACAAAGAAAAGTGAAAGCATCATTGGAACTCATCAAGCCTGGTGGGCTGCAGTCCATGGGGTCACGAAGAGTCTGACACGACTGAGTGACTTCACTTTCACTTTTCAAGTTCATGCATTGGAGAAGGAAATGGCAACCCACTCCAGTGTTGTTGCTTGGAGAATCCCAGGGACGGGGGAGCCTGGTGGGCTGTCATCTATGGGGTCACACAAAGTCGGACACAACTGAAGTGACTTAGCAGTAGCAGCAGTAGAAAGTTTAGCTTCCAATCAATTTTTTTTTATGATAAGTGAAATATCTCTTTCATTCTCTATGGATCCAAAAAGTATGTTTTATATATTATAGACATAATGACTCTACATCTAAATTAAAGATACTTAAAAGCAGGATCTGTGTTTTATAATTCTTTATATCCCCAAGGACTTGAAACAGTGCTCTGCATATAAAAGATTTTCAATAAAATTTTGTATTGATTACATTAAAGCATCTGCCTACAATGCGGGAGACCTGAGTTCAATCCCTGGGTCGGGAAGATCCCCTGGAGAAGGAAATGGCAACCCACTCCAGTATTCTTGCCTGGAGAATCCCATGGACGGAGAAGCCTGGTAGGCTGCAGTCCATAGGGTCGCAAAGAGTTGGACACGACTGAGTGACTTCACTTCACTTCACTGTGATGAAGTACATGGCTACTTTTCTGTCTCACTAAGCTTATGCATGGGCAGAAAAGGAAAGAGAAAACATTTTTTTTTTTTTNATGATCCAGAGAGAGATGATATGAGGTGGGAAGTGGGAGGGGGGTTCAGGATTGGGAACTCATGTACACCTGTGGTGGATTTATGTCAGTGTATGGCAAAGCCAATACAGTATTGTAAAATAAAGTAAAAATAAAAATTAAATAAATAAATAAGAAAAAATAAATAAAAGGTCAAATAATTAAATAAATAAATCCAATGGGTAAAAAAAAAAAAAAAGCAGAGACATTACTTTGCCAACAAAGATCCGTCTAGTCAAGGCTATGGCTTCTCCAGTNAAATAAAGTAAAAATAAAAATTAAATAAATAAATAAGAAAAATAAATAAAAGGTCAAATAATTAAATAAATAAATCCAATGAGTAAAAAAAAAAAAGCAGAGACATTACTTTGCCAACAAAGATCCGTCTAGTCAAGGCTATGGCTTCTCCAGTAGTCATGTATGGTTGTGAGAGTTGGACTATAAAGAAAGCTGAGCCCAGAAGAATAGATGCTTTTGAACTGTGGTGTTGGAGAAGACTGCTGAGAGTCCCTTGGACTGCAAGGAGATCCAACCAGTCCATCCTAAAGGAAATCAGTCCTGAATATTCACTGGAAGGACTGATGCTGAAGCTGAAGCTCCCATACTCTGGCCACCTTATGCGAAGAGCCGATTCATTGGAAAAGACCATGCTGCTGGGAAAGATGGAGGCCAGGAGGAGAAGGGGATGACAGAGGATGAGATGGTTGGATGGCATCACCAACTCAATGGACATGGGTTTGGGTGATCTCTGGGAGTTGGTGGTGGTTCATGGGGTTGCAAAGAGTCAGACAAGACTGAGTGACTGAACTGAACTGAACTAGTCACTTAGTAGCGTCTGAATCTTTGTGACACCATGGTCTGGGGCCTGCTAAGCTCCTCTGTCCATGGAATTCTCCAGGCAAGAATACTGGAGTGGGTTGCCATTTCCTTTCCAGGGGATCTTCCCAACCCAGGGATCGAACCTGGGTCTCCTGCAGTGCAGGCAGATTCTTTATCATCTCTTTTTATATGGGTTTTTTATTTTATAAACTAGTTTATTGAGTTATTTAAACAACTTAATTTTTTAGAACAGTTTAACCTTACAAGAAAATAGAGAACAAGGTACAGAGATTTCTCATGTACCCCCTGCCCTCACACATGTATAGCCTCCCTTATTATCAGTGTCACTCACCAGCATGGTAGATGTGAACCTACCTTGTGACAGAGTTTATTTCTTTGGGCTCCAAAATAACTGCAGATGGTGATTGCAGCCATGAAATTAAAAGACACTTGCTCCTTGGAAGAAAAATTATGACCAACGTAGATAGCATATTCAAAAGTAGAGATGTTACTTTGCCAACAAAGATCCTTCTAGTCAAAGCCATGGTTTTTCCAGTAGTCATGTATGAATGTGAGAGTTGGACTCTAAGGATAGCTGAGTGCTAAGAATTGATGCTTTTGAACTGTGATGTTGGAAAAGACTGTTGAGACTGCAAGGAGATCCAACTAGTCCGTTCTAAAGGAAATCAGTCCTGAACATTCTTTGGAAAGACTGATGCTGAAACTAAAACTCTAATACTTGGCCACCTGATAAGAAGAGCCGACCTATTGGAAAAGACCCTGATGCTGAGAAAGACTGAAGGCGGGAGTAGAATGAGATGGTTGGATGACATCACTGACTCAATGGACATTAGTTTGAGTAAACTCTAGGAGCTAGTGATGGATAGAGAAGCCTGGCATGCTGCAGTCCATGGGATTGCAAAGGCTCAGACATGACTGAGCCACTGAACTGAACTGAACAGAAAAATTTCACCTCCTTTGTTAAATATCAAGAAGTGTGATTTTTGGATTGTATAGTAAGAGTATATTTAGTTTTGTGAGAAAAATGACAATCTGTCTTCCAAAGTGACTGTACCATTTTATATTCCCACCAACAATGTATGAGTTTGTGTTGCACCACATTCTCACCATTATTAGGTGCTGTCAGTGTTCTAGATTTTGGCCATTCCAATAGATGTGTGCAATTTGGGTGGAAACTTGGGTTGGTTATAGCCTAGTTAAGCGTATTTTTATTTTTCCTATTTATTTATTTAAGTATAGTTGATTTACAGTATTGTGTTAGTTTCAGGAGTACAGAATAATAATTTAGTTATTTTTTTCAGACTGCATTTCATTATACAT
This sequence comes from Oreotragus oreotragus, assembly GCA_006410675.1. Taxonomy (NCBI): domain Eukaryota; kingdom Metazoa; phylum Chordata; class Mammalia; order Artiodactyla; family Bovidae; genus Oreotragus; species Oreotragus oreotragus. The sequence continues at coordinate 152,400 of SJYX01021027.1, read as the reverse complement.
TCTTATGAGATGTTGAATATGATTCCCTGTGTTATAGAGTTAACCCTTGTTGTTTGTCTGTTTTTATGTCTAGTAATTTGTATCTGTTAATCTCATATTTCTAATTTGCCCCTCCCCACCTCCCTCTCACCTTTGTTAACCATAGGTTTGTTTTCCTTTTCTATGAGTCTGGTTTTGTTTTGTATATAGATTTATTTTGGTATTTTTTTTATACTTCAGATATAAATGATATAACTTTATAGTATTTGTCTTTCTCTAACTTTATTCACTATGTTAATTTCTAGATCCATCAATCTATTAAAAAAAATAATACAATAGCTGTACTAGCTCAGATCATGAACTCCTTATTTCCAAATTCAGACTTAAATTGAAGAAAGTAGGGAAAACCACTAGACCGTTCAGGTATGACCTAAATCAAATCCCTTATGATTATACAGTGGAAGTGAGAAATAGGTTTAAGGGCCTAGATCTGATAGACAGAGTTCCTGATGAACTATGGAATGAGGTTCATGACATTGTACAGGAGACAGGGATCAAGACCATCCCCATGGAAAAGAAATGCAAAAAAGCAAAATGGCTGTCTGGAGAAGCCTTACAAATAGCACTGAAAAGAAGAGAGGCGAAAAGCAAAGGAGAAAAGAAAAGATATAAGCATCTGAATGCAGAGTTCCAAAGAAAAGCAAGAAGAGATAAGAAAGCCTTCTTCAGCAATCAATGCAAAGAGATAGAGGAAAACAACAGAATGGGAAAGACTAGAGATCTCTTCAAGAGAATTGGAGATACCAAGGGAACATTTCATGCAAAGATGGGCTCGATAAAGGATAGAAATGGTATGGACCTAACAGAAGCAGAAGATATTAAGAAGAGGTGGCAAGAATACACAGAAGAACTGTACAGAAAAGATCTTCAATTTTTTTTTTTTTGCCTATCCACACTGCACATGCTTTATAGATTTCAGTCAAAATTTCTCACAGTCCCTGATTCTCTGTTCTGTGTGACTCGGGAGACACATTGTTATTGAGTATCTGTGTACACGGTGCTACCTGACCTTTATATCTGGGCTCAGCATTTCTTAGAATTTTTTCAAAAACTTAGAATAGAAAACTATGCAATATCTTCGGTGCTGGAAGACAAGACTAAGGCCTATTTTATAGGTTTGACTATTGTTTTAAAGGCAGAGAGATGTACTGTGTTATAAATATACTTGGACTGAACTGTAAATGAAAACAGAATAAAGAGGAACTTTGGTATACTGAGTTCCAGAATGGCAAATGGCAAGTGATGCAATGAGACTGATAGAAAACAAAAGGACTTTCAATTAAATGTGCATGTCACAAAAGGGCAAAGATTCAAATACTAGAAGAATAGATAGATTGTTTTGAGCATGTTTATAACATAGAGAAACACAATGATAAAATAAATTTTAGAAGGCAATCAAAGAATAAAAGTCTTAGGAGAGCACAAACTTTTGCCTAAAAATCATATTTGAAGGACATTGAAAAAATATGGGGAAATTACTACAATAATATTTAAAAATACAATGATGTAATTATAGTTTGTAATTAAGAAGTGAATATCAAGAAGAAAAAAATAAGTAGGATGAAATATATTCCTAAATAAAAGCACGTATAAGTCTCTCCCTCACTTTGCAACACGAAGAAGCATATTAATATAATGTTAAAATAGCAACCAGACTTTAGCCAGAATTCCTTTCTGGGGCTAAAAAACTTCATACAACTACTGGTAAAGCTTGTAATTAATGCACATAGCAATTTCTTTAAATAACTGTGAATTTCCACACAACTAAAACAGTTGTGGCATTATATTTTTAGAGTGTTAGATTAATTTTCTCTTAAATGATAGCAAAAACATATCCCAATAAATAATTTATAACCATTTTTACTTTAGATTTGTTTCAACTAGATAAGATTACTCTTTAAAAATTTGGTTTGTAACAGAGTTACTATGTAAAGAAAATGCAATTAATGTCATAGAAATCTACTTTATAGAACTTTTTGCCTGCACAGTATGAAGACCACTATTCCTGTGGGAAGTATGCAGAATATAAGTGGAAGTATGGTGTACATTAACAAGTAGAGACATTACTTTGTCCACAAAGGTCCATCTAGTCAAGGCTATGGTTTTTCCAGTGGTCATGTATGGATGTGAGAGTTGGACGATAAAGAAAGCTGAGCGCCGAAGAATTGATGCTTTTGAACTGTGGTGTTGATGAAGACTCTTGAGAGTCCCTTGGACTGCAAGGAGATGCAACCAGTCCATCCTAAAGGATATCAGTCCTGGGTGTTCATTGATAGGACTGATGCTGAAACGCCAATACTTTGGTCACTTGAAGCAAAGAGCTGACTCATTTGAGAAGACCCTGATACTGGGAAAGATTGAGGGCAGAATGAGAAGGGGATGACAGAGGATGAGATGGTTGGATGGCATCACCAACTCAATGGACATGGGTTTGGGCAGACTCTGGGAGCTGGTGATGGACAGGGAGGCCTGGTGTGCTGCAGTCCATGGGGTCACAAAGAGTCGGACACAACTGAGCCACTGAACTGAAACGAACTGGTAGTGCACATGCAAACAACAATATGTTTATGTAAAGCATTAATATGCTTTGCATGCTAGCAGAACCTTTGAAAGTGAAAGTGAGGTTACTCTGTCCTGTCCGATTCTTTGTGACCCATGTGCATCTTATTCTAAAAGCAATGTGCTCCTATGATATACAAAAGCCAACTGTTCCCTCTTCCTCATTAAATATACACGTATCTGTATGAGATATGTAAATGTGTAGGCCAATCACCAAGCATGGCTTTGTAAGTACCATTTTTCTATTTCTGTAAAAGCGGCTGTGCTGGGCACAAAATTAGTCACTTCAGATTTCTCTCAAAGTGCTGCTACTATTCACACTACCACTGCTTGAGGACTATCATCATTTCTCTCTTACACTGTTTTTCTCCATTTCTCCTCATTTCTGAGTAAATTTAGAAGTGCATTCTGATTGTGCAATTACTCTGCTAAAAATCCGTGTGAATTACCACTGCCTTCAAGATAAAGTTTAAATTTCGTACCATATCATACTAGATGCTTCTTCATCTTGTTCCTGCAATCTGTTCAAACTCTGTGACTTCCATCCCTATCATGTATCCTGTTATACTTATATCTCACAAATTATGGGATATTTGGACCCCATATTTCCCCAGAGTACCTTGACTTTGCAAATACAGCTTGGTGTGCCCAGATCACCATTTCCCATATTATCATTCAATTTAAATCTACTGTTCTTTAAATTTAAGTTCCTATCTTCTTCTCCACCAAGCCTTTTGCGACCACTCAGTTCTCCCATATCCCCAACAGACATACCTAAATTCACTGAGTGTCTTTCTTCTACATCTCACTAATAACATCCACACAGTCTTAAAGTTGCTGATGCATTTATCATCTGACTTGAAAGATAATTTCCTTACCTATCTCCAATATTTGACAGCTTTCTAAAAACTATGCATCTCAGTTTCTGAAAATATTATAAAGGACCAATCTCACTGTTGTGATATTGGAACAAAAAGGGGCACATAAGGTAGATTCTTATTCTTTCTTGATGAAAGTGAAGGAGAGAGCGAAAAAGTTGGCTTAAAGCTCAACATTCAGAAAACGAAGATCATGGCATCCGGTCCCATCACTTCATGGGAAATAGATGGGGAAACAGTGGAAACAGTGTCAGACTTTATTTTTTTGGGCTCCAAAATCACTGCAGATGGTGACTGCAGCCATGAAATTAAAAGACGCTTACTCCTTGGAAGAAAAGTTATGACCAACCTGGATAGTATATTCAAAAGCAGAGACATTACTTTGCCGACTAAGGTCCGCCTAGTCAAGGCTATGGTTTTTCCTGTGGTCATGTATGGATGTGAAAGTTGGACTGTGAAGAAAGCTGAGCGCCGAAGGATCGATGCTTTTGAACTGTGGTGTTGGAGAAGACTCTTGAGAGTCCCTCGGACTGCAAGGAGATCCAACCAGTCCATTCTGAAGGAGATCAACCCTGGGATTTCTTTGGAAGGAATGATGCTAAAGCTGAAACTCCAGTACTTTGGCCACCTCATGTGAAGAGTTGACTCATTGGAAAAGACTCTGATGCTGGGAGGGATCGGGGGCAGGAGGAGAAGGGGACGAACGAGGATGAGATGGCTGGATGGCATCACGGACTTGATGGACTTGAGTCTGAGTGAACTCCGGGAGATGGTGATGGATAGGGAGGCCTGGCGTGCTGTGATTCATGGGGTTGCAAAGAGTCGGACACGACTGAGCGACTGAACTGAACTGAAGGTAGATTCTCCATAAATGAGTGATTCTCTCCTATCACCTTTTCTTTCATTTCCACCAGAATCAGAGTTCCTTGGGAGTCGGATTCATTTACATACTTTCTAGATTTGGAAAATCCCAAGCAGAGACTTAGGATAATACTGACGAAGAAGGAAAGAGAAAAGGATTAACTGAGGTAGAAAGAAAGAACCAAAGAGTGCTAGAACCATGAGGGTTACAGCTTGAACCACAGCAGGAAGTTCAAGAGTAGCCCAAGCTCACAAGTAAAGAAAAGGATTCCTATACTTCAAAATCCACACTTCTCTCTTGCAAGAGACCTGCTGTCATTGACACAGAGGGCAAGAGGCATCCTCTTCTGTTGTTCAGACTTGTGGCAGTAGTTTCACTCTTGCTGTGAAATCATGTTTTGTCAGATATTTGAGGTTTGGGGACAGAGTCTCTGTCCTCTGACCCAGACAGGTTATAGTTCATGAAGCCAAAATTGAGATGCAATCCATATAACTGTTTTCTACTCCATCTATTGTCTAGATTTAGGTTCTGATTCATTTATTTTGTTATTACAGTTTTTTCCACTTATCTTGCCCAGTGTAACACTGACGTATAATGTTAGTTAGGAGTGCAATGAACTTATACTGTTAATTCCTTCCAATTACCCAAAAAACGTTTGCTTTATTAGTTTTGTAATTATTTTCTAGAGAAAAGTAAGTAGAGGTGAAATCCTGTTTTCACTATTTGGTATATGCATCGATTAGTGAAAGTGAAAATTGCTCAGTCATGTCCGACTCTTTGCCACCTCATGGACTCTACAGTCCATGGAATTCTTCAGGCCAGAATACTGGAGTGGGTAGCCTTTCCCTTCTCCCAACTCAGGGATTGAGCACAGGTCTTCCACATTGCAGACAGAGTCTTTACCAGCTGAGCCACAGGGGAAGCTCCCATGGATTAAAACAAGGTTTAAACTAAATATATGCTTACTTATTTTATCTTTTAAAAAGTAGCCACTAAAGAGAAAACTGACATAAATATCATCAATTATAGCAACAATAGTGCTTTCAGCAAATTTCCTTTCATATCCCAGGGTTCTATTTTGGTTTATTTATTTATTTTTTGGTTTTGTTTTTAGTATCTGCTCTATATTTAGGTTCTTGGTATATATTTTGAAAGTGTGTCCATGAACTAGGGCATTCTTTATCACAGAGAAGCTAAAGCCATACTCTAACTTTAGCATATGCTAATATTAATCCAGCTGGTTGAATTCATAACTCAGGTCGTTTTTTCCCCCAAGTTCTCAAAATATCTCATCGTGATTATTACTCCTTAAAGCATTTATTCTCATATCACATTTTAAGTGTGGAAGGACTCAAACACACAGCCTACTCAGTAATCCAAGTTACTAGAAGCTAGGGTTTGTTACACTGCAAAAACAGACAACTTCTATAGAAGACCTGGTTAATTTTAATTAAATGTCTTATATATTCACCATAACACCTGCCCTCTCCCCACATCAGTCTAGTGTGATAGTTAAACTCTAGGGCTTAAGGTATACCTAAATGTGAGGGTTGCTTAGAACTAAACTCATTCTCTTCCTCAGTGCTTTGTTTTTGTAAACTGGAGAGAAACCTAGTTACTGAGGATTACAGGCAATAATATATGTAAAATGGTTTTCAGAGACTTTAGCATATGAATGCCATTCTCAGTTCTTAGATGCCATTTTTAACCAGTTCTATTCTGATTTGTATATATTATAATAAAATTATCAATTTCACATACATGTTACATCATAAGAACAAAAATCATAAGTTATCTGTAAACAAAATAATCATGAACTGCTTCATTTGAATGAAGACGAGGAGCCCCACTTGACTTGTGTGGTAGAGCGGACTGCTGTCCTCTACTTTGTAGCCACCTATATATCAAACTGTTGTAACAAAATACCATAGACTAGGTTACTCAAAAGACAGAAAGTTATTTTCTCACACCTCCGGAGTCTACCAGAAGTCCAAGATCAAGGGGCCAACAAGGTTGGTTACTGGTGAGGTCTCTCCCTTGTGCTTCTAAGTGAGCCTTTCCATAGGATCTTCATATGCAATTTTCTCTGTATATGCAGAGAGAGAGAACTGATATCGCTGTGTTTTTTTTTGTTTTTTTTTTTTTTTTCCATAAGGACACCAGTCCCATGGACTAGGTTCCCATTCTTATGGACTTATTTAACCTTAACTAAATCACCACAGATGGTGATTACAGCCATGAAATTAAAAGACACTTACTCCTTGGTAGGAAAGTTATGACCAACCTAGATAGCATATTCAGAAGCAGAGACATTACTTTGTTAACAAAGGTCTGTCTGGTCAAGGCTATGGTTTTTCCAGTGGTCCTGTATGGATGTGAGAGTTGGACTGTGAAGAAAGCTGAGTGCCAAAGAATTGATGCTTTTGAACTGTGGTGTTGGAGAAGACTCTTGAGAGTGTCTTGGACTGTAAGGAGATTCAACCAGTCCATTCTAAAGGAATCAGCCCTGGGTGTTCATTGGAAGGACTGATGCTGAAGCTGAAACTCCAATACTTTGGCCACCTCATGAAAAGAGTTGATTCATTGGAAAAGACTCTGATTTGGGGAGGGATTGGGGGCAGGAGGAAAAAGGGATGACAGAGGATGATATGGCTGGATGGCATCACCGACTTGATGGACATGGGTTTGGGTGAACTCCGGGTGTTGGTGATGGACAGGGAGGCCTGGCATGCTGCAATTCGTGGGGTCACAAAGAGTCAGACATGACTGAGCGACTGAACTGAACTGAATCCCCTAAAGGTACCATCTTCCAGCACAGTCATATTGGGGGATAGGGCTTGAAGCGTGAATTTTGAAAAGACACTAGTCCATAACACTTACATGAATAATTACTTATTTATAATATTCAAATATTATATTCTTCTGAACTCTCATAGCATTGTTATTACTACATGTATATTCAACCATAGTTATACTGCTTTGCTTTATTGTTTGTATAGAGATCCAAGTATATTTTAGGACTCATGAAGAAAGTATTAGTCACTTTTGAATCTCTGTATTGTCCAGAGTTTAACAAGAGTCAAATACTAATGAAGTGAAGGTGACAGTTACTCACACAGTCGTGTCCGACTCTTTGCAATCTCACGGACTGAAACCAGCCCAACTCCTCTGTTCATGGAATTCTCCAGGCAAGGGAGTACTGAAGTGGTTTCCATTTCCTTCTCCAGGGGATCTTCCTGACCCAGGGATCAAACCTGGGTCTCTGCATTGCAGGCAGATTCTTTACCAACTGAGCCACCAGGGAAGCCCCATCAAACACTAACATGTACAGTCTTTTCCTGACAAACTCTATTTTAAGAAGTCGTACTTTTATAATGAAACAGAAATGTCAGCGAGGGAAAAAAATCCTATAGACTCAGAATACACTATTATCTGAAAATGTTAAACATAAGAATCTTTGTAAAATCCATTGATTTATATATTGTGCCTTGTCTTCATGTCTATTCATTTAGACTTTTAATTGACTTTATTGGTTCTCCCACATAAGAAAATTGGTCTTTTAGTTGTATTATTTCCAAGAAAATGTATATATTTTTAATTACAAAAAAGACTATATAGAAAAATTGGACATGAGAAACATATATACCCACATAAATATCCAGGAAACTTAAGACTATATATCTATGAATGAGTTTCCAAATTAAACGACACAGCACCAACATCATGGCAATACCACTGGCTATATTTAAGACGATAGGTATATTTGTGAACTTCTGTTATAGGCTACAGAATTGGCAATGAGTTATAATAGCAACTAGTTACTTATTATAACTTTCTTGCTTCTAAAGCTCTTTAAATTTGGCAGAAAGACAATATTTGAAAATACTATGTGCAAAAGATGGAAGAAGTGTCCATCTCTTTTAAAGATAAAATTTTAGAAAATGGTGCTAATCAAAAATAATAGCTTTAGGAAATCTAGAATAGAAAATAATGATTACTTAACTTCCCTGGTGGTTCAGCTGGTAAAGAATCCACCTGCAATGTGGGAGACCTGGGTTTGATCCCTAGGTTGGGAAGGTCCCCTGGAGAAGGGAATGGTGACCCACTCCAGTATTCTGCTAGGGTATAGCATGTCCTTCAAACTAAAATGGGTGTATTAAAAGAAACTGAACATGTATGAATATGCTTGAGTTGGAACAGGTATAATGAGAAAATGCCTAGAAATTTTAATGATATTGTCTGTTGTTTCAGGAAACATTTATTCAAGTAACAAAAAGACTTCATATTAAGTCAAGGAAATACTACATTATGTATGATGATTAATGGAAAGAGGCTTCTTAAAATATGCTACAGAAACAAGTCGCTGGGCTCATTGTTGTAAAACTTTTTTTTTTTTTTTAATAGATGACATGGATGAAGTCTCAGAATACAACCTTTGTGAGAGTTGGACTGTGAAGAAAGCTGAGTGCCAAAGAATTGATGCTTTTGAACTGTGGTGTTGGAGAAGACTCTTGAGAGTGTCTTGGACTGTAAGGAGATTCAACCAGTCCATTCTAAAGGAATCAGCCCTGGGTGTTCATTGGAAGGACTGATGCTGAAGCTGAAACTCCAATACTTTGGCCACCTCATGAAAAGAGTTGATTCATTGGAAAAGACTCTGATTTGGGGAGGGATTGGGGGCAGGAGGAAAAAGGGATGACAGAGGATGATATGGCTGGATGGCATCACCGACTTGATGGACATGGGTTTGGGTGAACTCCGGGTGTTGGTGATGGACAGGGAGGCCTGGCATGCTGCAATTCGTGGGGTCACAAAGAGTCAGACATGACTGAGCGACTGAACTGAACTGAATCCCCTAAAGGTACCATCTTCCAGCACAGTCATATTGGGGGATAGGGCTTGAAGCGTGAATTTTGAAAAGACACTAGTCCATAACACTTACATGAATAATTACTTATTTATAATATTCAAATATTATATTCTTCTGAACTCTCATAGCATTGTTATTGCTACATGTATATTCAACCATAGTTATACTGCTTTGCTTTATTGTTTGTATAGAGATCCAAGTATATTTTAGGACTCATGAAGAAAGTATTAGTCACTTTTGAATCTCTGTATTGTCCAGAGTTTAACAAGAGTCAAATACTAATGAAGTGAAGGTGACAGTTACTCACACAGTCGTGTCCGACTCTTTGCAATCTCACGGACTGAAACCAGCCCAACTCCTCTGTTCATGGAATTCTCCAGGCAAGGGAGTACTGAAGTGGTTTCCATTTCCTTCTCCAGGGGATCTTCCTGACCCAGGGATCAAACCTGGGTCTCTGCATTGCAGGCAGATTCTTTACCAACTGAGCCACCAGGGAAGCCCCATCAAACACTAACATGTACAGTCTTTTCCTGACAAACTCTATTTTAAGAAGTCGTACTTTTATAATGAAACAGAAATGTCAGCGAGGGAAAAAAATCCTATAGACTCAGAATACACTATTATCTGAAAATGTTAAACATAAGAATCTTTGTAAAATCCATTGATTTATATATTGTGCCTTGTCTTCATGTCTATTCATTTAGACTTTTAATTGACTTTATTGGTTCTCCCACATAAGAAAATTGGTCTTTTGATTGTATTATTTCCAAGAAAATGTATATATTTTTAATTACAAAAAAGACTATATAGAAAAATTGGACATGAGAAACATATATACCCACATAAATATCCAGGAAACTTAAGACTATATATCTATGAATGAGTTTCCAAATTAAACGACACAGCACCAACATCATGGCAATACCACTGGCTATATTTAAGACGATAGGTATATTTGTGAACTTCTGTTATAGGCTACAGAATTGGCAATGAGTTATAATAGCAACTAGTTACTTATTATAACTTTCTTGCTTCTAAAGCTCTTTAAATTTGGCAGAAAGACAATATTTGAAAATACTATGTGCAAAAGATGGAAGAAGTGTCCATCTCTTTTAAAGATAAAATTTTAGAAAATGGTGCTAATCAAAAATAATAGCTTTAGGAAATCTAGAATAGAAAATAATGATTACTTAACTTCCCTGGTGGTTCAGCTGGTAAAGAATCCACCTGCAATGTGGGAGACCTGGGTTTGATCCCTAGGTTGGGAAGGTCCCCTGGAGAAGGGAATGGTGACCCACTCCAGTATTCTGCTAGGGTATAGCATGTCCTTCAAACTAAAATGGGTGTATTAAAAGAAACTGAACATGTATGAATATGCTTGAGTTGGAACAGGTATAATGAGAAAATGCCTAGAAATTTTAATGATATTGTCTGTTGTTTCAGGAAACATTTATTCAAGTAACAAAAAGACTTCATATTAAGTCAAGGAAATACTACATTATGTATGATGATTAATGGAAAGAGGCTTCTTAAAATATGCTACAGAAACAAGTCGCTGGGCTCATTGTTGTAAAACTTTTTTTTTTTTTTTAATAGATGACATGGATGAAGTCTCAGAATACAACCTTGAAAAGATTGTATGCTAGAGGAATAACTACCTCTGCATTGCATAAGACAATTTTAAAATTAGTGCAATAATATGCCCTGACGTTGGAAGCTGTGAAATGTTGCATTCATGTTTAAAAAAAGTCAACTGCAAATAATATGGGGCTGGAGTGGGGGCAATTCTGGAATCAGAGGGCAGTCTGGTTGAATACTAAATTCACAAAGAATAAAATGAAATAAACCCAAAGTCTAACTTGAGGCCCAAGAAAACAAGATGATTTAAATAATAATACAAGGCATGGTCTTCAATGGAATAATAGAATTTGAAAGACTGAAAGCCAGTATCTAACCCTGAAGTCTGTCTACTTTGGAAAAACCCAATAATGTTCTCAAACCAAAGTTTTAAAAGTCTATTGAAAAGTCAGCATGTATCCATAACATGGCGAGCAATGCACACAACAGGTTTGGAGGACATGTCTAAAGAGCAAAGATAGGATTAAGAGTACAGAAATTGAGACAAAGGAAGAGGAATATGCTAATAGCTACCACAGTCTTAGAGCTCTAAGACGAAACAGATAGAGAGTCAATGGATATGCATTAAGAAGATGCAGATGCCTCACCATGCAGGAGAATATTGTTAGAAAACTGGTCTATTCAACAATAACATTATCTGAATCACAGAGCACGGAGTTTCTTAACTTGTAGTAGTTGAAGTACATAATGAATGACTAATTGTCAGAGATACTGACACTGATGATTCCTACTTTAGGTGGGTGGTTAAGCAAGGTTATGTCTTAGGTCAGCTCCAACTCAAAATTTCTATGATTATTTCAGGTGAAAGTGAAAAATCTTTTAGATGTGATGAACTCACACTGACATATGTAAGTATTACAGATAATAAATGCCTGCTAGCCAGCTGGGTCCAAGAATAAACTCGTCTTTCTATTATGTGCAATTACTATTTAAAAACTTATTTGATCATTTGATAGTGGCTCATGCCCAAAGAACAGTCATTCTTAAATTAATGTGATATTGCTAGAAGGGCTTATTTTGAGTGGGAGAAATAAATATATATGTATGTGTATGTATATACACACATTCTTCTGGGAGTAACGTAATAAACTGCAGTATTTTTTGTCACCAAAATCGGTGGTGCCAATAATAAGAACTTGCCCTTCTCATGCTAATCTAACAGCAAATATTCTTGTTTCATTTCAAATTCATATACGAACAAAATAATAGGGATTCTCATGTACAAGCAGGTCTGAAATATGTCAAGCAATTCCATAAATCTAAGTCAGAATTTCTACATGACAAATAACCATTATCAATTTCATGCTAAGTGGGTGTTTAAATTTTCAGAAATCAAAACAATTGAAAAATAAAATCAATCATCATAAAAATCAGAGCTATAGTTCATCAGTCATGAGATGTCAGAAGGTCCCATATTTCCATAGCTCCATTCAATCTGAAATAATCAGAGACAGTGAAAATAAGTTGTAAAATACATAAGTGTCACTTTCACTTCCCTAGTGTTTTGAACCTGGAAAAGTTCAGATTCGCGAAGACTCCATTCTGATATTTTATCCAAAACAGTCAGTCAACCTCTGCCTCGCTAGTTTGACTGTAAAAGCGTAGGGAAAAAAAAATCACTAAGGCAGGCTACACAACCTGATCTATTTCTTAAGGATTCAATTAATCCAGTGACCATATCATACTTTGGCTTCTAGTAGCAAAATTAATACTCCTTGTTTGAAAGTGATTTATACACTGCATGTGAATGAACTTAATCCGTTTCTTCTTTTTTTATATTTTGTATGTAGACTTTGGAAACAAATTTAATTGAAATTATATTTCAGTAATTATTTACTCCCACATTGGAATTTCAGTGTATATACTCTGTCTCCAACATCTATTTCTTGCCAATTCATGAATGAACAATTTTTACAGATTCAGTATCTCTGTGTGAAGTTATTCTCTCTGTGGTTTACATTTCAGCTGTTAGCAATTGAGTACCAGAGACAGCTCAATTCTGATGCCAGCTTGGGCAGGAGTGAGCTTAAGCTGTTTTCTAACATACTTGACTCTGATAGATTCTTTTTCTCTGTTGTTATTTGTATCCTGAGCACACAATCAGAGGCTTCAGCAAAAGGGGAATTCAACATTGTCCTTTACCTGAGTCTTCATTTACATTTTCAATAGCAGGGACTAAGTGCATCTCAAATCATATTTCATAGCTTAATCTTTTTCCTTAGATCTCTCAGTAAAACACCTCTAAGTCACTGCTAGTTCACAGTGACCTTCGGCTCTTAGAGCCTGCTCTGCAGGGACTGTGTACAGAATCGCTCTGGAATGGCACAAAATGCACCGTCTGAAACACTGCCCAATAAGCAGAGACAGAGGTACCAAAGCAGATGATGTGTAAGCAGGTGCTTTCAGGCCTCAGTGACAGCATCAGGAGCTCTGGCTGGAACCCATCTCGGCTCTGCCAGATCCCCACAGTGCGCAGTGAAGCGGAGTCTTTTGCTTTCCAACAGAAATGTGCTGGTGGAAGCATGCTTTATATCTTATAAACTGGAATAAGTTTGAGATTCCTGACCCAGCTTTATAAAACCTGCTAAACACTTGTTTTGGTGCTTAGTCCATGCCCGTGAAATCTGGAGGAACTGATTGTAACACCATCCCTGTTTTGTTGCTTGGAAAATACAGCTCATTAGAGCTGTTTTAGTTTTTCTGGTTGTTTGTTTGTTTTCTTTACTGCTGATATACTAAAGTATTACAAATGTAGTAACTTAAAGCAACACAAATGTATTATCTTATATTTCTATAGGCTAGAAGTTCAGCACAGTTCTCACCGAGCTAAAACTAAGGTGTCGACAGGGCTGGGTTCCCTTCTGGAGGGCCTAAAGGAGAATTTCTTTTCTTGACATTTCCAGCTGATAGATGCCGCCCGCAATCCTTGGCTCCTGGGCCTCCTTCTCAGTCTGCAAACGTCCAGTTCTTCTCACACCACATCAATTACATTCCTTCTGTCCTCACATCTCTTCCTCCGATTCTCTTCTCCTACTTCTTTTGGGCAGTTTCAAGTACTATGGCGATTACATTCTGCCCACCCAAACAGTCCAGGATCAGTAACTTATCTGGCAATTTTGCAACCTTAATGGCATCCAGAAGGTCACCTTCTGTTTGCCTGTTTTGCAACATATTCACAAGCTCATCTTTGGAAGATTGTTATTCTGCCTTCCTCAGCCATAGTTATCGATACATTTCCCCCATCCATAACAGCTGCTTCGAAATATTTTAACTTGCTTTTTTTTACAAAATGATTCTATGATAAAAGTATGTATCATGTATTTCTTTCATATTTCTAGGTGATAGGACTGACAAAAAACGGTCCACAGTTTTCTTTTGGCTAGTATGGCTCATGGGATGGAAGAGAAGGAGAAAAACAGAAAGAAGAGTTTATAAAATTATGGTACAATTCCTTCCTTTAACCAATATCTATAAACTTTGAATTCTCTGGCAACATAATGGAACTTTTAAATTCATAGATCTTAATTGCCAAAAATTGTCATGGAATTTCCAGTGACAGCAAAATTTCTTAGAAAACTAAAACTGTGCTGATTTTCAAAATAGTGTAGAATTAAAATGTGCTACATACAGGTAAAGAATTTAGAAACTATACCCAATTCCAGGAAACTTTCTTCTTATTCATTCATTTTTATTTTTTTACTTACAAAGACTTATTCTTAGGTAGCAATAAATATATACTAAAGATAACTTTTTTGTTACATGCTCATTATTAGTGCTTAAGAATCAACTAAATACATTAAGAATCAAATTGATTTTTTCCAAAAGAAAGAAATCTGAGTTTTTCTTCTGAAAATAAAATATGTAAATGTTAATAGAGGAAAAATGGCCTTTTATGAGACTCATTACCCTGAAGATGAGATGGAAAATTTCTTTAATTTTAGTACTACTACTTGAAAGCAGCATGTGCTATTTGCTTTGAACATTTGAGGCTAAAAATGTGCTTTCTCTTCTCACAATCAATCAGACAAACACAACTTTTGTAATGAAACATTAAAAAAATCTGTACACAGGTTTTAAAAAGTTCTAGCACCAATGACCACGCTTGGGCATAAGGCTCATTTTCTTTCTTGACTTATGATCATAATGCTAAAATGTGATTGCTAAATCCTATTTTATTAATAAAAATTTGAATAATAAAACTGGTACAGATAATTGACTATCTCTTGTTGATAGTATTACTAAAAGTAAACAATGTCCTTTTAGGAATCAGTTCATGTCTTGCCATTGGGAAAAAAAATAGTAATATATTCCACTATATCTAACTCTATCTAGAAAATTTAATTTTATGGAAATCTTTAATAGAAATAAAAGATTCACAAATACATTCATATAAATAACAGTTCACGAATACACAGCTTAATGGTTTTCCACAGATGGAACAGTTGCTTAACTAGCACACAGATCAAGAAATAAAGTCTTACCACACCTTACAGTCTATGTGCAAACCCTTTTTCATTACTGTTTTCATTCACAAAGTAGCTGCTGACTTCTAATGCCATAGACTAATATTTCCTTTGAGCTGTATGTAAATGAATTGTGTAGCATGCACTGTTTCTGCCTTCTTTCACTCATCGTTATATTTGTGAGACTCACGTGGTTTTAAACTGCTCACTCTCATGTTCTTATATAAAATTTTGTATGATTATACTACAAGGTATGTATTTATCTCAATGTAGATGAATGTTTGGCTTACTTCCAATTCAGGCTATTGGAAGAGTTTTGCAATCCTTGTAAGTGAGTTTTTGGTGAAACACATAGACACATACACGGAGAGAAATATTTTCTTTTGAGTATGTATCTAGGAATAGAACTATATTTCCTTGGTGACTGTTGAGGTTCAATAGATCTTCAGATGCTATTTTGCCATTTGGTATCCATATGTTTAAAAAGACTATAATTATTTTGTTATTTTTATTATTCCTTTAATGGATTGTCAAGAGATTACTGTGTAATGACATTATATTCTAAGATGTATTAAAAATGGGCTATTAATATAAAGTTATTCTTTTTATACTCAATAATTTTAGAACCTTAGAACACTTCAAGCCCTTCTATCCACTGCACTCTTTTTTCACTTATTTTAATTTTGTGTGTGTGCTAAATCAATTCAGTCCTGTTGACTCTGTGCGACCCCGTGGACGGCAGCCCCCCAGGCTCCCCCGTCCCTGGGATTCTCCAGGCAAGAACTCTGGAGTGGGCTGCCACTCCCTCCTCCAGGGGATCTTCCCAACCCAGGGATCCAACCCGCAACTCTTAGGATACAACCTCCTGCATTGGCAGGCAGAGTATTTACCATAGCACCATCAGGGAAGCCATATTTTAAGTTTACTTAATTTCAAAAGTAAGTTCTGAGATCATGGAGATGGATTCTTTTCTTGAGTTGCCATAGAATACTCTGCACCATTTAACTATAGCTTTGCTGTCCTTGGTGGCTCAGATGGGAAAGCATCTGCCTGCAATGTGGGAGATCAGGGTTCCATCCCTGGGTCAGGAAGATCTGCTGGAGAAGGAAATAGCAACCCACTCATACTATTGCCTGGAAAATTCCATGGATGGAGGAGCCTGGTGGACTATAGTCCATGGGGTTGCAAAGAGCCGGACACGACTGAGCGACTTCACTTTCACTTTTCACTTTCATGCATTGGAGAAGGAAATGGCAACCCACTCCAGTGTTCTTGCCTGGAGAATACCAGGGGCGGCGGAGCCTGGTAGGCTGCCGTCTATGGGGTCGCAAAGAGTCAGACACGACTGAAGCGACTTAGCAGCACCAGCAGCAGCATACTATTGCCTGGAAAATTCCAAGAATGGAGAAGAATGGTGGAATACAGTCCATGGGGTTGCAAAGAGGCGGAAATGACTGAGCAATTTCACTTTGTCATTCTTATTGCTACTCACAAAATCAGTGCAGATGGTGACTGCAGCCATGAAATTAGAAGACACTTGCTCGTTGGAAGAAAAGCTACTAAAAACCTAGACAGCATATTAAAAAGCAGAGACATTACTTTGTCAACAAAGGTCTGTTTAGCTAAAGCTGTGTTTTTTTCCAATAGTCATGTATGGATATGAGAATTGGACCATAAAGAAAGCCGAGTGTAAAAGAATCAATGACTTTGAACTATGGTGTTGGAGAAGACTCTTGAAAGTCCCTTGGACTGCAAGGAGATCCAATTAGTCCATCCTAAAGGAGATCAGTCTTGAATATTCACTGGAAGAACTGATGCTGAGGCTGAAACTCCAATACTTTGGCCACCTGATGCGAAGAACTGACTCATTAGGAAAGACACCGATGATGGGAAAGATTGAAGGCAGGACGAGAAGGGGATGACAGAGGATGAGATGGTTGGATGGCATCATTGACTCAATGGGGATGAGTTTGAGAAAGCTCTGGGAGTCAGTGTTGTACAGGGAAGTCTGGCGTGCTTCAGTCCATGGGACCCTAAAGAGTTGGAAATGACTGAGAGACTGAACTGAACTGAACTGAACTGATTGATATTCCCAGGTAATACACTTGTCTTTCTTTTTCAATTGAAGGGAAATAGGGCTGCATAATGATGCATGTCATTTTCGGTTCTGGGTCTGTCATTAACTGATTTGTTGACCTTGGAAGTGTTATAAGTTTTATTGTCTATAGAACAGAACACTATTATCTTTTACCTCACAGACTTTTTATGACTACTAAGTGAATTAGTGAAAGAAAAGCCTGCAGAACTATGTCTTAAATAAGTTCAATAAACATTAGTTGTTTTATTTTCTATCTTGTGGTAGAGAGCTGTCCATGTTAGAATGCATCACCCTTATGTCACCATCATCACAAGTCATTGAAACCTTATTCTTTTTCTACCATAACATGTGTGTGGAGTTTTTCTTTTTGACTTTTTATTCTTATTTTAATCTTACCCATCAAAAACTTTGTTAACTGTTTATATCCTATTATATTCCACTCCCAATCCCTGAATCTTAAACAGTATTTTTACTTTTCTCTCTATTAACATTTCCAAGTAAACAAAATATTAACTCACTTCCTTTGACACTTTCTGTTTCTTTAAATACGTTCTGTAGAATTCTCTTATGCCACTGAGTTTGAGGCATTTCAGAGACTTTTTCTCTTTGCTTTCTGTTGTCAAAATGCTGATTTGTTTTCTTTCACCAATACGCTTCTCTAGTCAGGTGCTGATAAAATTATTTGAAAACACTGAACAAGTAGTTTATCAGATATAAATGAGAAATTTGGGATTGGGATCATAAACAAAACTGATTAGCTAGATTACTAAGGGTCATGTCTGTGACAGAAAGTGAGGAAAAGATGTTAGAATAAGCAATATGAAATATAAAATAAAGTAAAAATAAAAATTTTAAAAAAAGAAGTAAATTTTTAAAATATTAACTCCAATGTATGTATGTATCTACATGTATCTGTATGTGTGTGTACTGTCTCTTATACACATCTAGATGTGTATAAGAGACAGGAAAAGATGTTAGAATAAGCAATATGAAATATAAAATAAAGTAAAAATAAAAATTTTTAAAAAAGAAGTAAATTTAAAAAAAAGAAATATGCTTGAAATTTGAAATAAGAAAGATGCATCTGACTTAGAAAGTTGGACATGTAAATGATTTTCTCTAACAAATATTATGAATGCCAATTATATATATATATATATATATATAAATTTCATTCAGAAAATGTAGATTACTTGGTACTGAAGGTTGAAGAAGATTAGGGTGTCCTGCAGCTGTTTTGTAAAAAAAGTCTTATTGTTTAGTAGAATAGATAGAGCTAACAACATCATCAAACAAATGCGAAAATATTAATTAAATGCCAAACAATTTTAGTATTTGTTTTTGCATTATAAGGGTATAAGAATAAACAATGACCAAGCACAGACTTTTAAAAGAATCTTATATGAGATCTATCAATTTTATTTTTATTTATTCATTACTTATGTGCAGAGATATAGCTCTTTTGTCAAGACACTTTTACAGATAATATTCTTATTTGCTTGATATCCTACAAAGTAAGTTCATTTCCCCAGAGAAGACTAATAACAAACCTCATTATTTTTAAAATAAAAGGACTGATTAAACATAATATAGTTCCTGATTTAAAAAATCCTTTTTTTGCAGAAGCGTTTAGCTGAAAATAGAAAATTACATTTTCTGTCATGTTTCAGTGATCATAGGGACATGTATCTAGACCGAGTTACCTTCTCATTTCAATAGAAAATGATTAATAACTCTTTCCCTTAAGAAATCATGTAATTATTAAATATGTTGGTATAAAGATTTTAAGATAGTACTGACAGGAAATTTTAACATATCTTTCTGTAAAAAATGTAGTTAGACATTATTAAAGCTAATTTTCCAATTCGTGTATCAAAAATAATTACATATCACCCCCTTCAAAGTCATCAACAATAGATGCATGCTTACCTCATCAGGTTGACTATCCTTAAAATATTGGAACATTTATTCTTAATTTTATAAGCAGCTCTATATGTTTTATGAGACTAGAAAGAAAAATCAGTCCCATTATTTTAAAAGCTCACATTCTTTTGACCAAAAACTCATTATGACCAAAACAAAATACGCCTACTCTATTCCAAATTATCTCTGCATCATGCTCATAACCTCAGCACAAAGTTCAATAGAGGTTTATTGGATATGTTGGCTTCAATCACTGAGAGCTGTAATGATGAAATTTCATCAGTTTTTGTAAATATTCTCAGAGGCCAGCTAAAACTCAGGCTATCCTGAGGGTTGCACTAGTTTCCAGATGGGCTTACAATGAGAATCTTTTCTTTCTGACTCACAAACATAAACAGGCTTTCAAAGCCAGAGTTCTTTGGTAATGTTGCACATCTATAACATATGTACAAAGGTCAATTACTTCTTGGCAATGAGAACAAATATGTAAATACTTTACAAAATATTAGACAAATTCTAAACAATTCCTGGTGGCTCAAATGGTAAAGTGTCTGCCTACAACGTGGGAGACCTGGCTTCGATCCGTGCATCAGGAAGATCACTTGGAGAAGGAAATGGCAACCCACTCCAGCATTCTTGCCTCAAAATTCCGGTGGATGGAGGAGCCTGGTGGGCTATATAGTCCATGGGGTCGCAAAGAGTCTGACACAACTGAGAGACTTCACTTTCACTTTTCAAACATTTGCCAGTGCCATTTGCATTAGGAATGTTAAAATAATAACCTTGGTGAAAACTGATTGCTAAAAAAGAAATCTATAACAGAAAAGGTAATTTCAAATCAATATGTTTTACGGTAATTTTATTTAATTTTTTGTATTTTTAGTCATGTTATTTTAATATGTGTGTGTATATATATAAAGCTCTTTGACATTTTAAAGTTCCTATTTTTCTTGAATAACCAGCCTTGTAAATTTTTTATTTTATATTATTATTATATTTTGAAGTCTTAATTCTAAATGACATGAAATGCCAGTTTCAAGCTTACTTTGTGGACAATTAGACACACCAAAAAGTCACCACCATAGAATTATTGTTTAGTGAAAGCCCTTAAGCATGGAAATTGCTAAAACAAACTTTTCTAACCACAATGTGAATAGTTTATTCACAGTGGTAATGGAACTATTTGGGCCACTTAAAAGAAAAGTTGTATAGTTGCATTACTGCTGCTGTAATACATCATCATTTTTTTTTTTTTTTTAGAGCTTCCATTTTACTTTATTTTACTTTACAGTACTCTATTGGTTTTGGCATACATTGACATGAATGTGCCATGAGTATACACGAACTCCCAAACATGAACCCCCCCCCCCACCTCCGACCCGACATCATCCCTCTGGATCATCCCCATACACCAGCCCCAAGCATCCTGCATCCTGCATTGAACATAGACTGGTGATTCATTTCTTACATGATAGTATATATATTTCAATGCTATTCTCCCAAATCATCCCCCCCTTTCCCT
>SJYX01021027.1:113004-129313 GCA_006410675.1 Oreotragus oreotragus | reverse complement strand
AAAAAGTCAGACACAACTGAAGTGACTTAGCACCCATACATACATATATTTGCACATATATACATATATAATTCGCATATGTTAAACTTTGGAGATGTTGAGTCATTTCGTGTTGTGTTTGACGGCTTCATTATTCAAAAATATACAACATATGACTTAGAATGATTAAATATCAATACACGAATGAACAAGTAAAATATTAACTCCAATGTATGTATGTATCTACATGTATCTGTATGTGTGTGTATATTTGCATACTCCTATAACAAATAAACTATATTATCAAAGTCCAGTATCTTGTTATAGAGGACCCAGGTCTCTACTTCTTTCAATTTCTTTTCCAGGGCTGTAGTATCTCTAACTTATTGTTTCTCATGCATGTTTTCTTTTCTTACTTGGGTAGAAAAAATTTACTCACAGGAGAAGGGATAAAAATGTGTCAGGTCAATGTCTTTACTCTGTGCTTATATTCCACTACTAAATCACTACAGATCCTGTCAAAACAAGAAACTAGTTCATTGACTTACAATATGAATGGCCTCTGTCTATTGGTATAAACACACGAAGCAGAGAATCTTTCAGGACTTTGTAATAAAAAGTCTTGGGTGTGAGATGAATGACCTACAAACCATGAGAACATCTACTCCTTTTTTCACCTCGACGATGTCTGTTCTGTGAGTACATAGATGATTTCTCTTCAAGGAATATAAAGCTGCCCATCTTCAGTTATATCAAATCCCTGACAGTATCACATTCCAAAATGAATGAAGCTTTGTGTATCTCCTTATAAAGAGAAGGTTTATGTTGTTTGTTTTAATAAATGTGCAAAGTTAAACTATGGGCATGTGTGTGTGTTTGTGTATATGTGTTTATGCACACACATCTAGTTAAATTATTTTCCCTCACTAATAACCTTCTTAAGAAAATCCTGTACCTTTTCACTTCTAATTTATAAGAAAGATCACACAAATAATTCTGATTTTTCCTTTGTAAGCATTATTAGAGTTATTCCAACAGTAATTTTTGATTTCCAAAGTTTATACTACTTTTCAACATTATAATCAAATTCACCGTTTCCCTCTAACTCACAAAACATTTTTTTTTTAATATTTGATCTACATTTATCTGACAAGGTGATGCATCTTTTTGAAGTTTTGTGTTCCATCACATCATGATGGCCTGCCACTCATGTGACAAGGGATTTAAGATGAATGGAGTTAAGGAGAAAGGTCAAATAAAATGCACTGCCAGAGTCTGGCATGACACAATCCATCAAATGAAAGAGCAGAACCTCTTTAGCCTGTAAGCATTCAATTACAAATTGTCAAATGTTCACAATAATGTAAACTTTTGGTACAAAGTTAAAGTGAACACTGACTTCAAAGATGGAAAATAGCAATAATTTAGTGAAAATAAAATGGAACAACAAATTTTCATCTCCAACCATTCTTCTTTATTAAGATGGACATATGCTAAATTACATCTTCAGAATTTGGCTTTATTTAGGTGTTTGATTGTATTTAGATTTATAAATGAATACTTCTATTTTGAGAAATTGCTTTAGATGTGCTTGCAAGAAAACACCAAATCTGATATGAATGAAATGACTTAGTACGCACACACACGTGCAGTGAACTCACACGCCCAATTGTGAACATGTGGAGTTTTGTTTTCACTATCTTAGAGCTCAAGAGTTGGTAAAAATAAATAAGTTAAGGAAACATAAATCTGGATATTCTGAGAAGCAAAGCAGTTGTAGTCTCATGGAGAAAAATGGTATAGACGACTAGAGGGACAAATGTGATAGTAGTTCAATTGCTAGTTTGACATACTTATTACAAAAGTGAAGCCTGCAAAACTGCATGTTAAAATTGGTTTTAATTTTTTTCACCTTCTAAATGCATAATTAGAATTGATATTCTTTCAAACCTCAAAAGAAATAACCATCATCATTAGAACTCCGAGAACTGAATAATCACCATGTAATAGTAAAAGAAGTCACATCATACATGCCTTTTGGAACGCCAGTAAGGACTCAAGGGGAAAAGATCAACTAGCAGAAAACAAAAAAGCATCTGGAAAGGAGTCCACTGGGCATGGAGAGCTTCCTATTTTTATTTAGGGGAAGAGTTGTCTCCGTGACTCCAAGGAAATTCATTCAGATTTCCCAATTTGTTATTTACAAGTTAAAAAAATTTCACTTGAATTTTAACTTTAATTCTCCTAAATGAATTGTTCCCATGCCTAAATTAATAGTCTCTTCTTCTCTATTGATCAATTAACACATAAACACCCAGTACATTCAAACTGATTTTAATAGTATGCCCAATAAAAATGCTTATATTTTAAGCATAAACTAGTTAACAAATTCCATAAACACATATGACTAGTTTCTTAACAATCATTGATTACTCATATCTTAAAATAATTAATTATAAACATCGTTTAATACATATTTTAATCACTTCTCCTAGACTATATAGGTAGTTGCCACTTGTATAAGGTATTTCCATATATACATAAGATGAGGAAAAATTGTGTATGGACATATTTTGTATAACCTTTGCAGAGTCTTCCCAAATGCTGTTTTGTATACTCAGATACGTACCCCAAAGATTTGGGATTTAGTTGCATGTAGTGATTCTTATATTTTCTCAGTTCAACTCATTTTTATAGCTTCTACTCAGCATCTCAGAGTGAAATTGTAGATCACGAGGAATGCAAACTCAATATCACTCTCTGACTTTTATGGTATAATACTTTTCAGAGAGGAAAACAATTACTTAAGAAAGGAGATAGGGATTTGCAACTAGTGGGGCACTGGAAGACAATCATTTTACAAAATTTTAAAAAATGCTGAAAAATTATTCAGAATGTTTAAATGGTCTGTTTGGATTTTCAAATTTCATGTACTTCTCAGATGAAATCTGGACATTTTGGGGTATACTTTAGGAAAGACAATACTAGGATATCAAATGAAATTTCCAACAATATTAACAATCTGATCTCACTGCAGAAAAAAAAAAAAACTGTAAAAGGAAACTTGAAAAAAAAATAAAGTTTGATTATTTTGCCTTCCAACCTCACTGGCCTCATACATTCTGAGAAGTAGATTTTCTTCTTTATAGTAAAATCAAGTCAGTACAGAAACATTTGAAATATGTAAGATTATTAGTGAGCTCACCAGAAAGAGTTTAACAAACACTTTATTTGCAAAGAACTACTAAGTATCATGAAACCATTTCTTGTGGTTGCCTGGAGTAGGCTGGCATCTATGAATAACAAGCATTAAACTGCTTAAGTGCATGGCAACAGAATGGGTTATTTTAGTTAGTTTATGACTGCACTGCAGTCACTGGATCAGACAAGTGCTGTCTCCCTCTAAAATGATTGTCATTTTGCATTTAAAACTGACAACCAAGATATATGGGGCTTGATGCACCACTGAATACCTAAAGTGTCACTTATTTCAATTCAGATAGAACGCAGGAAGGCAGTGCAGCATCTTATGCCCAGAACACAACATATCTGAACTTATTGGCAAGGGAACACAGTTTCAGGCCTGAAGTATAAAAAAGGAAAAAGAAAAAAAACATATATAACTATGATTCAAAGCACTTTGTTTCAAGATCTGGCTGTTTGCTTTTTGCCAAACACCTGTGAGAGTTGTATATGTGACGTTTTTTTTAATGAAACTGTGGTAGATTGACTTTATAATAAGCATGACCACTTTAAATTTTAGCTAACTGCTTTCTTCAAAGGCTAATCATCTTGTAATACAATATCATCAGCACACAACACCATCTGAAAGTATACAGATATGCATATACATAATTTTAGAATAAAAATCTTTAAAAAATCGCTCAGTCATGTCTGACTCTTTGTGACCCCATGGACTGAACTGATCTTAAAAAATTAAGTCATTATTCTAATTAAAATTATGGCAAGTCAAGAGACTACTCAAAAGCACACATTATAAAATGTTTCCTTTTTGAAAATATTCCTCAAGTGTTGTGAGGATCTTCAATAGTTTCCAGTTTTACTGAGATATAATTGACATGTAATATTGTAGTCATCTGGGATTCCCTTGTAGCTCAGTAGGTAAAGAATCTGCCTGCAATGAAGGAGTTCATTTCAGTTCAGTTCAGTCGCTTAGTCGTGTCCGACTCTTTGCGACCCCATGAATCGCAGCACACCAGGCCTCCCTGTCCATCACCAACTCCCGGAGTTCACTCAGACTTACATCCATCGAGTCAGTGATGCTATCCAGCCATCTCATCCTGTGTCGTCCCCTTCTCCTCCTGCCCCCAATCCATCCCAGCATCAGAGTCTTTTGCAATGAGTCAGCTCATTGCATGAGGTGGCCAAAGTACTGGAGTTTCAGCTTCAGCATCATTCCTTCCAAAGAAATCCCAGGGCTGATCTCCTTCAGAATGGACTGGTTGGATCTCCTTGCAGTCCAAGGGACTCTCAAGAGTCTTCTCCAACACCACAGTTCAAAAGCATCAATTCTTTGGTGCTCAGCCTTCTTCACAGTCCAACTCTCACATCCATACATGACCACAGGAAAAACCATAGCCTTGACTAGACGGACCTTTGTTGGCAAAGTAATGTCTCTGCTTTTGAATATACTATCTAGGTTGGTCATAACTTATCTTCCAAGGAGTAAGCAATTCCTGGGTTGGGAAGATCCCCGGAAGAAGGAAATAGCAACTCACTCCAGTATTCTTGCCTGGAAAATCTGAGCTACAGTTATGAGGTCACAAGAGTCAGATACAGTCACTAAATCACCACTATTGTATTCATTTAAGGTCTACAACATATTTTAATATAAGCATATATTGTGAAGTGATTATTACAAGTTTAGCTAATATCATCACTTCATGTAGTTACAATTATTTCTGGTGATGAGAACTCTTTTAAGATCTACTCTCTTCAGTTCAGTTCAGTTCAGTCGCTCAGTCATGTCTGACTCTTTGCAACCCCATAAACCACAGCATGCCAGGCCTCCCTGTCCATCACCGACTCTCAGAGTCCACCCGATGCCATCCAACCATCTCATCCTCTGTCGTTCCCTTCTCCTCCCTCCCTCAATCTTTCCCAGCATCAGTGTCTTTTCCAATGAGTCAGATGTTCGCATCAGGTGGCCAAAGTCTTAGAAATATTCAAATATTCAAAAAAGTATTGCTAACTAGAGTCACCATGCTGTGCAATCGATCCCCCAATCTCATTCATGTCATAACAGGAAGTCTGTGCCTTTTGATCTCCTTCAACTATTTCCTCATCCCTTAACCCCCATTATGAACAATCAGTTTTGTCTTTCTAAGAATTTGTGGCTTTTTGTTGTCTAGGCTTTTGTTTGTTTGGTTGTTTTTTTAGCTTCTGCACACAAATGAGATCATACATTAATATGTCCGATTTATTTCATTTAGCATAATGCCCTCCAAGTCCATCCATGTTGCACAAATGGCAGGATTCCTGGAGAAGGAAGTGGCAACCCACTCCAGTCTTCTTGCCTGGAGAATCCCATGGACAGAGGAACCTGGTGGGCTACAGTCCACGGGGTCACAATAGTCAGAAATGGCTTAGCGACTAAACCACCACCACCACCTTCTTTTTATGGATTAAAATATTTCATTAGAAGGACATACACGCATTTTCTCCTGCAAGAACTCCAAAATCACAACTCACTGGTGAACAACCATCGACATGACATGACAGGACATGTTCCCGTCGACATGGGAACAACCATCCCAACCACAAAAGATACCCCACGTCCAAGGACAAAGGAGAAGCCCCAGCAAGATGGTCAGAGACTCAAAATTGTGTTTAGAATCAAATGGCATGCCACCAGAGACACTCAGAGGGTGCAACCAAAACCTTGAGCACCCCACAGAGACTGACAGACCTGCATCTGAGTGTGTGAGGGTCCCCTGTGGAGATACAAGGCAGCAGTGGGCTGCCGCTGGGGTACGGGCTCTGGGTGCAGAAGACCTGGGTATGGCATAAGCCCTTTGGAGGAAGTCGTCATTAACCCACCACTGGGCCACCAGAACAGACTCTTGGAGGGCACAAACAGAACCTTGTGTGCACCAGGACCCAGGAGAAAGGAGCAGTGACCCCACAAGGGACTGACTCAGACTTGCCTGTGAGTGTTCAGGAGTCTCAGGAGGGGGTCTGTGCTGGGGGCACTGGCCAACCTTTTGAAGGAGGGCACCATTATCTTTATTACCACCACCATAGTTTGGTCTCAGGTCAAACAACAGGGAAGGAACACAGTCCATCAACAGAAAATTGGATTACAGATTTATTGAACATGGCCCCACCCATCAGAATAAGACCCAGTTTCCCCCTCAGTCTCTCCTGTCAGGATGCTTCCATAAGCTTTTAAAATTAAAAAATTA
Source organism: Oreotragus oreotragus (assembly GCA_006410675.1). NCBI lineage: Eukaryota > Metazoa > Chordata > Mammalia > Artiodactyla > Bovidae > Oreotragus > Oreotragus oreotragus. Next base: position 122,909 of record SJYX01021027.1, on the reverse strand, counting down.
ACTTTTTAAGTTCAGTTCAGTTCAATCGCTCAGTCGTGTCTGACTCTTCCCACCCAGACTCAATGGGCTGCAGTACGCCAGGCCTCCCTGTCCATCACCAACCTTGAAGGTGGTACTGAAGGTGAAAGGAGAAGGGGATGACAGAGGATGAGATGGCTGGATGGCACCACCATCTCAACGGACATGAGTTTGAGTAAACTCCGGGAGTTGGTGATGGACGGGGGGCCTGGTCTGCTGCAGCCCACTGGTTTGCAAAGAGTTGGACACGGCTGAGTGACTGAACTGAATATATATTCTTTCCTAACTGTTAGTGATGTTAAAAATCTTTTCACATACCTTTTAGTTATTTGTATGTCTTCTTCAGAAAAATGTCTATTCCACTCCTTTATCCAATTTTAATCAAATTGCTTGGTCTTTTTCTACTGAGTTGTATGATTTCTTTATGTATTTTGATATACACCCCTATCAGATATATAATTTGCTAATTTTTTTCTCCCACAAGTGTTTTATCAATTTTATGAATGCTTACAGATGGTTTTCATTACATAGTAAATGGGTTAGAGTTTCCTTTTAAAAGACGAATACTCTTTACCATTTCTCATGATTATATTGCAAAGTGTGGTACTTGAGAGCAAAACTATCATATGAGTGAATGGTGATTGTGACATGGCAAACAGGAAAAAATCAAGGTGCTATTTTCTGAAGGAAAAATATAAAGTTTTCAAGTAGAATGTAACTAATATTTTAATTGGAAAAATATATGCAAATATTGTCTTAGGAACTGAAAGAAAGGTATAAAGCAATCCCCTCATCTAAAAAATAAGTTGTTTGGAATATTGATGGTATTTATCCTTAAGAACCATTATTATTCTTCAGGCCTCCAACTATTCACTCTCCTATTAGGAATTAAAGAGATTTTTAGCATTTGAACAGAAAATAGATTAAAAGGCAGTTATAAGAAGTTTGCCAGATATTAGTCATGGTTAATGATTATATCCAAGGAAATTGAGTTTGAGGCTTAAAATGATTATGTAGTTCCCCTTTTTGTAATATTGAGCAGTCTATGCAATCAATCACATGATAAATTAGAAATTCAATAGATTTATAAAAAGTATAAATAGCATTTTACCAAAATCAGTACTCATGATTTTAAAAACTCTCAAAAATATAAGAATAGAATTTCCTCAACCTGTCAGAGCTCATTATGAAAAATCTATAACTAATGCTATTCTTAGTGGTAAAATATTGCACTTTGCCTCTTAGATCACAAAAAGGCAAGAATGCTCACTTTTAGTACTTCTTTTTAGTATCAGAATTCCAGTTCATTTAATAAAGCAAGAAAAATAAATTTTAAAAAATATCAGAAAGGGCAGAGTATGACTGTCATTGCTAGATGGTTGACATTACTGCTTAGCTTCAAAATTTTATGAAATAAATTTGTTTTTAAATGTGAAAATGTGAAATGTGAAAAAGCGAAAATTTTTTAAAAATGTGAATTTAGAAATGTTCAGGATATAAGATCAGTAAAAAATCTACTGTGTTTTAAAAACTAGCAAATATTTTTTTTTAATTTAAAAAATGCTTTACACTACTATGGGAAAAGTATTAGAAATACATCTAATGAACAATTACAAAACTTTTGGAAAACAAAATAAAACAAAATCTTATTTAGGAAGACTAGTGATTTTAAAGTAGAAGTATGTAGCACTCAATAGCATAATATGTCAATAGTCCACAAGTAGTTCTACAGATTTACCTCAGTGTTAATTAAAATTCTAGCATGATTTTTTTGGGGTTGAAATTAGCAAAGTGATTCTAAAATTTATATGGAATAAAAAGATAAGTGAATAAAGAAATACAATTTGAAATTGAAGAAAAATTTATGATCTCAGGGTGAACAAATATATATCTTACATATTGTAAGTTCCCTACATACAAACATTCAAGTCATGAACTTTCAAAGATGCAAATGTGAATTCACATGTCAAGTCACATAAGTTAGTTCACATGTCTGGTGTACATTGTCACATGTGTGGATCCTCTCCAGTGGTTATGCTTTTGTATACCATAAGCACTATATACAGTACAGTAATGAAGTATCTTTACTTCAAGCCCAAGATGTCCAGAAGCAAGCATAAAAGCAAGGGTGATGCAGGTGGTATTCCTAAGAAGCACCAAGAGTTAAAGATGGACACAAAAGTGAAAATAATTGAAAGAATGGACTGAGGCAAAAAGATGGTAGACATCTCTCATTCTTACAACACTGAAGTCCTTTCTGTGCAACAAGAGGGGCTGACTAATGAAGACCTGATGGAATCGGAGGCCTAGAGAAAAGATGAAGAGAGACAAGAGGGAGAAGTAACTGACGAACCAAAGAGATTCACAACCCAGGAAATGGCCAGCGGATGTTCTTTATCTGAGGAGGCACCGTTAGTTTTTGAGGCACAGGCCCTGAATGTAGAATGGTACATGAAGGTTGTAGCATCCATTCAGAATGCAACCCAATGTTACCATGCCATTTATGATGAGAAGAAAAAAGACCTACTACCCAGACATCACTGGATGGTTTTATCAAGTTCTATCTACTGCAGATAGAACTGAAGCTAGCAGGGAACGAGAACCTGTGCCATCAACATCAGGTGTAAGTGAGATTGCAGCTTGCCCTCTGCGTCCTGTTGCTGATGGTCCTTCAGCTCTACCACCTTCCATTGTCTCTCTCTCCTGCAGTCAGTAACCTCTTGCCTGTTCACTCACTGCCGGCCTTTGTATGCCAGCTGTTGAAATGTACCATTGTACTTTTCAAGATACTCTACTGTAAGACTGAAAATGTTTTCTCTATGTTTGCGTTTGCTTTCTCTGTAATTTCTGTGAAAAGCATTATTACACCACAGTTTTATATATAGTCACTGTTGCAAATCACTCCAGGATTCTTGCCTGGAGAATTCCATGGACAGAGAAACCTGGTGGTGGGCTGCAGTCCTTGGGGTCACAAAGAGTCAGTCACAACTGAGCCACTAATATAGTATATAACAAACACAGTACATGGCCAGTTACCCAGTTAGCTGGGTACCTAGGCAAACTTTGTTATTATGAACAAACTGTACTTGCAACCTCATTTTCAGCAGAAAACTTGTTCATATATAAGGGATTTACAGTACATTCATAAATTAACTAAAAAAATCAATAAATTAATTTAACAGTATTATAAAGTTTTGCTCCTCAGAAATAATATTAAGTGAATAAATGAGCAAGTCATATCAAAAGAAAATATTATCAGTAATAAATCTGATAATCTGTATCCAGATTATCAGGCTTCCCTGATAACTCAGTTGGTAAAGAATCTATCTGCAATTCAGGAGACACCTGTTCACAAGTAAATACAGTAATTCAATGGTTAAAAAAAAGAGAAAGAACACATTAAAATAATGGGCAAAGGATTTGAACAGATATTACATATGTTCAAAATCACTCACCAGACCAATGAAAATTGAACCTATAATATATACCACTTCTTACCTACTAGAATGTTTAAGAGCACAAATTGACAGCAAACACATATCAATAGGGATCTAGAGTAGTTAGAACGTCAATTCACTGTTGATGAGAATGGGAGAAATGTTAGGTATTTCCTTATTACTTGTAACATATACCTTCTCTGTGAAACCTATATGCAGGTCAAGAAGCAACAGTTAGAACCAGACATGGAACAATGGACTGGTTCCAAATTGGGAAAGAAGCACGTCAAGGCTGTATATTGTCACCCTGTTTACTTAATTTCTATGCAGAGTACATCATGTGAAAGGGTGGGTTGGATGAATCACAAGCTGGAATCAAGACTGCTGGGAGAAATATAAACCCCCTCAGATATGCAGACAATACCATTCTATTGGCAGAAATCCAAGAAGAATTATAAGAGCCTCTTGATGAGGGTGAAAGAGCAGAGTGAAAAAGTGGCTTAAAAGTCAACATTTCAAAAGCAAATCATGACATCTTGTCCCATCAGTTCAGTTCAGTTCAGTCACTCAGTCGTGTCCAACTCCTGTCTCTTATACACATCTAGATGTGTATAAGAGACAGCNTTCATACAAAAGGCCGTATGGCAAGGAGCTAGCCATATGTCATTGAAAAATGAGGATCTCTGTTGTACAGTCAGAAATAAATGAATTCCACTAACAACAGAAACAGCCTTGAAAGTGGACATTCCCCAGTCAAGCCTCGGATGTGACCACAGACCCAGAGAGCACCTGAACTTCAGCCTATCTGCAGCCTGAGGCAGTGGAGTCAGATAGGCTGTGCCCGGACTTCTCACATATATGTGTGATAAGCACGCCTTGCGTTAGGATGTTAAGTTTGCAATTGATTCGTTAGACTAAAATAGAAAAGTAGCACACTGCAGCTAAGCATCCCATTGGATGTCACTCCATCCCATGGAAAATACCACCTGGCTATGGGGAAGATTCCCTGGAGAAGGAAATGGCAATCCACTCCAGTATTCTTGCCTGGAGAATCCCATGGATGGAGAAGCCTGGTGGGCTACAGTCCACGGGGTGGCAAAGAGTCAGACATGACTGAGCGACTTCATCTTACATTATGGGGACAAAGAACAGATTGGGCTGACTGAACAGATTCAGGTACTCCCTTGAGAACAAAGGGTAGATTCAATTAGCCATACTGAATTGGGGATTCGAAGACTTACTAGCAGTCCATGGGAAATGCACCATGGACAACGGAGGTATTGGAGACACTATGAACCTGTGGTCTCTGCCTCTTGTAGGTCTCATTTGGGGTTCCCCAGCAATTCTAAGTAGCAATATAGTAAACAGCAATTACTCGTCAGGGATCCAGTGTCCATCTCTGGGACTGCATTTCTTGCATGAAGCCAGGCATTAACTCACATCCTTCCCAGAAAAGCAGTGGGTTCTTTCACAGTAGTTATAACAGACTCACAATTGCCGAAGGAAATACCACCTATAGACCAAAGAGCCCTCAGACAACTGGGGTGACCTCTCCTGAAGTAGGTAACTCTTGGACACTTCGGGGAATTTCTCTGAGAAGGGGACCGACTTGTTATACACAGTGCAGGCAGTTTTCCGTACAGCAGAAGTCATAAATTAGAAACGGTGTAATGACATATGCCCACAATTTTAGCTAAAGAGATTGGTGATGCCACTACAACCATGAGAGGGACTCACCTCACGCAGCTCACTAAACCAGGGCAGATGTGGATGAGAGAAATCCCTTAGGGGCACTCTGTGGGGACCAGGTGAAGCCTGTGCAATTATTAATATACCATGCTGTAGCTGGATAAATACCTTAGCTAATGTCAATACAGAAATGCCAGTTAGATGGAAGAAATACAGGCTCTTTTAAGTTCACCCTGATGCTTTATGGAATTTTTTCAATATTGGCCGCTTACAGGCTTGGATGAGACAATGCAGTTTGGTACCCCTCTGCAGCTTGAAGTCTCACTGCTGAATGGCTTGACTGAATGGATTTCATCCTATTCTCTATCTTGACAAAGTGGTATAGTCATGGAAAAGAATTTAGTCCCAGGATGTCATGGCATCACAGTGTGGATATTGTTGGGAGACATTCTCAACAGATCTTTCATATTTTTGCACATCTAGCCAATCCACCCAGAGCATAGTGTGTCTACTTTCAGAGGAAATGGGCATGCTTTTTGCTTATTACAGGATTTGGATTTTCTGAGCTCTGTCCTGGAATGAGCTCTGAGTGAAGGCATATATCAGGATTCCTCTGTATCGTCTCATAGGATTTGAGGTACAAGGGGAACCACTGTAAAAATGTGACGTTCACACTGTTTGCAGTGATGTGAATTCTTCTGCTCTCATCTAGAAGACAGAAGCCTTCTGCGGAGTATGCTTGAAAAACTGCAGCAGGCTAACTGGTTAGTTTGCAAATAGTGTAAAACCTTTAACTTCCTATTGCTCTTAACAGATTTTCAAATACTTTGTCACTGAATTTAGGAATGCTTGTATTCAAAGAAATATTTTATATATAGTTTTAAAAATCAGAAAGGAAATAGAAAAATGATATCCTTTGCATTTGTATTATATCATAATTTAAATCACATTCTTCCAAATAACCAGGTATGTGATTATTGTTTGAGATTTTTACCTCAGTGATAGCATTTATTCAACTCTAAGTTCTCCAACAACTAACAATTTTCCATACATTTCTCAATTTTTGCATTTAAAAGAATTTCAAATATAGTCTGCTCAACATAAAAAAATTTTTTTAAATAGTGTATAGTGTAAAAATGAAAGATTAAAATATTTCTCCAGATACTATACTTCAGAAGGTACTTTGTTGTTCTTGTTCAGTCACTAAGTGATGTACGATTCATTGTGATCCCATGGACTAGAGCCAACAGGCTCCTCTTTCCTTCACTATTTCTTGGAGTCTGCTCAGACTCATGTCCATTGAGTTGGTGATGCTATCTAACCATTTCATCCTCTGCCACCCTCTTTTACCTTCAGTCTTTTCTGGTATAAGGGACTTTTCAAATGAGTCAGATTTTCATATAGGGTGGCCAAAGTATTGGAGCTTCAGATTTAGCATCAATCCCACCAGTGAAGATTCAGGATTTATTTCCTTTGCATTGACTGGTTTGATCTCCTGCTGTACAAAGGGTCTCAAGAGTCTTCTCCAGCACCACAATTTAAAGCATCAGTTTTTTAGTGCTCAGCCTTCTTTATGGTCCAATTAACACATCCATATATGACTACTGGAAATAACATAGTTTTGACTATATGGATCTTCATCGGCAGAGTGATGTCTCTGCTTTTATAATACGCTGTTTAGGGTTATCATAACTTTCCTTCAAAGGAGCAAACATTTTTTAATGTCACAGCTGAGTCATTATACACAGTGATTTTTGGAAAAAATAAAAAAAGGAAATAAAATCTGTCACTGTTTCTACTTTTTCCACTTTTATTTGCTGTGCAATAATGGGACCAGATACCATGATCTTAGTTTTGGAATGCTGAGTTTTAAGCCAGTTTTTTTAACTCTCCTCTTTCACACTCATCAAGTGGATCTTTAGCTCCTCTTGGTTTTCTACCATTACAGTGGTGCCATCTGCATATATGAGATTGTTGATATTTCTCCTGGCAATCTTGATTCCAGTTTATGATTCATCCAGCCTGGTATTTCACATGATGTACTCTGCATATAAGTTAAGTAAGCAGGGTGACAATATACATAAAATCAATAAATTAATTTAACAGTATTATAAAGTTTTGCTCCTCAGAAATAATATTAAGTGAATAAATGAGCAAGTCATATCAAAAGAAAATATTATCAGTAATAAATCTGATAATCTGTATCCAGATTATCAGGCTTCCCTGATAACTCAGTTGGTAAAGAATCTATCTGCAATTCAGGAGACACCTGTTCACAAGTAAATACAGTAATTCAATGGTTAAAAAAAAGAGAAAGAACACATTAAAATAATGGGCAAAGGATTTGAACAGATATTACATATGTTCAAAATCACTCACCAGACCAATGAAAATTGAACCTATAATATATACCACTTCTTACCTACTAGAATGTTTAAGAGCACAAATTGACAGCAAACACATATCAATAGGGATCTAGAGTAGTTAGAACGTCAATTCACTGTTGATGAGAATGGGAGAAATGTTAGGTATTTCCTTATTACTTGTAACATATACCTTCTCTGTGAAACCTATATGCAGGTCAAGAAGCAACAGTTAGAACCAGACATGGAACAATGGACTGGTTCCAAATTGGGAAAGAAGCACGTCAAGGCTGTATATTGTCACCCTGTTTACTTAATTTCTATGCAGAGTACATCATGTGAAAGGGTGGGTTGGATGAATCACAAGCTGGAATCAAGACTGCTGGGAGAAATATAAACCCCCTCAGATATGCAGACAATACCATTCTATTGGCAGAAATCCAAGAAGAATTATAAGAGCCTCTTGATGAGGGTGAAAGAGCAGAGTGAAAAAGTGGCTTAAAAGTCAACATTTCAAAAGCAAATCATGACATCTTGTCCCATCAGTTCAGTTCAGTTCAGTCACTCAGTCGTGTCCAACTCTGCGACCCCATGAATTGCAGCACGCCAGGCCTCCCTGTCCAACACCAACTCCAGGAGTTCACTCAGACTCGCGTCCATCGAGTCAGTGATGCCATTCAGCCATCTCATCCTCTGTTGTCCCCTTCTTCTCCTGCACCCAATCCCTCCCAGCATCAAAGTCTTTTCCAATGAGTCAACTCTTCACATGAGGTGGCCAAAGTACTGGAGTTTCAGCTTTAGCATCATTCCTTCCAAAGAAATCCCAGGGTTGATCTCCTTCAGAATGGACTGGTCGGATCTCCTTGCAGTCCAAGGGACTCTCAAGAGTCTTCTCCAACACCACAGTTCAAAAGCATCAATTCTTTGGCGCTCAGCCTTCTTCACAGTCCAGCTCTCACATCCATACATGACTACTGGAAAAACCATAGCCTTGACTAGACGGACCTTAGTCCCATAGCTTCATGGCAAATAAAAGGGGAAAAAGTGGAAACAGTGACAGATTGTATTTTCTTGGCCTCCAAAATCTCTGCAGATAGTAACTGCATTCATGAAATAAAAGATGCTTGCTCCTTGGAAGGAAAGCTCTGACAAACCTAGACAACATATTAAAAAGAAAGACATAATTTTTCCAACAACAATCCAAATAGTCAAAGCTATGGTTTTTCCAGTATGTATGGATAAGAGAGTTGGATCATAAAGAAGGCTGAGCACCAAAGAACTGATGCTTTTGAATTATGGTGCTGGAGAAGACTCTTGATCAAAAGTCCCTTGAACTGCAGGGAGATAAAACCAGTCAGTCTTAAAGGAAATCAACCCTGAATGTTTTTTGGAAGAGTGGAGGCTGAACCTAAAGCTCTAATACTTTGGTCACCTGATCTGAAGAGACAAAAAGACCCTAATTCTGGGAAAGATTGAAGGCAAAAGGAGAACAGGGTGGCAGAGGATGAGATGGTTAGATAGTGTCATTGACTCAATGGATGTGAATTTAAGCCAACTCCAAGAAGTAGTGAAGGACATAGAAGGCTGACGTGCTGCAGTACATGGGGTTGCAAAGAGTCAGACACAACTTAGCGACTGAACAAAAACTAATCTATGGCATTCAAAATCAGAAAAGTGGCTGTCTAATGAGTAAGCGTTGACAGAATATAGGTATGAGGAGACTTCTGCAGTAATGGTAATATTTGCTATCTTGATTGAATGTTGGTTATACAAACATATTAATCTGTCAAAGTTCATTACATGTGCATTTATGCATAAATGCATAAATGGATGCATTTAACATATTATAATTTATACTCATTTTCTCTTTAAAAAAAAAAAAAACACCTGGCCAAACAGCTCTGTTCTTTATAGAACTAGAAAGCATGAACATACACTAGTTAAACTCAAGATCCACAAACTTTATAGTAATGTCTGCAAGGCTTTAGGATTATTGTACAACCATGCAGTTTCCTTGGAGTATTCCTGACTGTTACCAAATTTCAAATTTTATGACAGAAGAAAATAGCAAAAGGACTTGGAAAGCTTCAATCATCAAAAATGAAGAGAAGAACTGTGGGAAATACTATTGCTGTTGTTCTTTCTTGGTTTAATTATAAAAATGTGACTGCTGCTGCTAAGTCACTTCAGTCCTGTCTGACTCTGTGTGACCCCATAGATGGCAGCCCACCAGGCTCCCCCGTCCCTGGGATTCTCCAGGCAAGAACACTGGAGTGGGTTGCCATTTCCTTCTCCAATGCATGAAAGAGAAAAGTGAAAGGGAAGTTGCTCAGTCTGTCCGACTGTTAGCGACCCCATGGACTGCAGCCCACCAGGCTCCTCCATCCATTGGATTTTC
>SJYX01021027.1:88084-110416 GCA_006410675.1 Oreotragus oreotragus | reverse complement strand
AAAAAAAAAAAAAAAAACTACAGACAGGAGATTTAAGTAGGATCAGAACTTTTTGACACTATATTTGGTGAAACTTAAGCAAATTTCCAAAATAATTTGGAGATTCTCTGTTTGTGGAAATCCTAACAAAGAAAGAACTACTTCATATATTTAAGATGCCATTCTACATATAGATTCTGCAATTTCTCAATATCCCTGTCAGTTCTGTGAATGTGGCCACCTAGGGATAAATAAAGGTAGAAAAAGAAAGCATTAAAGCATTTTGTGACTCCACAGCTTTTAATCATAATTCATGCAGTAGAAATAAGACAACTGAATTTTATGCCTGTGAAAGGTATGTTATGTGTCCCTTAAGTCTGAAGTGACATAGTATGAATGAATTGCTCCATTTTTAGAAATATATCAACTAAAACACTGCTAGGGGTTATAGTATAGAAAGGCATATTCTTCCTAAATGTCAAGATATATAAGTGTTCACATTGTGACCTACATTTTAATGCACTGACTACTTTATACCATTGGAGGAAGAAACCTATAAGAACAATTGTTCATGTAACCAAGTGTTAACATAGTAATGGCGAAAGAAGTTCCCCAAGATGAAAAATGGGAACCAGCCTAGGTATTTCTAGGGAGATCTATTGTTTTCTAAATGATTTATGTGCTCAAATGTCATGAAATTTGTTTGACACCTCAAAAAATTACATTAACTCATAAAATGAAGACATCCACATGAGATCCACAGAGTTATGCTTTATTATTTAGCAGAAAGAGTAAAAACAAACAAAAACTGAAGGACTACACATCTATTATCTTAGGAAATGATACTGTACTAAAGCAAGATGTAGTTTTTTGATTAAATAAAAACAAAATATTCTAAGACTAAAAGAATAAATGAATGTTGGTAGAGATAAACTTTCTGAAAACTGAAGGACAGGGCGTGCCTATACAATACTGTTGTTGCTGTTAGCCTACATTTTTTCTAGTACATCTAGGTATTCACAATGCTGCCAAAATAAATACAAGAGTGTGAATATGCACATGCATGTATATACACTTCTCAAATGCACTCTCTGAGCATGCAAACTTTAGGTCATTACTGAAAATATGCATATACTTATGTGAAATGATAGAGTAGTCTACATATTGACAATAAAAGTTATGACATAAAATCTGAGATTAACATATATCCATTATTGGGAAGTTGAGGGAATAAATGCAAAACTGAGGAGAAATTTGAGGGAGAACACCAAGAAAAATTCTCTGTAGGAATATTTTAATCTGATTTCAAAAAATACTTGTCTGAGCTTCATGTTAACTTATTAAATTTCCAAAAAATAATTACTAGTATATTAATGTTTCCTCTGATTATATATTTGGAGATGGAAATGACAACTCACTCCAGTATTCTTGCCTGGGAAATCCCATGGACAGAAGAGCCTGGAAGGCTACAGTTCATGGGGTCACAGAAGAGTCAGACACAACTTTGCAGCTAAACAACAATGCTGATTATATGTTATAACTCTATTATTAACTTTAAATTTAAGTTATTAAAACTTAGACTTTAGGGAGGATGTCCCCCATATTAGCGGAGGCTCGTGTATTCCAGGTTATGTGAAGTGATTTTCAAAGTGGATACTATTGTATTTTTAGCTGAGATCTTACCAACAAATTAAACATAAGAGATTCCTGCTAGAATCCTAAAATCAGAAAAAGTCGGGGCTTCCCTGGTGGGCCAGTGGTTAAGGATCTGAGTTGAGGTCCAGGGGACACCAGTTTGATCCTTGTTTGGGAGGACCCCACATCCCATGGAGCAGCTAAGCCCATGTGCCACAGCTACTAAATGACCTCTCTAGAGAACGCAAGCTCCAACTACTGATACTGACGCATCCAGAGCCTGTGCTCCAACAGCAGAAGCCACCGCAATGAGAAGGCTGCGCATGACAGCAAAGGGTAGCCCCCGTTTGCCACAACCAGAGAAAGGCCATGCAAAGCAATGAAGAGCCAATATAGCCAAAAAATACAATAAATAAATCTTTAAAAGTTGACTGCATGCCCAGACAGAAAATAAGAGATCATTTAGTTCAAGCTTTAACATTCTCTCTTAAGAGTTCAAGTGTTCAACAGCCTCTCCTTACATACATCCAATAAGTAAACAGTAAATGCAACTTTCATTGAGGAATTTATTTTTAAGAAATACATGCTCTTCTACTAAAATAAGTACCTGCCAAAGAGATAGCATCTTACTCAAGTTTCAGTCAATTTACATTTTTATTGAGCCTAAACATACCATTATTTGGGAAAGGAGCATTGAGTTAGTCTTTTGGTACATCATCAAATGTGTGCTTAGAGTTTTGTTTGGTTTTTCACTTCTAATTAGATTATTTTTAATTTATAAACTTTAAGCTTTGTGTAGGAAAATTCATAGCAACCATAAACTTAAAAAATGTAGTATTTTACTTAACATTTATTATTGTATCTCATAAACATTAATTTATTTAAAATCAAAATTATTTCCCCCTGTGGCTAAATAACGCATGAGTGGTCTCAATCAAGTCAGTTCTTTTCCCTCTAGAAAAGACAAGGCATCTGTTCTGAAGCTGTCATTATAGTCCAGGGACTTAGACAGTTATGCCCGTGCAGCCGTCAGTCTGAGCCCATCTACACCACCTGATGGAATTGAGCAAGCAGAGTTGAAGTAGAACTGGCTGAACGTGCACTGATTCTCCCAATGCTTGCTGTGACCTGAAAAATAAGGCTCTTTGTCTAGCCGTCTCAGCCAGCATCTCTGAGGCAGGGGCAGGCTCACTGGTCAACTTGCAAGGAGGCTGTGACCTCAGAACTTTCACAGTTCTTGGACAGAATGGAAACGAGAATGTGACACTGACAGAAGGGACTTTCTGAAGGAGGAAGAATCAGCCCTCTGGACTGGGGTAGGAAATGTAAGATGACTCCCTGGGATGTGGTCATGTGTGTTTTTGCCCTAGTAGTAGGAAAGCAGGAGAAAGGCTATCCCAAAGACTGACCTGTTAATAACAGGAGAAGAACTAATATTTAGGGACTGAGCAGCGAAAGACAGCATTAAAACAAACTATCTAAATGGTACCTGTTTATAACTCACTCTCCTCTGAAAGGAGAGGGAGTGATGGGAAGGGGAAGTTAAATGACGATGCGGAAGCAAGTCCCACAGTTCTTCCTAAAAGGCCATGGCTTTATGAAAACAAAACCAAGCTATCCCAAAACTGAAACAAACATTGTCTTCAATGAGCAACTTGCAGTTCAAAACAAAAATGATGACTTGAAAATGAAAGTAAATGCCAATCCCTGCTTAATGAATCAGCTTTAAGTCATAGTCACTCTGTTCCTCTGTACCTGCTGTTTCTGTCTTCTCCCTCTAACCTAACCCCAGTTGGAGAATAAACTGGCAGGTTAGAGCACATCTCTTCGATGTCACAAACTGTAGGAGTAAATCATAGCTTCTCATTTAATCAGCATCAGCGCATGCTTGATGGCTAAGTTGTGCCTGACTCCTTGTGACCTCATGGACTGCAGCCCGCCAGGCTGCTCTGTCCATGGGATTTCCCAAGCAAGAACACTGGAGTGCGTTTCTATTTCCTTCTCTAAGGGATCTTCCTCCTGACCCAGGGGTTGAACCCCCATTTCCTGGGTCTCCTGCACTGGCAGGCGGTTTCTTTACTGCTGAGTTACCAGGGAAGTCCACCCAAGATACACAGTCATCTGGCATTGTCCAGTAATTGGATTACCTCCGCAAATATTGCTCAAAAGATTTCTACCTCTACATCCATCATCTTTCCCTGGTTTAAACACCTAAGTAATTCTCTTTGGTCATGAGAATGTAGATGTTCTGAGAAAGGACGCATGTCCTCTCATTTGTGGCAAAAATTGGAGGTAATGAGTTGAATATGTAGCTTGGCAAGTCTCCCACAGAGACACCTGCAAAGGACGTGATAGGTCTCTCTTGGTTTTATGAAAGTTCCTTCTCTCTTGCCCCTGACTCTTCTAGGTGAAAGCTCTGGTTACTATGAAGTACATGATCAGAATAAAAGTTATAACATAATTCCTGGAAAGTGAGACAACTTTGCAGAGGTAGGGGGGAAAATCACCCCACCACTTTTAAAGGGAACATGTTAGCCCCTTAAAATTGTGGGTGACAGAATTCCATAAATGATCTTTTTGCTTTCAGAGCCAATCCCATGTTCCTTTTGAATAAAAATACACTCTCTATTTTCTTTTCCCATCCTCATTTCTGTAGCTCATGAGTTAGGCAGAACCTAACTGGCTTCTTGCATAACCCACCCTTCTCAATGATGTAACTGAATTTCTTCCTTCTTGGACGTAATGGGTTTTAAGGCTAGCTTCTAAACAGCAATATTATAAGCAGCAAAGAATGGGAGTTCTCTCCTATAAGTTATGTTTTATATCAGAGTTGATGGGCTAGAATTCATCAAGTGATTACATCACTTGATATATTGTATTGCCAAAAAATCCATATGGAAAAACACAAATGAACTTTTTGGCCAACCCAATATTAAGACTGGTTTGCTATCATGGTGAGAGAAAATCACTTTGCTGGCTTAAAGAAGAAAGCTATTATGTATGAGAGGGTTCATACAAAAGGCCGTATGGCAAGGAGCTAGCCATATGTCATTGAAAAATGAGGATCTCTGTTGTACAGTCAGAAATAAATGAATTCCACTAACAACAGAAACAGCCTTGAAAGTGGACATTCCCCAGTCAAGCCTCGGATGTGACCACAGACCCAGAGAGCACCTGAACTTCAGCCTATCTGCAGCCTGAGGCAGTGGAGTCAGATAGGCTGTGCCCGGACTTCTCACATATATGTGTGATAAGCACGCCTTGCGTTAGGATGTTAAGTTTGCAATTGATTCGTTAGACTAAAATAGAAAAGTAGCACACTGCAGCTAAGCATCCCATTGGATGTCACTCCATCCCATGGAAAATACCACCTGGCTATGGGGAAGATTCCCTGGAGAAGGAAATGGCAATCCACTCCAGTATTCTTGCCTGGAGAATCCCATGGACGGAGAAGCCTGGTGGCTACAGTCCACGGGGTGGCAAAGAGTCAGACATGACTGAGCGACTTCATCTTACATTATGGGGACAAAGAACAGATTGGGCTGACTGAACAGATTCAGGTACTCCCTTGAGAACAAAGGGTAGATTCAATTAGCCATACTGAATTGGGGATTCGAAGACTTACTAGCAGTCCATGGGAAATGCACCATGGACAACGGAGGTATTGGAGACACTATGAACCTGTGGTCTCTGCCTCTTGTAGGTCTCATTTGGGGTTCCCCAGCAATTCTAAGTAGCAATATAGTAAACAGCAATTACTCATCAGGGATCCAGTGTCCATCTCTGGGACTGCATTTCTTGCATGAAGCCAGGCATTAACTCACATCCTTCCCAGAACAGCAGTGGGTTCTTTCACAGTAGTTATAACAGACTCACAATTGCCGAAGGAAATACCACCTATAGACCAAAGAGCCCTCAGACAACTGGGGTGACCTCTCCTGAAGTAGGTAACTCTTGGACACTTCGGGGAATTTCTCTGAGAAGGGGACCGACTTGTTATACACAGTGCAGGCAGTTTTCCGTACAGCAGAAGTCATAAATTAGAAACGGTGTAATGACATATGCCCACAATTTTAGCTAAAGAGATTGGTGATGCCACTACAACCATGAGAGGGACTCACCTCACGCAGCTCACTAAACCAGGGCAGATGTGGATGAGAGAAATCCCTTAGGGGCACTCTGTGGGGACCAGGTGAAGCCTGTGCAATTATTAATATACCATGCTGTAGCTGGATAAATACCTTAGCTAATGTCAATACAGAAATGCCAGTTAGATGGAAGAAATACAGGCTCTTTTAAGTTCACCCTGATGCTTTATGGAATTTTTTCAATATTGGCCGCTTACAGGCTTGGATGAGACAATGCAGTTTGGTACCCCTCTGCAGCTTGAAGTCTCACTGCTGAATGGCTTGACTGAATGGATTTCATCCTATTCTCTATCTTGACAAAGTGGTATAGTCATGGAAAAGAATTTAGTCCCAGGATGTCATGGCATCACAGTGTGGATATTGTTGGGAGACATTCTCAACAGATCTTTCATATTTTTGCACATCTAGCCAATCCACCCAGAGCATAGTGTGTCTACTTTCAGAGGAAATGGGCATGCTTTTTGCTTATTACAGGATTTGGATTTTCTGAGCTCTGTCCTGGAATGAGCTCTGAGTGAAGGCATATATCAGGATTCCTCTGTATCGTCTCATAGGATTTGAGGTACAAGGGGAACCACTGTAAAAATGTGACGTTCACACTGTTTGCAGTGATGTGAATTCCTCTGCTCTCATCTAGAAGACAGAAGCCTTCTGCGGAGTATGCTTGAAAAACTGCAGCAGGCTAACTGGTTAGTTTGCAAATAGTGTAAAACCTTTAACTTCCTATTGCTCTTAACAGATTTTCAAATACTTTGTCACTGAATTTAGGAATGCTTGTATTCAAAGAAATATTTTATATATAGTTTTAAAAATCAGAAAGGAAATAGAAAAATGATATCCTTTGCATTTGTATTATATCATAATTTAAATCACATTCTTCCAAATAACCAGGTATGTGATTATTGTTTGAGATTTTTACCTCAGTGATAGCATTTATTCAACTCTAAGTTCTCCAACAACTAACAATTTTCCATACATTTCTCAATTTTTGCATTTAAAAGAATTTCAAATATAGTCTGCTCAACATAAAAAAATTTTTTTAAATAGTGTATAGTGTAAAAATGAAAGATTAAAATATTTCTCCAGATACTATACTTCAGAAGGTACTTTGTTGTTCTTGTTCAGTCACTAAGTGATGTACGATTCATTGTGATCCCATGG
The DNA here is from genome assembly GCA_006410675.1 of Oreotragus oreotragus. NCBI lineage: Eukaryota > Metazoa > Chordata > Mammalia > Artiodactyla > Bovidae > Oreotragus > Oreotragus oreotragus. The sequence continues at coordinate 103,493 of SJYX01021027.1, read as the reverse complement.
ACTAGAGCCAACAGGCTCCTCTTTCCTTCACTATTTCTTGGAGTCTGCTCAGACTCATGTCCATTGAGTTGGTGATGCTATCTAACCATTTCATCCTCTGCCACCCTATTTTACCTTCAGTCTTTTCTGGTATAAGGGACTTTTCAAATGAGTCAGATTTTCATATAGGGTGGCCAAAGTATTGGAGCTTCAGATTTAGCATCAATCCCACCAGTGAAGATTCAGGATTTATTTCCTTTGCATTGACTGGTTTGATCTCCTGCTGTACAAAGGGTCTCAAGAGTCTTCTCCAGCACCACAATTTAAAGCATCAGTTTTTTAGTGCTCAGCCTTCTTTATGGTCCAATTAACACATCCATATATGACTACTGGAAATAACATAGTTTTGACTATATGGATCTTCATCGGCAGAGTGATGTCTCTGCTTTTATAATACGCTGTTTAGGGTTATCATAACTTTCCTTCAAAGGAGCAAACATTTTTTAATGTCACAGCTGAGTCATTATACACAGTGATTTTTGGAAAAAATAAAAAAAGGAAATAAAATCTGTCACTGTTTCTACTTTTTCCACTTTTATTTGCTGTGCAATAATGGGACCAGATACCATGATCTTAGTTTTGGAATGCTGAGTTTTAAGCCAGTTTTTTTAACTCTCCTCTTTCACACTCATCAAGTGGATCTTTAGCTCCTCTTGGTTTTCTACCATTACAGTGGTGCCATCTGCATATATGAGATTGTTGATATTTCTCCTGGCAATCTTGATTCCAGTTTATGATTCATCCAGCCTGGTATTTCACATGATGTACTCTGCATATAAGTTAAGTAAGCAGGGTGACAATATACAGCCTTATGGTACTCCTTTCCCAATATTGAAGCAGTCCATTGTTCCATGTCTGGTTCTAACTGTTGCTTCCTGACCTGCATATAGGTTTTTCAAGAGATAGGTAAGGTGGTCTGGTATCCCATCTCTTTAAGAATTTTCCACACTTTATCGTGATTGACACAAAGCATTTCAGTAAGGCAGAAGTTTTTTTTTTTTTTTTTTTCCTGGAATACTGTTGCTCTCTCTCATATCCAACAAATGTTGGCAATTTGATCTCTGGTTCTCTTGCCTTTTCTAAATCCAGCTTGTACATCTGGAAGTTCTCAGGTCATGTATGAAGCCAAGTTGGAGGATTTTGAGCATAATCTTGAGGCATGTGAAATGAGTGCAATTGTGAAACTGAACATCTTTGGCATTGCCCTTCTTTGGGACTGAAATGAATACTGAACTTTTCCAGTCCTGTGGCCATTGCTGAGTTTTCCAAACTTGATGACATATTGAATACAGCAGGTTAACATCATCTTTTAGGATTTGAAATAGATCAGCTGGGATTCTATCACATCCAGTAACTTTGTTCGCAGTGATGCTTGCTAAGGCCCACTTGACTTCACATTCCAGGATGTCTAGCTCTAGGTAAGTGACCACATCATCATGGTTATCCATGTCATTAAGATTTTTTTATACAGTCCTGTGTATTCTTACCACATCTTCTTATTATCTTCTGCTTCTATTAGATTCTTGCTATTTCTGTCCTTTATTATGCCCATCCTTGCATGAAATGTTCCCTTGATATCTCCAATTATCTTGAAGAGGTCTCTAGTCTTTCCCATTTTAAGAAGGCTCTCTTATCTGCCCTTACTATTCTCTGGAACTCTGCATTTAGTTGGATATGTCTTTCCCTTTCTTTCCTACATTTTATTTTTCTTCTTTTTTCAGCTATTTATAGGGCCTCCTCAGGTAAACACTTTGCCTTCTTGCATTTCTTTTTCTTTGGAATGGTTTTGGTCACTGCTTCCATTCAGTTCAGTTCAGTTCAGTCGCTCAGTTGTGTCCGACTCTTTGCAACCCCATGAACCACAGCACACCAGGCTTCCCTGTCCATCACCAACTCCCAGAGTTCACTCAAACTCATGTCCATCGAGTTGGTGATGCCATCCAGCCATCTCATCCTCTGTAGTTCCCCTCTCCTCCTGCCCCCAATCCTTCCCAGCATCAGGGTCTTTTCCAATGAGTCAACTCTTCTCATGAGGTGGCCAAAGTATTGGAGTTTCACCTTTAGCATCAGTCCTTCCAATGAACACCCAGGACTGATCTCCTTTAGGATGCACTGCTTGGATCTCCTTGCAGTCCAAGGGGCTCTCAAGAGTCTTCTCCAACACCACTGTTCAAAAGCAGCAATTCTTCGGTGCTCAGCTTTCTTCACGATCCAACTCTCTCATCCATACATGACCACTGGAAAAACCGTAGCCTTGACTAGATGGACCTTTGTTGGCAAAATAATGTCTCTGCTTTTTAATGTGCTATCTGCTTCCATTACAATGTGACAAAATTTCATCCACAGTTCCTTGGGTACTCTGTCTACCAGATTTAATCCCTTCAATATGTTTATCACCTCCACTATATAATCATAAGGGATTTGATTTAGGTCATACCTGAATTGCCTATTGGTTTTCCCTAGTTTCTTCAATTTAATTCTGAACTTAGCAATAAGGAGCTCATGATCTGAGCCACAGTCAGCTCCCGGTCTTGTTTTTGATGGACAGTATAGAGCATCTCCATCTTCAGCTGTCAAGAACACAATCAACCTGATTTAGGTATTGACCACGTGGTGATGTCATGCACAGAGCCATCCCTTGGGTTGTCGGAAAAGGTTGTTTGCTATGACCAGTGTGTTCTCAGCAAAACTCTGTTAGCCTTTCCCTTGCTACAGTTTGTACTCTAAGGCCAAACTTGCCTGTTATTCTATGTGTTTCTTCACTTCCTACTTTTGCATTCCAATCCCCTATGATGAAAAGGACATATTTGGGGGAGGTACTTTTAGAAGGCCTTGTAGGTTTCATAGAACTATTCAACTTCTGTTTCTTTGGCATTATTGTTGGAACATAGCCTTGCATTAGTGTGATATTGAAAGATTTGCCTTGGAAATGAACCAAGATCATTCTGTCATTTTGAGATTGCACCCATGGATTACATTTTGGATTATTTTGTTGAATATGAGGGTTATTCCATTTCTTCTAAGGTATTCTTGCCCACAGTGGTAGATATAATGGTCATCTGAGTTAAATTCACCCAGTTCCATCTATTTTAGTTCATGGATTCCTAAGATGTCAATGTTTACTATTGCCATCTCCTGCTTGACCATGTCCAATTTACCTTGACTCATGGACCTAACATTCCTGGTTTCTATGCAATATTGTTCTTTACAGCATCAGTCTTTATTTTCACCACCAGACACACCCACAACTGAGCATCATTTCTGCTTTGGCTCACTTTCTGGAGCTATTTCTCTGCTCTTCTCCAGTACCACATTGGACACCTACCGACCAGGGGAGCTCATCTTCTGGTGTCATATCTTTTTGCCTTTTCATCCTGCTCCTGGGGTTCTCAAGGCAAGAATACTGAAGTGGTTTGCCATTCCCTTTTCCCATGCACCATGTTTTGTCTCTGGAGAGATTTATTTTATTGTGATATTAAGTTATTTGGCACTGTAATGGGGTAACTATAAGGCAATTTTCAATGATAAGAAAACTGTCTTTTGTAATTGCATACAATGAATAACCCTGACCAGTTTGCCATGTGTTTATGCATCTTAACATTTATGCATGAGTATACAAAATTAATACATAATCAGTTCCAGTAAATGAATATGAAAATACCAATTTATTGATTAAAATATAGCCTAAGACTTTATGATGTTGACAGAAACATCAAATCATTTGTACATAATTAAAATCACAGTGTCTAAATAAAATCAGAGTTTCTAAAGTAAAACATATTTTTATTGATACTTGGAAAATATCAATGTGGGTATTGAAAAACAGGACAAATGATACATTTGCTTTAAAAAAGAGCTAAGGGAAACACTGCACCACAGCACAGACTTCTATGCAATAAAAGTGGCAAACATAGAGTATGAAAGACAAAGCAAGTTAAAGTGACAGAGCAAAAACAATTGTAAAGAATTGTTTAAAGAATATACAAAAGTATCAACATCATAGCAATGTTTAAAGAATATATTTATTTTCAGAAGTATCTTCTACAATGTGTACATGAAACGTGCTTATAAAATGCCAAGTTAACATATACAGACTACATTTTCTTCCGCCTTTATTGAGATATTACTGACATATAACATGGTATAAGTCTAAGGTGTACAAAATGATAATTTGTTATGCATTGTGGTGGTGAAGTCACTAGGTCATATCTGACTCTTGCAACCCCATAGGTAGCCTGCCAGGCTCCTCTGTCCATGGGATTCTCCAAGCAAGAATACTGGACTGGGTTGTCATTTCCCTCTCCATTGTTATGCATATACTTTGTGAAATATTTAGGCTGACCTCAATCCCATACTGACACAGCATATTATCTCATTTAATCCTCCCCACACCATGCATATAACATCTATAAAAGCAGGAAGAATCCATTAAAAATAAAGTAGCATAAACAGCAACAAAAATACCAAAACACAGTTGCTTTATCTCCATCACCTCACATAATGACCTTTGTGTGTGTGTATGTCTGGTGAAAATATGTCCGTTCTTTTAATGACTTTGAAGTTTTAATACAGTATTTTGTAAACCATAGTTGTCATACTGTACATTAGATCTCCAGAACTCATCTTGTAACTGGTAGGTTTTACCCTTTAGTAACATCTTTGTTTTTCCCATCTCCCAGCCTGTAGCAATCACCAGCCTACTCTCTGTTTCTATGAATTCAGCTTTTTCGATTTCACATACAAATGAGATCATACACTATCTGTCCTGCTCTTTCAGAATTATTTCACTTAGCATAATCACTCAAGGTCCATCCTTGCCATCACAAATAGCAGAATCTCCTTCTTTCTGGTGGCAGGGTAATATCCCATTGTAAACACATATTTGGGCTTCCCAAGTGGTGCAGTTGGTAAAGAATCTGTCTTCCCATGCAGGAGACACAAGAGATGTGAGTTCGATCCTTGGGTCAGGAAGATCCCCTGGAGTAAGAAATGGCAACCCACTCCAACATTCTTGCCTGGAAAAACTCCTTGGACAGCAGAGCCTGTCAGGCTATAGCCAAAGGAGTTGCAGAGAGTAGGACATGACTGAGCAACCGAAAACACACACACACACACATACACACACACACACACAAACACATCTTTATCCATTTATCCAGGGATGAACACTTAGGTTATTTCCATATGTTTGCTATTGGGAATGATGCCGAAATGAATATCAGTATAGATATCTCCTCAAAGCCCAGATTTCATTTTCTTTGAATATATATCCAGAAAGGAGATTGCTGGATCATATGTAGTTCTATTTTTAATTTTTGTGGATCATCCACAATATTTTCTACAGTGGCTGCACCGATTTACAATTCCACCAGAAGAGCTCAAGGGCTCCATTTTCTCCACCCCACTCTCCTTCACTTGTGATCCCTCATCTTTGTGAAAATAGCCACTTTAACAGATATGAAATGATATCTCATTGTGGTTCTGAGGTTTAGTGATATTAAGCATCTTTTCATGTACATGTTTTCTGTTGATATCATCTTTGGAAAAATTTCTGTTCAGCACATATTCTAATCAGATTTGTTAGCTGGTTTGTTTTTACTATTGAGTTGAAACATTGCTTATACATTTTGGATATTAACGCCTTATAGATGGTTTGTAAATATTCACTTTCATACCATAGGTTGCCTTTTCATTTTGTTGATTGTTTCTTTCACTTTGTCAAGTTTTTTTTTTTTTTTTTTTGATTCAGCCCCACTCACCTATTTTTCCTCTAGTACTTATGCTTTTGGTGTAATATATATTTTAAAAAATTGTTGCCAAGACAAATGAAAAGGAAGTTTGTTTTCCTTAGCAATCTTCCAAGAGTTCTTCAGACTGAAGCCTTATGTCTAACTTTAATCTATTACAAGTTAGTTTTTGGTGAATGGTATAAGATAGGGGTCCAATTTTGTTCTCCTGCAGATGATTATCCAGTTTTCTCAACACCATTTATTGAAGAGACTACTCTTTCTGCACTGAGTATTCTTGGCTTCCTTTTCAAACATTAGTTGACTGTAAATGTGGAGATTTATTTCTGGGGGCTCTTGACTCTGTTCCATTAGTCTATGTGTCTATTTTTATATCAGTATCATAATTTTTTATTAATGGAGCTTTGCAATATAATTTGAAATGAAGAATTATGATGCCTCCAGATTTGTCCTTTTCTTCAAGACTTCTTTGGCTATTTGGAATCTTTTAGATTCCCACATAAGTTTTAGGATTGCTTTTTCTACTTCTGTAAAAAATGCCAATGAAATTTTCATACATATTATATTGAATCCATAGATTACTTTGGGTAGTATGGACATTCTCAAATATAAAAAAAATACTAATTCTTCTAATCCAATAACAAGATAACTTTTCATTTATTTTGTGTCTTCAGGGTCTTACACTTTTCAATGTACAGATTTTTCACCTCTTTGGCTAAATTTACTCATAATTATTTCATTCCTTTCATGTTATTGAAAAGGGGATTACTTTTTCAGATATTTCACTGTTAGTGTATAAACATTCATCTTATATCTTGATATTTATATTTTTGCATGCTCTAACTTTACTGAATTTATTTATTAGCTCTAATAGTTTAAGTGGCGCCTTTAGGGTTCTTTATATATAAGATCATATCATCTGCAAAAAGACAGTTTTACTTCTTCCTTTCTGTTTTGGATGTCTTTTATTTCCTTTTCTTATTTAACTCCTCTGGCTAGGACTTTGAGAAACATGATGAATAGGGGTAGTAATAGTGGGCACCCTTTTCTTATTTTTTTGTTTTAGAGGAAAAGCTTTTAACCTTTTGTCTTTGAGTATAATATTAGCTGTGGGCTTGTCATACATGGTCTTTATTATATTGAGGTATATTCCTTCTGTAATTCTCTGTTGAGATTTTTAAATACGAAAAGATGTTGAATTTTCTCAAATACTTTTTCTGTACCTATTTAAATGATCATATGAATTTTATATTACCTTCTACTAATGTGATTTATCACATGTATTGATTTGCATATGTTGAGTCATCTTTGACTGCTAGGGATAAAAACCACTTGATGATTGCCTATGATCTTTAAAAGTTCTATTGAATTGGGTTTGCTAATATTTTGTTGAATAAAGTTTAAACTTTTATTCATTATTCAGGGATATTGACTTTTTTTTTTTCCTTGTAATGTCCTTACCTGACTTTGGTGTCAATAGATGCTGATCTCAAAACATTAGTTTGGCAGTATTCTTTCCTGTTTAATTTTTTTGAAAAGTTTTAGAAGGATTAGCATTAATTTTTTACTTAAATATTTTGTATTTTTTACCCGTTAAGCCATCGGGTACTGGACATTTGTTTATGGAACATTTTTGATTACTGATTCAATCTCCTTATTTTCTGTTGGTCTTTTCAGATTTTCTTTTTCTTCCGGATTCAGTCTTAGAAAGTTGTATGATTGTAGGCATTTATCTGTTTCTCCTAGGTTACCCCGTTTGTTAAATGTAATTGTTCATAGTAATTTTTATGACACTTTGTATTTCTGTGATATAAATTGTAATGTCTCCTCTTTGTTTTCTGAGTTCTCTTTTTTGAGCCTAGCTAAACATGTACCAGTTTTATCATTTTATAAAAAATTTCTTAGTTTTGTTGATCTTTTCTGTTGTTTTCTGGTCTCTGTCACATTTATTTCTGCTCTGATCCTTACTTCCATGAGCTTTGGACTTTGTTCTTTCTCTGTTTCTGTGATGTGCAAAGTTAGGTTTCTTATTGGCAATCTTTCTCTTCTCCCAATGTAAAGCAATTCAAGAAGATAGAGTTTTAAACTTTCAGTGAAGAGGAAGTCACATTATGGTTGCTGAAATTCTCACATACAATGGAAACACCTTGATGAAATCCACATTAGAATCTGGGGAAACCATCTTTGCAAAAATCATACTGTTTAGAATAAGGACATGGAGAAAAAGGCAAACCGCTAGGAAGGCCATTACTAAATGAAAGGAAACTGAGCTGACCTTGTATTCATCTTACAATGTTTTAACTCACTCTGTTTGACTAATGAAAGGTAAAATTATATTTATCTTGAACTTACGATTTGAAGTAAATAAAAATCCATATAGTAGTTAATATATGTGGTAATCTTTTGGTTTCTTTGCTTAGTTCTGCTTTCAAAACTGATATTTAGCTAAAATTTCAGAATTTTAGCATTATTTTTGGAAAACTTGTAACACTAATGTTAAAAAAATACATTGTTTGTTAATGAAAATGTGTCCCTGACTTCTACAATTTTAAAAGAAATGTGGCAAACTATATTCTGAGTCATGGGAAAAATATTTCTTGAAGGGATAAATCTACTATAATTTAGATGACACTGTATGTTCTTTCTGAGACTATTCTATCCCCTATCATATATTTCTCCAACTGAAAGGCTTAAGGCTTAATTAAATATTGTATATCAATTTTTGTACTATATGTTAATAACTAAGATATAATGTTTACATACTTCCATTGTGAATAATAGCATTCTTCGAAGAATAATTAATCAATACTGACCTACAATATAATATTTATAAAGTAACATATGTTAAATTTCCTATTTATAACAAAGCCTCCAAAATTACTACCACAATTGAAAATAAATTATCCCAGCCAATTATATCCAAATAATTTGAACTTCAGGAACAAACACTGTTTTATTCAACTGTAGATTTTCTGCATCCATTATACTGAGTCCACATATCTTTCATGACACAATGTTGCATGCATCGATTCCTTTTACTTCTTCTCTTCATATGTGTGAGTGTGTGTGTCACTAAGTCATGTCTGACTCTTTGTGATGCTGTGGACGGCAGCATGCCAGGCATCCCTGTCCTTTACTATCTCCTGGAGTTTGCACAACGCATGCACATCAATTCAGTGATGCCATCCAACTATCTCATCCTTTGCCACCCCCACCTCCTATTGCCCTCAGTCTTTACCAGAATTACAGTCTTTTGCACAGTTGGCTCTTCGCATCAGGTGGCCAAAGAATTGGAACTTCAGCATCAATCCTGCCAAAGAATACTCAAGGTTGATTTCCTTTAGGGTTGACTGGTTTGATCTCTTTGCTATCCAAGGAACTCTCAAGAGTCTTCTACAGCACCACAGTTCAAAAGTATCAGCTCTTCAGTGCTCAGCCTTCTTTGTGGTCCAGTTCTTACATCCGTACGTGACTACTGGAAAAAACATAGCTTTGACTATATGGATCTTTGTTGGCAAAGTGATGTCTTTCCTTTTTAATGTGCTGTCTAGGTTTGTCATAGCTTTTCTTCCAAGGAGCAAACTTTTTTTTTTTTTTTTAATTTTGTGGCTGCAGTCACAGTCCACAGTGATTTTGGAGTCTAAGAATATAAAATCTATCACTGTTTCCATTTTTTCCCTATATATAGATGCTGGGAGGGATTGGGGGCGGGAGGAGAAGGGGACGACCGAGGATGAGATGGCTGGATGGCATCATGGACTCGACGGACATGAATCTGAGTGAACTCCGGGAGATGGTGATGGACAGGGAGGCCTGGTGCACTGCGATTCATGGGGTTGCAAAGAGTCGGACACGACTGAGCGACTGAACTGAACTGATGCTATGAAGTGATTGGACCAGATGCTAAAATTTTTTTTCTTTCACTTTCTTTTCTTTTTTTTTTACTTTACTTTACAATACTGTATTGGTTTTGCCATATATCAACATGAATCCACCACGGGTGTACATGAGTTCCCAATCCTGAACCCCCCTCTCACCTCCTTCCCCATACCATCTCTCTGGGTCATCCCCTGAATGTTGAGTTTAAAGCCAGCTTTTTCACTCTCCTCTTTCACCCTCATCAAGAGGCTCTTTAATTACTCTTAACATTTTGCCATTGCTGTGATATTATCTGAATATCTGAAGCTGTTGATATTTCTCCCAGCAATCCTGATTTCAGCTTGTGATTCATCCAGCCCAGCATTTTGAAATATTTACTCTACAATACTGTGGGGGAGGGAGGGTTGCCATTCCCTTCTCCAGGGAATCTTCCCTACCTAGGGATCGAACCCAGGTCTCCTGCATTGCAGAGGTTTTTTTTTTACCCTGTGAGCCACCAAGGAAGCAAAAAGTACATATATCCTATTCATTTTTAAGGTGTATAGCATAAAGATTTGACTACATCATAAAATTATTATCACAATAAATTTCACGAACACCATCATCTCATATAGATACAAAATGAAAGAAAAGGTAGAAATATTTTTTTCTTGAATTGAGAACTTGGGATTTACTCTTGTAACAATGTTCATATATAATATTCAGCAGCTTTAATTATGTTTACCACATTGTAATTATATTCCAAGTATTTATTTACCTTGTAATTGGAAGTTTCTTCCTTTTGACTGTTTTTGTTGAATTACCAATACTCTTATGCTTCTGACAACCATATATTTAATTTATTTTTCTATAAGTTTCTCTGCTTGTTTTTGAAGTATGATTGACTGACAACACTATTTTAGGAAACTATCAACAAAATGAAAATATTGCCTACTGAATGGTGGAAGACATTTCCAAATGGTATATCTGATAAGGCTTTAATATGCTAAAATATAAAAGGACTCATACAATTCACATCAAAAGAAAGGAAGAAAGAGAGAAAGAAATAAATAATACTGCCTGATTGAAAAATGTGAAAAGGATCTGAATAGACACTTTTGAAAGAAGTCATATAGAATATCAACAGGCACATAAAAGAAGCTCAACATCACTAATCATCAGGGAAAAGCAACAAAACCACAACGTGATGTCATCTCTTACCTGTCAGAATGACTATTTACAAATAACAAGTTTTGGTAAGAATCTGGACAAAAGGGAGCACTGCACACTGCTGGTGAGCACGTAAAGCAATACAACCACTATGAAAAATGGAATGGAGATTCTTCAAAAGATTAACTCTATATGACCCAGCAATTATACTCCTAGTATTTACCCAAAGGAAGTAAAACCTCACAAAGAGTCAGACACGATTGAGAGACTGAACTGGACTGAAGTGACCATTTAATTTTAGTTTGAGATTGTTCAGTTCAGTTCAGTGTCTGACTCTTTGCGACCCCATGAACCGCAGCACACCAGGCCTCCCTGTCCATCACCGACTCCCGGAGTTCACCCAAACCCATGTCCACTGAGTCGGTGATGCTGTCCAGCCATCTCATCCTCTGTCATCCCCTTCTCCTCCTGCCCTCAATCTTTCCCAGCATCAGGATCTCTTCAAATNACCCCATGAACCGCAGCACACCAGGCCTCCCTGTCCATCACCGACTCCCGGAGTTCACCCAAACCCATGTCCACTGAGTCGGTGATGCTGTCCAGCCATCTCATCCTCTGTCATCCCCTTCTCCTCCTGCCCTCAATCTTTCCCAGCATCAGGATCTCTTCAAATGAGACTGTTAGGGTTTGAGAATGCTGTACCACCTTATTTTTAAATGGTACCTCCTTTGCTAGAGTCATTGTCCAATGGTCCCTCCGTTATGTGGTTATATGGCATGTCCTTATAACTGTGATTTGTCCACCTCAGTTTACTTTACAAAAACATTTCCATTTATTTCCTTCTTCTATCACTGTTCCTATCAAGAAGTAAACCGTTTACAAATACCTTGGCTAATTCATTACTGTCTTCAATATTTTTCACTTGGATGCATTAATTTTGAAGGCAAATTCAGATAGTAGAATTAACACTTTAAATAAGTATGTGTTAACTTTCTGTAATATTCAGATCTCAAGAAATATATTCAACGTTGAACTCTGTAAACTTTATGTTAGGAAATTGATACCACATTGGTACCTCATGTTGATTACCTGAATCCTAAAGCATAGCTCTTAAAAAAAAGTTGAAGACCACCAAAAGAGAAGCATTTGCATAAAACACTGATTTTGTAAGAAAACCTCAAGTCGAACATGCTTTCCAGTCTTTTACCTGACATAGCAATGTCTTCTTTCCAATGTATAACTCCTCCATTCTCTATTAATATAACATCTCTATTATAGCTATTTGCAGGTTTTCTTACTCCCTTCAGTAGACTTCAAGCTTCTTAAGAAAGATAAAGTAGCCTATTTGTTTTTCGCATCTTTAGGAGTTACTTCCATGGCATGAGAGAGAGGGTAGTCCCCTTTGCTTTATTCTGAAAGTGTTCCACTTGTGAATCTTTCCCTAACTGCATCTCATCTGAAGGAAAGACTACAGCAGAAATGAGCTTTCTCAGGCATTATAAGCACTTAAAATCAAGTGTGGTAGTCTATCCAGCTTCAAATAGTGAGCATCTTGAAACTGGGGACATCTACCCTAATATTTCTCAGTTGTGATTTTCCAACCACCTCAGCAGATACTTCTGGGGAGGATGGCATGGATCAATCTGCATTTTCAACAAGCTTTCCTGGGTGATACTCACACACATTAAATTTTGAGAACCAAAAATCTGGCTTCTGATAGGGTGACCACATAGAATAATAAAGATTCTCAGGGATCAGATAAATAGACTGTTTTTGAGAATATATGCCCTGGACTATTCCTAGATGGAATGTATACTGGAATTTTCACATAAGACTAATTTTTCATTTACCATCAGAGCAGAGGGGTGTTCTCAAATACACTGTATGCTGGCTCAGGGACTATGTAGAACCCATCCTCTGAAAAGCCTGTGCCAAGATGTGAGGAGGGCAAAGCCTTACTGTCAGAATCTTGGAAATCATCTTCTTCAACTCTCATCGAAGCTTTAAAATAAACTGAATTTATTAGATGAGTTTACTGAATGGTTCAAGGACTGAGGTAATTTGTATCAAAGCTTGTTTCAAATTTCAAGTATAAAACAGTCTTAAGTTTTCTCTCCCTAGCATTTCTTGACACAAAATATTAAAATACACAGGTACCAGGTACACGACAGTGAGCTTATAATGTTGTAGTTCTCATTTTTTTGCTTGTTACAGAAAACTGTAAAATTGCCCAAGAAAACAGAATGGACTTTTCATTTCACCGCATGTAATGAAAGACAGTGAAAGAGAGTGAGAAAGAGGACACATTACCATCATAGTGACAAAACAACTATTATAATTGCCTTTATTTGATACTTTAACTTCCAAACAAGCAAAGAATATATGCTCCAATTTAGCAGCTAGCATCTTGTATCAAAAGCTCCTGTGCTCATATATAGCAATAAGAGAGAGGGTCTTATCTCTAATAGCCAAATCAAAGCCATTTTCACCATGATGTATCAATGCTACTTGCCCTGATGTTTTTATATGTCTTTATCTGGAAAAATTATCTTGGCCAGAAAATGGGCCATGTTAATTGGGTTTAGTCAATATTACACTGCATCTTCAGAAATGGAGGTGGGGTAACCCATCCTTTGTAAATATTACAGGTCGGAAATTCTATGTACTCATAAGAAGAAGAGGAAGTGGGACAAATGAGAGGATGTGTCCAACCAACACATGTCCAACTTATTAATACTTACAAAGGGATACCTTTTAAAAAGAATGACTGCCTTAATAACTTCTTTGACAGTCCAAATTTTCTTTCTCATTTCAAAACTGGATACAGAAAATTTTCTGTTAGCTTCAATTTTCTTTTATGCTCAGAGACCTTTTTTTTTTTTTTCATTTTTCAATGAACTAGGTAAGCAGTATTATTCACTCATAGTTCATATCATGTCAGATGTATTAAATAATGCTTAAATATTTTTATATAATATGTCTTCTGAAGACAAGTAGTTAAGAGGTTGGTCTGGTTTTCTGCGGAGCAAAGACATCTGTGATTTCCTATATTCTCCTGTGGCAGTTACCGCTAGGTACAATACCTTAGCTCCAATCACCTTGTCGGCATTAAGGGAGATACAGGAAGAAGGTGGAATTGGCTGTGGCATCAGAATTTATTACAACTCATTGACCATGCTAGATTCAAGAGAGCCAAATAAAATGAGGATTTTTCTGTTTCTACTTGAGTAAAGCCAGGCAGCGGAGAATAGGAAATGATTGCTAAGTGAGCCAAATTATGATGTCTTCCCAGATAATATTCTCTAATTTTCTTAATTTCACGTATATATTTAGGTGGGGAAGATCCCCTGGAGGAGGAAATGACAACTCACTCCAGTATTCTTGCCTGGAAGATCCCATGGACAGATTTAGTAACAAAGAGACTAGTTCTGAAGACAATATTAAAAGTCCAAGCAATATTCAGTTGAAGATTCTAGGGAAGAAGCAGATCTAACCAAGTGCTTTTAAGGAAACAGAGATAAGTGAAGGTGCATACTAGTGGAATCTTCAAAAATAAATCATATATTCCTAATGATAAATATGTGTGGCCTTGTGGTGTGGCAAAACTTGACTGTCAGACCATGGCAATCATCTTACAGTCTGCTGCTGCTACTGCTAAGTTGCTTCAGTCATATCTGACTCTGTGCGACCCCATAGACGGCAGCCCACCAGGCTCCCCTGTCCTTGGGATTCTCCAGGCAAGAACACTGGAGTGGGTTGCCATTTCCTTCTCCAACGCATGAAGGTGAAAAGAGAAAGTGAAGTTGCTCAGTCATGTCTGACTCTTAGCGACCCCATGGACTGCAGCCTACCAGGCTCCTCTATCCATGGGATTTTCCAGGCAAGAGTACTGGAGTGGGGTGCCATTGCTTCTCCGATCTTACAGTCTACTGAGTGCTTTTAAAAACACTGGATTTTATATGAACAACAAAGTCCAATCAGTTTCAAGTGTACGCGTGTGTGTGTTAGTGCTCATTCATGTCCAACTCTTTGTGACCCCATGGACTGTAGCCCACCAGGCTCCTCCTTCCATGGAATTCTATAGGCAAGGTAATAGCATATAATTTAATTTAAACATCCCTCTTGCATGCAAAAGAGTCTAAATAAGAATTTCTATCATCTTTTCCCTTTAAGATCCACTGTTAGATAGAGCAAAACCTGACAGAAGGATTAAGCTTAGAAGCTAGTTACATTTTACCAGAGTTTATTTTTTTATTTTTTGTATTTATTTTTTTACACGAACTCCCAAACATGAACCCCCCTCCCACCTCCCACCCCACATCATCCCTCCAGATCATCCCCATACACCAGCCCCAAGCATCCTGAATCCTGCATTGAACATAGACTGGCAATTCATTTCTTACATGATAGTATACATATTTCAATGCTATTCTCCCAAATCATCCCACCCTCTCCCTCTCCCTCTCCTTCTCCCTCAGAGTCCATATGTCCGCTCTACACATCTGTATCTCTTTTGCTGTCTTGCATACAGGGTCCTCATTACCATCTTTCTAAATTCCATATATATGTGTTAGTATACTGTATTGGTGTTTTTC
>SJYX01021027.1:69578-83730 GCA_006410675.1 Oreotragus oreotragus | reverse complement strand
TTTGCAGATGACATGATCCTCTACATAGAAAACCCTAAAGACTCCACCAGAAAATTACTAGAGCTAATCAATGAATATAGTAAAGTTGCAGGATATAAAATCAACACACAGAAATCCCTTGCATTCCTATACACTAATAATGAGAAAGTAGAAAACGAAATTAAGGAAACAATTCCATTCACCATTGCAACGAAAAGAATAAAATACTTAGGAATATATCTACCTAAAGAAACTAAAGACCTATATATAGAAAACTATAAAACACTGATGAAAGAAATCAAAGAGGACACTAATAGATGGAGAAATATACCATGTTCATGGATTGGAAGAATCAATATAGTGAAAATGAATATATTACCCAAAGCAATCTACAGATTCAATGCAATCCCTATCAAGATACCAGCGGTATTTTTCACAGAACTAGAACAAATAATTTCAAGATTTGTATGGAAACACAAAAAACCTCGAATAGCCAAAGCAATTTTGAGAAAGAAGAATGGAACTGGAGGAATCAACTTACCTGACTTCAGGCTCTACTACAAAGCCACAGTCATCAAGACAGTATGGTACTGGCACAAAGACAGAAATATAGATCAATGGAACAAAATTACCAGAGTTTAATATGAGACTTTGTTTAATGTGTTTGCTATAAAACTAAATGTGAAGATTCATTCTATTATTAATCAAGACAAAATTCCCTCAAATTTTGAAGTTTGGGGGGGAAAACCTTCCTGCATAACTGATAGGCTTTTTAATTAGATAACCAGATATATAACCCCTCCTATTGGCAATGTGTATAGTTGCAAGAATAGAAAACAAAACTAGGGCAGAGAGAAGGAAAGAATAAGTGAGGTTGAAGAGAGACAGTGAGACCAAAATTCTCCCTGCCTGACTAGTTTGAACATACCTTAATCATAACTCTATGATGCGGGACATTAAAGCTGGACCCAAACACTAGCCCAGTGGAAAGACTACTAGCAATCACTTGAAACACCAAAATCTGTACTTCATATGTAACTGATAATCCACTGTGCCAACAGTAAGCGTACATAACCCTCTGTGTCAATAGCACATTGTAGGTACCCCCAATGATACCACAAAAATCTCCTAATGCACTTTCACTCATACGTATTCACTTGGGCAATTAAAAATTATGAAAATTACAGCATCAATAAACCAAACAGATGAGACAGACTCAGAGTTCTTCTCCTGCATCTGTCTATCTATCTGTCTGTCTGTCTCTGGATCTCTTTCTCATGTTAGTATGTAATTTAAAAATCAATACTAGTCTAGTTTCTATGTTGGATATATCATAATGAAAGAGAGAGAGAGACAGAAGAGCTCTAGAAAATATCAGACAGAAGCAAAACTGTAAGTAAAATGTATCAATAAAATATTTTGAATATAGTGTGGCCTAAAAAAGATTGAAATGCAGAATTTAGTAGCTAGGAGCTTGGTTTGGAATCAACAGACCCTTTAGGGTTAATTGCTGGCAGTGCAATCTTAAATAGATTAGTTAACCTTTCTGAGGTCAATTTCCTTCTGTGTTAATTGGGAATAATTATTTCTGGCTTAATAGTGTTGTTGTGAAGAATGAATGAAATCATATCTGTGGAGCACCAATCCTAGCTGCTAACACTTAATAAGTACAGTATCATAAGAGGATTTCATCATTTAATCATACACAAGTAAAAAAATAACATAGTCAAAATATGTAAATCCTGAGATGAAATTAAATGTAAGCACATAACAAGATAAGATCTACCATTATTTTCAAGTTTAAAAAGATAAAATATGAATGCACTGGTATAAAATTTAGCAAACTGAACAAACTATAAGCTTTTAAATATCATTATTAGGGTGCAAGAAGGTATAAAAATATTCTGTACATATAAATCCAGCATGAAACACAGACTATGGAAAAAGTTGAGTAAGGGAAAGCATTGATTCTTTAATAACAGAAGGAAGTCAAAAGAAATAAAATGCTTTAATTTTGCAAGAGACTGCTTTGTGGCATGCAGATGTAATGTATGCCAAGAAGATGTTATGGATCCTACTTTGACATTGATAAGAGGATCCAGGGACATGTAGGTCCTGGGGGGTAAAGTTCAAAGCATGACAAACGTAATAGGTAGTATTAATGAAAATTCACCACTATCCACTTATTTGCTCATTTATAATTCAGAGGGTGGGTTTCTTTACAGAGTGAAAATACAATGTGCTATTTAAGAGGCAAAAACATGGTGTGCTTGAGAAATTGAAAAACAAGGCTGAAATACAGAGAATGAGGTTGTAAAGGTATATTTAAACCATACTACACAATTTGGATTTTATTCCAAGTGGGATACAGCATCCTAATATCCCCTAAATACATGGATATAAAACCATATAATTCAGAGTGCGTTGATAAGATCAAGAAGAGGGAGATATTAGTTACCAATCACTGCAAGATATTGGTGTTTAATAGATATTAGGTTAGGTTCTTAACATCTTGTAATCAGTTTGACTGATATAACTTTTCATGGGTTGGTAGGATTTTACAATTCCGTTGCCAAGAAGTGATCCACTTCTATCTGCATTGCGATCTAAGAGTGAGGGTGTCATAGAGAAGGACGTTTATGATAAACCAAATAGACCAGACAAATTCTGAAGGCCCTTGCGATAAACCATCCCCCAACATTTTAGTTACTAATTATTTTTATATTTATTGGCTTGTTCTGTTACTTACTATATAAATTTACAATATTTTTGAGGCAAATTAAATTCCCCTATTAAGTTATAGTACACACTATAAGAATTAGGTTGTTTAAGGACTTACAACTCCTTGCACAGTACTAAAGATTGGTTAGCATTTCAAGCAAGGAGAGTCACATACTACTGTAGGAAATGTCAGTTTTTATATACAATGAAAATACTAAAGGGATGATAAATTCAAAATTTAGGTTATTAGTTAACTCCTATGTGATTAGTAATGGTCACCCTTGAAGCTTTGAACCAAGTCTTAATTCTTAAATTGATTAACTGGTGTACAGGAGATTGCTTCTTTATTATTACTCTTAAAATTATTGTGTGTGTGTCTCTGTATATTTCAAAATAAAGAGAAAAATAGTTTTTATTCAAAATGAAAGTAATCATCTCAAGTTAAATTTGTTTATATGAATTTTACGTAAATGGCCCTAACAAAGGTACATCAAAGCAGTACTCTACTATGGTTTTTGGTAAAACATTGAGATTTAAAGAAAAAGTGAAGAGTTAGAACATCAATTTTTGGTTGGTGTTAATCGCTCAGTCATGTCCAAATCTTTGTGATCGCATGGACCCTCCAGGCTCCTCAGCCTATGGAATTCTCCAGGCAAGAAAACTGGAGTGGGTAGTCATTTCCTTCTCCAGGGGATCTTCCTGACCTAGGTATCAAACCTGGGTCCCCTACAGTGCCTGTCTCTTATACACNAGTCGCTCAGTCATGTCCAAATCTTTGTGATCGCATGGACCCTCCAGGCTCCTCAGCCTATGGAATTCTCCAGGCAAGAAAACTGGAGTGGGTAGTCATTCCCTTCTCCAGGGGATCTTCCTGACCTAGGTATCAAACCTGGGTCCCCTACAGTGCAGGCAGATTCTTCACCATCTGAACCACTAGGGAAGCCCAAAGGTAAATTTATTTTCTATAAAAAAATTGAGAAACAATTTTTATATAAAGGGAAAATATTACTGGCATTTTGCAATGACCCAAAAAAATATATATCCTTATATATCAAAAGCATTTTTTAAAAAACTGTGGCTGCAAATGTTTTTTCTCTTCTGAGTATTCAGAAACATATACTTCCAGTGGCTAAGTATATGTATCTAAAATTTAAGAACAAATTCAGAGACTAATTAAGACGGAACAAATTTTCCTGGCCTGGAGTCTCTATGTCAGACAATTACTTCATGTTGCCGTGAATAAACCTTAATATTAGAATCACCAGGAAATAGTTGATCAAATCCCAGAGAATGGGGCCCCACCTTCAAAAATAGATGTAATTTGTTTGGACAGAACTGAGGCAGCAGTATTTTCTCAAATATTTCCTAGGTGATTTTAATGGGGAATCAGTAACCCCACTGTTACTGGGGTTCTTCAACTTTGATCACCAACTAGCAGCAGCAGTACCACTTGTGAACTTGCAAGACATTCCTAGACTCCACCCCAGGCCTGCTGAACCAGAAACTCCAGTGATAAGACCCAGGAGTCTGTGCTGTAACAGGTTTTCTATTTGATTTTCACGCTCTTTGAAGTTAGAACACCACTACGCTGCGCTCTAAGATGTCTCTTGCAGATTTTCATTCCTAGTGCACTCAGTATGGGAGGACTATCTTTGAAGACTGGATGATTTGAGAGAAGGAACTGAGGCGCACAAGCTCAGTTGATGGGAGAATCTGACCAGTGGTCAGCCCATTCACAGGAGTTTGCATTAGTTTCTTCCCTCTAGCCATGAAATAAATTCGCTATGGCAAGCTTTGCTGGTTTAAATTCAATTTTCCAGCTTCAGAAGTGTTTTGGGACATATATCTAACTTTGGGTGAAATATTAGCAAGGCACCTTTGCCACAGATCTACATTTTTCTACTTATCTTTAATTAGATTTATCTTCCCTGGTGGCACAGTCAGTAAACATGCAAGAAACACGGGCTCAATACCTGGGTGGGGAAGATTCCCTGGAAAAGGGAATGGCAACCCACTCCAGAATTGTTGACTGCAGAATCCCATCCACCGAGGAGGGACTAACATTTTCATCCCTACATATTTGTCTCTGTGTCTTTATTAGAAATTGTGGTTTAGTCGCTAAGTCATGTCCAACTCTTTGTGACTCCATGGACTGCAGCATGCCAGGCTTCTCTGTCCTTTACTATCTCCCAGAGTTTGCTCAAACTCATGTCCATTAAGTTGGTGATACCATCCAACCATCTCATCCTCTGTCACCCCCTTCTCCTTCTACTCCCAATGCTTCCCAGCATCAGGGTCTTTTCCAATCGTCGCTTCACATCAGGTGGACAAAGAATTGGAGCTTCGGCTTCAGCATCAGTCCTTTCAGTGAAAAATCAGGGCTAAGCTCCTTTAGGACTGACCGGTTTCATTGCCTTGCTGTCCAAGGGACTCTAGAGTCTTCTCCAACATCACAGCTCAAAAGCATCGATTCTGCAGATCTCATTCTTCTTCATGGTCCAACGTTCACATCCGTACATGACTACTGGACGGTTCATAGCTTTGACTATACAGATCTTTGTCAGCAAAGTGATGTCTCTGCTTCTTAATATGCTGTGTAGGTTTGTCATAGCTTTCCTTTCAAGGAGCAAGAATCTTTTTAATTTCATGGCTGCAGTCACCATCCACAGTGATTTTGGAGCCCAAGAGAATAAAATCTTTCCTGTTTCCACTTTTTCTCCTTCTATTTGCCATGAAGTGATGGGGCCAGATGCCATGAACTTAGTGTTCTGAATGTTGAGTTTTAAGCCACCTTTTGCACTCTCTCTTTTCACCTTCATCAAGAGGCTCTTTTAGTTCCTCTTCATTTTCTTTCTTTCTTTTTTTTTTTTTGCATTTATTTATTTATTTTTTTTTGTATTTATTTATTTTTTACACGAACTCCCAAACATGAACCCCCCTCCCACCTCCCACCCCACATCATCCCTCCAGATCATCCCCATACACCAGCCCCAAGCATCCTGCATCCTGCATTGAACACACCATTAAAGTTGTATCATCTGCATATCTGAGACTGACGATATTTCTCCCAGCAATTTTGATTCCAGCTTGTGATTCATTCAGCCCAGCATTTTGTACAATATACACTGTATATATGTTAAATAAGTAGGGTGAAAATATACAGTTTTTTCATATCCTTTTCCCCATTTTGAACCAGTTCCATGTCCAGTTCTAACTGTTGCTTCTTGACTCGCATGCAAGTTTCTCAGGAGACAAGTAAGGTGGTTTGGTATTCACATCTCTTTAAGAATTTTCCATAGTTTTTCATGATCCACACAGTGAAAGGNTATGTTAAATAAGTAGGGTGAAAATATACAGTTTTTTCATATCCTTTTCCCCATTTTGAACCAGTTCCATGTCCAGTTCTAACTGTTGCTTCTTGACTCGCATGCAAGTTTCTCAGGAGACAAGTAAGGTGGTTTGGTATTCACATCTCTTTAAGAATTTTCCATAGTTTTTCATGATCCACACAGTGAAAGGCATTAGCACAATCAATGAAGCAGAAGCAGATGTTTTTCTGGAATTCTCTTTCTTTTTCTATGATCCAACAGATGTTGGCAATTTGATATCACAACGTGTGTGTGTGTGTGTGTGTGTGTGTGTGCTCAGTCATGTCCAACCCTTTGTGGCCTCATGGATGGTAACCCGCCAGGCTCCTCTGTCCATGGAATTTTCCAGGCAAGAATACTGGACTGGGGTGCCATTTCCTATTCCAGGGGATCACCCCAATCCAGGAATGGGACCCACATCTCTTGAGACTCCTCATTAGCAGGCAGATTCTTTACCGCTAGTGCCATCTGGGAAGCCCTTATTATAAACAGATTCCAACACAGAGGAGCCTGGTGGACTACAGTCCATGGAGTCACAAGGAGTCAAACATGACTGAAGCAACTCAGCACACAGCACATAAAGAAAATAACATGAGACAAGTTACATGTATTGTCTCCTATGAGCCATGTCAAAGAGAGAATTCTTTGCTAAATGATCAGAGATGGCACACTTGAGGGGAGGGACTGAGTTGAGTTTATTGGTGAGAGTTACATGCTACAAGCTGGAAAAAGTTTATCAAGCATCTGTGTTTTAGGAAAGCTGGATGGTGGGAGTATAGGAGAGCAAGTATGGTTGAAAGGAGAATGT
This sequence comes from Oreotragus oreotragus, assembly GCA_006410675.1. Taxonomy (NCBI): domain Eukaryota; kingdom Metazoa; phylum Chordata; class Mammalia; order Artiodactyla; family Bovidae; genus Oreotragus; species Oreotragus oreotragus. The sequence goes on along the minus strand of SJYX01021027.1, from coordinate 76,854 downwards.
AGGTACTGGAAAATACAAAAGACTAGCTTTTGATACTAATTCCACAGCATAATTGCCTGAAATATCCTTTGGGGAACAAGATGCAGGCTGAAGTTGATGGGTTCGTTTAGGCTCTTTCTGTTTTGTAGTCTGTTTCTGTGTAATGAGTACAGCAGACTGTTTAAATCTGGTTACAAATCTTGGTCTGATATTTCCTTTGCAATCATTTTTGAACCAGGCAAGCAAAGCTTGTACTTTTTTCCTCCTTGCATTTATATGATGTCTAAATAGGTATCTTATGTATCTTTTAATGTTCATTTCCTTGACAACTAATGTTGTTGAGAGTCAATTATCTTACTGTGATTTTTATTTTTTCTTCTATGAGGGAGAGCACTTTGCCCAATTTTCTACTGTCTTGCCAACTAAATTGTAACTTTTCTTTAATTTCATAAAAGCATACGAATATTTTACTTATAATAGAAGAACAGAGACCAATATTCTCAATACTGATATCTACCCATGCTATAGTTTGCTATGTTTTTCACACTCTTTTATGGTTACAGATGTAATAATAGGAATGCCTAATTTTTACTTTGATTTTATATATATTGTGTCAGTTTTTTAAATTAATTTATTTTTATTTATTATTATTATTTTTTTAGAGCTTCCATTTTACTTTATTTTACTTTATAGTACTCTATTGGTTTTGGCATACATTGACATGAATCTGTCACGGGTGTATATGTGCTGATCTGAAACTTGCTTTTTCCCACTGAAAAGGATGCTCTGATCTTTCAAACACATCAGTGTTTGAAGATATATAACTTAACTGCTACATAATATTTTAGTGTATAGGTGGATATTTTAGGAATAGGTAGGGTTTACAACATTTTGCTTTTATAAGCAATACATGATTGTCTCCTTGTCCACTCCATTCTAACATGCCAGCCTGTAAGGGATCATGTCTGTCCTGTTCACCATGCTATCCCCCGGGTCTGAAATGGTACTTGGCACACAGCCAAAACTAGATGAATATTAGATGAATAAATAACTGAATGGATATACCTGCTAGTTGTTCCCTCAGTACTCTGAGGAAGTTAAACTGTAGCTCTAACTATTCTGAATTCTATTGAATCTGAATGTCTAGACAGCAGACACAGGGATCTGTATATTTCATGGCTTCCCAAGGTAACTTTTTCAGACTGTAAGTATGAGAACAATTATTCTTTACAGCAGTGGTTCTCATATTGTCATCCCAGGCAGCAAGAATATCACCAGAGAACTTGTTAAAAATGAAAATTCTATTGCTCCAACCCAGATCTACTGAATCAGAAACTCTGGGAATAAGGCCCAGCAATCTGTGGTTTAACAAGTCCACTAGGTGATGCAAATTTCTGAGAACCATGTCTTTCATGAATAACTGGTCTTTGAATGAAAACAGGTGTTGCTACCTAGCTCCTAGTGGTAATAAAAATTATCAATATTTTCTCCACTAGCTTAAACACTAAAATGTGATATAAATAATTGATCATAACCTACTAAGTTACACTAGTTGAGAAGAATGGAGCAGTTAGAATGGATTTCACGTAAAGCCTATAAAAACAATGACATTATGTTACAATCACACTTTAACAAGTGCTAAAAATTTATACTGCTTACTTACATACATAAATCATGGTTTCTTAAACATTTTATTCTTTTTAAAAATATATGTGTTTAGCATATATAGTAGTATGTGGTACAAATTACATAAAATACATGGAAGCAATTTTTCAAGATTTGGTTTCCAGCACAGATATGATAATAGAGCTACATTTTTATAATGTTATTTTTGTCTCCTTAGTTTCTTCCCATCGGTACATTTATGAAGATGGTGGACAATATTAAGAGATCAGAGGATTTTTCCTCATTTAACTTCTAGTCAAAAGACTACTTCAGCACATTGGCAAAGTAATTACACTCTCTAGGAGACAGTCATAATTCATTTCTCTTTGTAAACTAACTCAAATGCTGAGAGTGTTATAGAAAGCCACAGCTCAGGACTTTTAACAGTAGGTTGAGAGGGTTGCTAAGCATAGTACAACATAAGTTCTAGCAGCCTAATTGACTCAGTTTGTTCTGTAACAATAATTATAGCCTTTTGTAATGGGGACCTGTAAAATATGCCAAAGAGTGTTTAACTCCCTTTGCCTTTACAGATTTAATAAAAGGTCAAACTCTTTCAAAATGATAATCTATTTCTTGTTCTATATCATTACTTGCTCCAAGGAAACTGTTGTTATCTGATGAATTATTACTTGATGGAAATTCAGTCAAGGAAAGTTGACCTGGTAGGATATGTAAGGAATAAATGAAAAACATTTCAATTGACAAAATTTCCCTTAATCTTTCCTGAAAATATATATTCAACAGAATCTATCAAACTTAAGGAATGAAATATTTTCTTTAAAAAGACTGTTGATTTAAAATTGGTAAGTTAGAATTTGTCTTCACAATAAATGGAAACATATATCTCTAGTAGTCAGAACTATTTTACTGGTATACTGAAAGTCACTATTTTACTTGAGACACTGCCAACTTAAATATCTTAAAGATTTTATTCAATTACCTAGAGTGAAGAAAAGTACATTCAACATTTTCAAATAATCACTTGTGGTATGTTTTTATTTTAAAGTATCTCAGGTCCTCTTAATTAAGTAGGAACTTATGATAGACATGAACAATTTTTTTATAAGAATGTTAGAAATTTCTTCATCTATAGTTCTTCAGAACACTATTTCAGAAAAACATCTACATGTATTTTATATAAATTTTAATTATAGAAATATTTTTCAACCATAAATACGTTTAAAAACATAATTAGGGTAAAATTTTTTTTTTTTTAATATTTTTAATTTTTATTTTTACTTAATTTTACTTTACAGTACTGTATAGGTTTTGGCATACATTGACATGAATCTGCCACAGGTTCAAAAGTCCGCTCTACACATCTGTGTCTCTTTTGCTGTCCTGCATACAGGGTCCTCATTACCATCTTTCTAAATTCCATATATATGTGTTAGTATACTGTATTGGTGTTTTTCTTTCTGGCTTACTTCACTCTGTATAATCGGTTCCAGTTTCATCCATCTTATTAGAACTGATTCAAATGTATTCTTTTTAATGGCTGAGTAATACTCCATTGTGTATATGTACCACAGCTTTCAATTAGCCTTGATTTCTGCTCAAAATTCTTTAGTAGACTATTATGTACAATAGACAAATATAATCACTAAAATGTTTAAAAGCATTATTCAAGTAAATGAGAGATTTAGAGATTTACATACAAAAATCACTTTTGGAGGCTACTAGCAATATGAAGAGATGGGACTACCAGACCATCTTACCTGCCTCCTGAAAAATCTGTATGCAGGTCAAGAAGCAACAGTTAGAACAGGACATGGAACAATGGACTGGTCCAAATTGGGAAAGGAGTACATCAAGGCTGCATATTGTCACTCTGCTTATTTAAACTGTATGCAGAGTACATCATGCAAAATGCTGGACTGGATGAAGCACAAGCTGGAATTAAAATTGCTGGGAGAAATATCAATAACCTCAGATATGAAGATGACACCACCCTTATGGCAGAAAGCAACGAAGAACTAAAGAGATTATTTTTGAACGTGAAAGAGGAGAGTGAAAAAGTTGGATTAAAGCTCAACATTCAGAAAACTAAGATCATGGCATCCAGTCCCATCACTTCATGGCAAATAGATGGGGAAACAATGGAAACAGTTACAGACTTTATTTTTGGGTTTCCAAAATCACTGCAGATGGTGACTGCATCCATGAAATTAAAAGATGCTTGCTCCTTGGAAGAAAAGCTATGAGCAACCTAGACAGGATATTAAAAAGTAGAGACATTACTTTGCCAACAAAAGTCTGTCTAATCAAGACTATGGTTTTTCCAGTAGTCATGTATGGATGCAAGAGTTGGACTATAAATATAAAGCACTGAAGAATTGATGCTTTTGAACTGTGGTGTTGGAGAAGACTCTTGAGAGTTCCTCGGATTGCAAGGAGATCCAACCAGTCCATCCTAAAGGAAATCAGTCCTGCATGTTCATTGGAAGGACTGATGTTGAAGCTGAAACCCAATTCTTTGGCCACCTGATGTGAAGAGCTGACTCATTTCAAAAGACCCTGATACTGGGAAAGATTGAAGGCAGGAGGAGAAGGAGACGACAGAGGATGAGATGGTTGGATGGCATCACCAACTTAATGGACATGAGTTTGAGTAGACTCCAGGTTTTGGTGATGAACAAGGAGGCCTGGCATGCTGCAGTCCATGGGATCATAAAGATTCGGACACAACTGAATGACTAAACTGAACTGAACTGAACAAATAATATGAAACAGACACTAGATTGAACAGACCCTAGCTCTATAATATGGTATAAAATTATCAGTTCTTGACAAAATCTAAACAATACAATTTTACTTTCGGATTCAGATGGTGGGTTAGAAGGGCATGTGCTCATCTCTTCTTGCAAAAGCACCAAAATTGCTACTAGCTGATGAACAGTCATCAACACGATGATGCTGGAAGCCACCAAACAGATACCCTACGTCCAGAGACAAAGAGAAGCCTCAGGGAGTTGGTGCAAGAGGCACAATCATGATAAAATCAAAAGCCATACCCACCCTGTAGGTGGCCCACAGACTGGAGAGCAATAATACCAAATAAGTTCTCACACTGTTGTGAAGGTTCTGAACCTCACCCACATCGGGCTTTCCAGCCCAGGGAACCCACAAAGGGACTGAGAATCTCCAGGGAAACTGTCCTTGATTACAGGACTTCCAGAGGACTGGGGAAAACAGAGACTCCCATCTTGGAGGGCACAAGCAAAATTTTGAACACACCAAGACCCAGAGGAGAGGAGCAGTGACCCCACAGGAAACTGAACCAAAACTACCTGCTAGTGTTGGAGGGCCTCTTGTGGAGGTGTGGGTTAGCAAGGGCTTACCACAGGGGTGGGGCACTCGAAGATCCCTTTGGTGTTAACCCTCTTAAAGTTTGCCATTGACCCTACCATAGAGCCCATTGACTCCAGGGCTCAGATGCCCCAGGCCAAACAGCAACCATGGAGAGAGGGCCACCATACTCATCAGCAAATAACTGAATTAAAGCTCTACTGAGCAAAGCTCTGCCCATGAGAGCAAGACCCAGGTTTTCCCTTCCATCAAGATGGACCCAGTCCCTCCCATCAACAAGCTTACACAAAACTCTTAGCCTCATCCATCAGAGAGTGGACAGAAAGCAATAAGAAGCATAGTCTCACAGAGGCTAAAACAAAAGCCATATTACATATAATCATGATGAAAAAGTGAGAAGTTATGTCCCAGATGAAGGAACAAGATAAAACCCCAGAAAAACAACTAGATGAAGTAGAGATAAGCAACCTTCTAGAAAAAGGATCCAGAGGAATGATCATGAACATGACCCAGGACCTTGGGGGAAGAATGGTGGCAAAGATTGAGAAGATTCAAGAAATGCCTACCAAAGACCTACAAGAATTAAAGAATAGACAAACAGAGATGAATAATACACCAGAAGGAACCAATAGTGGAATAACTGAGGCAGAAGAACAGATAAATGACCTGGAGGACAGAATGGTGGAAATCACTGCAACAGAACAGAATATAGAAAAAAGAATGAAAAGAAATGAAGACAATCTAAGAGACTAAAAGACCTTCAGGACAACATTAAACACACCACACTCACATTATAGGGGTCCCAGAAGGATGAGAGAGAAAAAGGACCTGAGAAAATACTGGAAGAGATAATAGCTGAAAACTTCCTGAACATGGGAAAGGAAATAGTCTACCAAGTCCAGGAAGCACAGAGAGTCCCAGGCAGGATAAACACAAGGAGGAACACACTGAGACACATAGCAATCAAACCGACAAAAATTAAAGACAGAGATAGAGTATTAAAAGCAACAGGGGAAAAATGACAAGTAACATATAAGTGAACTCCCATCAGGCTATCAGCTGATTTCTCAACAGAAACTCTACAAGCCAGAAGGGAATGCCACAATATATAGAGTGATGAAGGGAAGAACCTACAACCAAGAATATCAAGCAAGATCCTCCTTCAGATTTGATGGAGAAATAAAAAACTGCAGAAAAGCAAAAGTTAAGAGAATTAATTACCATCAAACTAGCTTCGGGGAAGGCAATGGCACCCCACCCCAGTACTCTTGCCTGGAAAATCCAATGGATGGAGTAGCCTGGTGGGCTGCAGTCCATGGGGTCGCTAACAGTTGGACAGACTGAGCGACTTCACTTTCACTTTTCACTTTCATGCATTGGAGAAGGAAATGGCAACCCACTCCAGTATTCTTGCCTGGAGAATCCCAGGGATGGGGGAGCCTGGTAGGCTGCCGTCTATGGGGTCACACAGAGTCGGACACGACTGAAGTGACTTAGCAGTAGCAGCAAACTAGCTTTACAATAAATGCTAAAGGAAATTCTCTAGGAAGGAAACACAAGACAAGGAAAGGACCTACAGAAAGTAAACCTAAAACAACAACGAAAAAAAAAAAAATGGTAATAGGATCGTACATGTCAATAATTAACTTAAAAGCAAATGGATTAAACACAGCAACCAAAAGACATATACTGACTGGGTGGATGTAAACATGTGTTAGGTATGCACTTCCACTTACCACATCACTCTGATCCACCCAAATTGTTTCTATTTTATATTTTTAAGTTAATCATGTTCCCATTATGGCCTGTAATTATCTTTTATTTTTTCTCTGGATATTGACTGTGAAAACTGATAAACACCTTTCACTCTTGTGATTATTACTCATTTAATACCAATGTATAATGATTGGTCAGTTCAGTTCAGTCGCTCAGTCGTGTCCGACTCTTTGAGACCCCATGAATCGCAGCACGCCAGGCCTCCCCGTCCATCACCATCTGCCGGAGTTCACTCAGACTCACGTCCATCGAGTCCATGATGCCATCCAGCCATCTCATCCTCGGTCGTCCCCTTCTCCTCCTGCCCCCAATCCCTCCCAGCATCAGAGTCTTTTCCAATGAATCAACTCTTTGCATGAGGTGGCCAAAGCACTGGAGTTTCAGCTTTAGCATCATTCCTTCCAAAGAAATCCCAGGGTTGATCTCCTTCAGAATGGACTGGTTGGATCTCCTTGCAGTCCAAGGGACTCTCAAGAGTCTTCTTCAACACCACAGTTCAAAAGCATCGATTCTCCGGTGCTCCGCTTTCTTCACAGTCCAACTT
>SJYX01021027.1:19724-65509 GCA_006410675.1 Oreotragus oreotragus | reverse complement strand
ATATATATGGAATTTAAAAAGATGGTAATGATAAGCCTTTATGCGAAACAGCAAAAGAGACACAGATGTATAGAACAATCTTTTGGACTCTGTGGGAGAGGGAGAGGGTGGGATGATTTGGGAGAATGGCATTGAAACATGTATAATATCATGTAAAAAATGAATCACCACTCTAGGTTTGATGCAAGATACAGGATGCTTGGGGCTGGTGCACTGGGATGACCCAGAGAGATGGTATGGGGAGGGAGATAGGAGTGGGGTTCAGGATTGGGAACACGTGTACAATTTTTTTTAAACATTAGATTCATTTCATTTAATGTTACATAAATCTATGAATTAATGGCAATGGTTTCAGTGAAAAGATTCCAGGGAAAGGTATAAAATTTAATATGATATAAATGACATGCAGCATATTGTTAATTTTTCCCCTTAATCTAGAAAAGCAAAATAAGTTGCATCTCCTGAGGTCTTCATGAAGAAAATATTTTAATGAAGAAAAAGACCTTCTAAAAACAGACTTAAAATTGAAGATGTGAGTAGTATTTTTTGGAGTTCAAATAAAGAGTACAAATCTGAAAGAATGCTCTTTGGTTCAGGTACTTTTGAGGCCTCAATTGGAGAATTTTGAGCATCATTTTACTAGTTTGTGAGATGAATGCTATTGTGCAGTAGTTTGAACATTCTTTGGTATTGCCTTTCTTTGGGATTGAATGAAAACTGACCTTTTGCAGTCCTGTGGCCACTGCTGAGTTTTCCAAATTTGCTTCATATTGAGTGCAACACTTTGATAGCATCATCTTTTAGGATTTGAAATAGCTCAGGTGGAAATCCATCACCTCTTCTAGCTTTGTTCAGAGAATACTTTCTAAGGCCCACTTGACTTCGCATTCCAGGATATCTGGATTTAGGTGAGTGATCACATCATCATAGTTATCTGGGAAATTAAGATCTTTTTTGTATAGTTCTTCTGTGTATTCTTGCCACTTCTTAATATCTTCTGCTTCTGTTAGGTCCATACCATTTCTGTCCTTTATTGTGCCCATCTTTGATCAAATGTTTGTTTGCTGTCTCTAATTTTCCTGAAGAGACCTCTAGTCTTTCTCTTTCTATTGTTTTCCTCTATTTCTTTGCATCAATCACTGAGGAAGGCTTTCCTATCTCTCCTTACTATTCCTTGTAACTCTGCATTCAGATGGATATGTGGGATTTGATTTAGGCCATACCTGAATGGTCTAGTGGTTTTCCCTATTTTCTTCAATTTAAGTTTCAATTTAGCAATAAGTAGTTCATGATATGAGCCACAATCACCTCCCGGTCTTGTTTTTGCTGCATGTATTGAACTTCTCCAGCTCTGACTGCAATGAATATAATCAATCTGATTTCGGTACTGACCATTTGGAGGTGTCCATGTGCAGAGTTGTCTCTTATGTTGTTGGAAGAGGGTGTTTGCTATGACCTGTGTGTTCTCTTGGCAAAACTCTGTTAGCCTTTTGCCTTGCTTCATTTTCTTCTCCAAGGTCAAACTTACCAGGTATTTCTTGACTTCCTACTTTTGCATTCCTGTCCCCTGTGATGAAAAGGACATCTTTATTATGTGTTAGTTCTAGAAAGTCTTGTAGGTTGTCATATAACCACTCAACTTCATTTTTGAGGGGAGTTATTTCCACACTGTTCTCAAGTAGAGAAGGCAATGGCACCCCACTCCAGTACTCTTGCCTAGAAAATCCCATGGATGGAGGAGCCTGATGGGCTGCAGTCCATGGGGTCGCTGAGAGTTGGACATGACTCAGTGACTTCACTTTCACTTTTCACTTTCATGCATTGGAGAAGGAAATGGCAACCCATTCCAGTGTTCTTGCCTGGAGAATCTGAGGGATGGTGGAGCCTGGTGGGCTACAGTCTATGGGGTCGCACTGAGTTGGACTAGCGACTTAGCAGCAGCAGCAGTTCTCAAGTAGCGTTTTCGGCACCTACCAGCCTGGGGAGTTCATCTTTCAATGTCATGTCTTTTTGCCTTTTCATATTGTTCATGGGGTTCTCAAGGCAAGAATAGTGGAGTGGTTTGCCATTCCCATCTCCAGTGGATCACATTTTGTCAGACCTCTCCACCATGACCTGTCTGTCTTGAATGGCCTTACCTGGCATGGCTCATAGTTTCATTGAGTTAGACAAGACTGTGGTTCCTGTGATCAGTTTGGTTAGTTTTCTGTGACTGTGGTTTTCATTCACAAGGACACTCACTAATTATTAGTTCTAATACATTATGCTTCATTAAAAAAATATTTTTTGCATTTTTTTAAAGACAAATGATCTCTTAAGCAAGAAACAGACTGAATGAAATAAACAGGAAAAAAAGGGAAGCATAGCAGTGCCAAACGAGCCCCGTAAATACATCAGAAACTATATAAATGTAATTTTGAAGCTTTAAGTATTTTTCTTCTAAAATGTTTTTAATCTTATATAGAAGTATTAATTTTTCAAAGAAGACATGGAAAAAATGATACATATTTTAAGTAATTCCATGGATTAAGTTGGAATTTAGGTAATTCCATGTATTAAGTTGGGTTTCCCTTGTGGCTCAGCTGATAAACAATCTGCTGCAATGCAGGAGACCTAGGTTCGATTCCTGGGTTGGGAAGATCCCTTGGAGAATAGAAAGGTTATTGACTCTACTATTCTAGCGTGGAGTATATAGTCCATGGGGTTGCCAAGAGTTATACTTGAGTGAGAAACTTTCACTTTCACTTCATGAATTAAGTTTGATTCTAAGACAATTACATATATTAATTTATTTAATCCTTACAACATTGTTAATTCGGTACCATCATTATCTCCAGTTACAAAAGAGAGTACAGACGCATAGTAATTTTATAAGGTCCTATAGCTGGTTAAGTGCTTTATTCAAGTTACACAAGATACTCTACAAAAGCAGAAGTCACATTCATAGTGTATTGTTATGAAGCTTCAGTTCAGTTCAGTTCAGTCACTCATTCGTGTCTGACTCTTTGCAACCCAATGAACTGTAGCACACCAGGCTTCCATGTCCATCACCAAATTCCAGAGTTTACTCAAACTTATGTCCATCAAGTCAATGATGGCATCCAACCATCTCATCCTCTGTTGTCCCCTTCTCCTCTTGCCTTCAACCTTTCTCAGCATCAGGGTCTTTTCCAATGAGTCATTTATATCCATCAGGTGGCCAGAGTATTGGAGTTTCAGCTTCAGCATCAGTCCTTCCAAAGAATATTCAGGACTGATCTCCTTTAGGGTGGACTGGTTGGATCTCCTTGCAGTCCAGGGCACTATGAACAGTCTTATCCAACACCACAGTTCAAAAGCATCAATTCTTCAGTGCTCAGCTTTCTTTATAGTCCAGCTCTCATCTCTATATGTGACTACTGGAAAAACCATAGCTTTACTAGATACACCTTTGCTGGCAAAGTAATGTCTTTGCTTTTTAATATGCTATCTAGGTTGGTCATAGCTTTTCTTCTGAGGAGCAAGCATCTTTTAGTTTCATGGCTGCAATCACCATCTGCAGTGATTTTGGAGAACCCACAGATGAAGTCTGCCACTGTTTCCCCACTTTCATTTGCCATGAAGTGATGGGGCCAGATGACATGATCTTAGTTTTCTGAATGTTGAGTTTTAAGCCATCTTTTTCACTCTCCTCTTTCACCTTCAACAAGAGGCTCTAATTCTTCTTCACGTTCTGCCATAAGGGTGGTGTCATCTCCATATCTGAGGTGATTGATATTTCTTCTGGCAATCTTGATTTCAGTTTATGCTTCATCCAGCCCAGCGTTTCTCATGATGTACTCTGCATATAACTTAAATAAGCAGGGTGACAGTATACAGCCTTGACCTACTCCTTTCCCAATTTGGAACCAGTGTGCTGTTCTAACTGTTGCTTCTTGACCTGCATACATTTTTCTCAGTATGGAGTCAAATCACTTTATGTTTTATAGTCTTTAGGCCATCTTTCTGTTAGCTTTTTGATCCTAGAATCATTGTCCTAAAATGAAGTAGCTATACATTCACATCATTACATTTTAAGAGGATGGTTTCATCTTGAAATTCTAAGAGAAATTATTTGAAAGAAATATGTGTGTTTGCTGAATACATGTAACATCCGTACTGGAAGTGTTTTTACAAAGCATCATAAAATTCCTCAACCCAATTTGTATGTAGTATAGTAAAGGTTTTGAAAGTCTAAGAAATAGGGCTGCCACAGTGATTCGGTTGTATTAGCATCTTTGTTCTTCAAAATGTTAGTGTTGCTTTATCTTTACCTATTAGCAACTGAATGGTGATGTCATTTTGAATAAACTTATAAATTGCTTTCTCCACCAAATAAAGTAAAATAAAGCCAACAGAAGTTTTAAGCACTATATTCTTTTGAATTCTGTTCATTTTGTAGTCTCAGAATCCTAATTCTAATATAAGGAATTCAATCCATCACTCCATGGTTCTATTTTATCACACCACATTAAATGATCCCAAGTAGCCTCACTTGCTTAGTCACGGCCCTTCTGTCAAATAAATAGCTGTCAAATAAATAGCTACTAAGAAGCTTGCAAAGTACAAAGATTTCTCCTTAGGAAAGTGGGGGCAGCTAATTAGTTTAGTTCCACTTATCCAAAAGCCATTTTGCTGGTGGTAGCCATTTATTTTAAAATTTTAGAATCCACAGAACACTTCTAAAATTAAAGTCACTTTAAAAAATTACTATTACACCAAGAAGTAATAGTAAGCAGATTAGGTGCCTAATGCAGTTTAGAACTATTATCACTGAGATATATAGCCTCATTTCAGTGCAATGGTAAATTAGCCAATAAAGGAAGGATAGTTAATAACAGATATGTGAAACTCAAAAGGATTTACCCAACACCTATATTAACAATGAGATGCAAATCAAGAGATAGCTATAATAAGCCAGACAAGCCAGCCCTATTTCTTCCCTTTTTCCTTTTCGTTTCCCCTCTTCTTCCCTCCCACCTGCTCCCCTCCCTTCTTCTCTCCTTCTTTCTCTTTTCCTTCCTTGCTCCCTACCTCTCCCTCTCTCTCTTTTTATACTTAAAATATAATGACTAGCAGCTGTCTGGACCTTCTAGAAAGGAAATTACAAGAAGTGGAATCCTTGCTTTCATTCTTCATTTGTGTCAGACAGTTAACCTAATACACTTTTATCTTCAAATACCTAATCGAAAGAAGGTCTGGCAGAGTTAGGAAGGCATCAGATGAGAGTGTAAGATTCTGACCTTGGGAAGCATTTTGGGTGGAAACGTCAAGTCAGTCAAGCATAAGCTGAAGGGTTCCTAGTTATTCTGCTTTCCAGACCCATCACTAATTTAATCAGATTCCAATACAGCTTGATTTTTACTTGATAAATATATCCACCATGGTCCCTATCAATAATTACTACAGAGGCAATACTGTGCCTGAGGTCAAATTAGAGTAGTGGAGAAATGGATATCAGGTTAGGAAATGAGGAAAGTAATATCACCATTTCTGGAGAAATTTAGCATAAATTGGCAAGTAATTGACAGATAGGGTAATAACTAACTGATGATATGGGTGTGGTGGGGTTTACTTGATTGAGGCAAAATCACCGAGAATACTCAAAAGTCCTACTGATACATTTATACACTTCTTCGGAAAAGGCAATGGCACCCCATTCCAGTACTCTTGCCTGGAAAATCCCATGATGGAGGAGCCTGGTGGCTGCAGTCCATGGGGTCGCTAAGAGTCGGGCACGACTGAGCGACTTCACTTTCACTTTCACTTTACTATTCATACAACTTCATCATTTTTTTATCCTCTTTAAATTTACTGCATAAGCTATAAAATGAGCGGGCATATAATTTAATTAATAAATGGAGCACTTCTTCAAATATAGCTCTATGCACAGATACTTGCATATATGTGTGTAAATATATATATATTGGCATGTAGACATGCTTTGTGTGCACACACATATAAACACATTGTGTATGGATACAAATCATCTAAAATAAATAGATGATTGGCTAATATAATAGTAAGTGTTTTTCCCCCATTATATGTCAACATTGTATTTAAAAATATTTTCCAAAAGCTATTCTGTTTCTTTCTCAGTGTATTATGTGTAACCTTTTAAGACACAATGACACTGTCTCGTAACATTCGGTCTTAAGATATTCAGCCTTAAACTCCCTATTTTTAAAAGTATCTTGGATAGCCACTTCTGTGACAGCAGCAGCACATGGTCTGCACATGCTATGTGAGCATTCAGTTCCTACACATATCATTTGAATATGCTTCTCACAATGTTTTGTTTATTCCCACAACTTTAAATGAACCATTCTTTAGTCATTGATTCATATCTTAAATTAGGGTAATAGCAGTAAAATGTGATATACTTTAAATTATTAAACATAATCCATAAAAAGTAAATGATGTGAAACACTTGGACCAAAATCACTGAGCCTTGTTCAAAGACTGATAATGGAGACAAACTCAACAATGTGCTTCTGCAGTTCATGGGGAAATCATAAGAATGTAGAAATTGTTAAGAATACAACAAGCTTGAACTAAAATTTCAATGGAATACAAATTTCACTTTTCTAATTTGGGAAACATAGATAAAGAAAATGTTTCTCTCTCCCCTCCTCCATCCCACCACAAACGGCAGCAGCTATATCTGCAAAAAACATGTCAGACCGCAGAGAGTTGCGACGGTCCATTTAGCACACTTTACAAACTCTGCTCTAATGACGCTTCCTTATCACTCTTCACCTATTAGGCCACGCAATAAACATATCTTTCAAAGTTTTACATTAGTGTGTCTTCAAATACACCTTTTATGTGCAGTAATGATTTTTTAATGAATGCGTGTGCCTCAGTGTCTTCCAAGTATTGATTAGTATGAGCAAGCTAATTTTAATTCTAGCAATTTTCATTTGTCAATAAGATCTTTATCAGCTTCCTACTGTATGTCTAACCTCATTAAGAAAAAAAAAACAAAAGAATTGAGCCAGAAATATAGAAATGTGATTTTTCTTTCTTAGACAGATAGAGGGAAGAGGTAATGGTTAAATATTGTAGTATTTCATTTATATAATGGTCAGATATTATATTTAACTTAGAATTCCTATTTATTTAAAAAACAACATTTCCAATAACAAAAAAACTTTAAAGTAATTTTGAAAAAAAAGTAAGACACCAAAAATGATGTGATTTTAACACTACCTCAAGGGGTAAAATTGATATGAACTTGTTTCAGCCTCAATCATGTGTATTCGACACAGTAAAATTTTTCAATACAACTCATATTCAATACAATTTTGTTGGCTCTAGTAAAATAGCTATTTTTAAATTTCTATCACTTTGACCCTGTGTAATATGTTATAAATACCAATTTTTAAAAGTCTATTGTATGATTTATTTCATGGAAAATTTCCTTTCTTCTTCATATTTGTAATTTTTAACATCTACATAACATTCCCTTCAGCTGATATAACCTTTAAAACCTATTTAGACATAAGATTTTCACTTAATTAATTTTATTATTTTATAAATTAAAATTTTAACAAACGTTACTGAGTGTGTAGCAGTACATTTTTGGATAATTTCCTTAAATCAAATTTCCATAGGCGAGATTACTCAATCAGAGACTATGATTACTTATTTTGATTTGAAGCCATGCACTGTATTACTTCCAGAAGATCTTACCAATATATAACATCAGACTTCTTATATATAAAAATGGAAAAGGTATTTTCCTATACTTAAGTCGTTTTGAGATAATACCTACAAACGAAATCCTGTGTGATATTTAAATTTCTGTTAAAATTTATTCATCATTTCCTACCACCTACAGTCCGTCCAAGGTCTCTTTTTTCTCACCTGTCTGTGTGTTGCTATAAATTAATGTTTCACTGACCTTATAGGTACAGGTATATTCATCCACTTGCCATTCTGAGATGTTAAGTAAAACATGCCTGAGTGTAAAATTCTTCTAAAAGTGAAATTTAGAGTCATTATAAGACTTACAAGTGCTCTTACTTAACTTCCTTAAAGGATAGCATAAGCATCATTATTCTGGAGAAGAGAACATACATAAATACACTGTCATTTTGAATATCAATAACAGTACTGAAAAACGAGTAGCTCAGCTTTTGAAGTAGTAGTCTCATGTGATTTTTTTGAAAGCTGATATTTCCCATCTGAAAGTCACGAGCCAACAGCAAATGTCATAAAAATATTACATAAGAATTCCTTGCTGACTTTTAGTCACAGGAAAAAAATGTTTTATTTTTAAAGAGATTAATTATCCCCCTTGTTTAGATTGAGGAGAACATCTAGAGGACTGTACTAGGTCAGACTATCTAGAAAAGTAAAATGTTAAAAAAATATATACACGAACACTTTGCTAAGTGAAAGACCACACATATTTGGAACTAACAAGTCATTTGAATGGTATATATTAAGTGGCAAGGGATCCAACATTCACCTAGATTATTGGAAAACTAATTTTATTTAATTCTGCCATAGAATGGGATTGGCAAAATGTTTCTCTCCTGTTCTACTGCAATACAGAATGGCCAAGACTAACTATTCATGTTCAGATGAACTTAATGCCTCAGACTGTTAGATGACAAGTGGTCCAGAGTCTATGAATACGTGAGAATCCAAAATCAGTAACTTTGGGGAATTTGTCCTATTTTTATGTCAGCTGCTCTTGCTACTCTACTCCTTCCTTTCAATCTGTAACTTCCCTATTCCATTCCAGTTCAGTTGCTCAGTCATGTCCAACTCTTTGCGACCCCATGGACTGCAGCATGCCAGGCTTCCCTGTCCATCACAAACTCCTGGAGTTTACTAAAACTCATGTCATCCAACCATCTCATCCTCTGCCGTCCCCTTTTCCTCTTGCCTTCAATCTTTCTCAGCATCAGGGTGTTTTCAAATGAGTCAGTTCTTCGCATCAGGTGGCCAAAGTATTGGAGCTTCAGCTTCAACATCAGTCCTTCCAATGAATATTCAGGTTGATTTCCTTTGCCGGACTGTTTGGACTATTCCATTTAACACAGATCTAAAATGATCTTTGGGTGGAGAAAATACTTGCTCTCCAAATGCTCATTAGAATCTTTCAGTTTATCACTTAGGACAATACTTTCTGTAAGTACTCAATTGCCATTTCTATGTATGGTGAAAGAGAGGATGCAAAGGGCTTAGGATTTAAATGAAATGCTGGAAGATATGAAGAGAAATACACAAGAAACATACAAGTTAATACTTCCAGGTTTAACCCTGCTCTGTGTCATTGCTTATAAGAGAGTGTAAAAGAGTCGGACACGACTGAGCGACTAAACTGAATTGAACTGAAAATCCTAGCTTCCCTTTGTAACATTGAAGCTCTGAGTGATGTGACTCATATTTACATAAAATATAGGTAAGAGATGAATCTAATTTTCATTGTTTCTTTTATTTTATCCATGTGAGTGGAATCCAGGTCATTAGGTATTTCCACTATTAGTAGTAACACAGTTACTAACTCTCAGACTAACATCTGTATACTCTATTACGTTTTTTTATCAGAGGAAATCTCGGAGTGACTTATAAACAAATGACTGAAAGTCCTCCAATTTGAAACAATCTTTTTGAATTTCAGATATAAAACTGTGGATTTTAATTTAGTTATGGCTCATGACTGAAATAGCTTGAACCTTTTCTGCTTCTAATTTTACTAAAAGTAATCCTTTATATCTTTCGTGGAAAACATTTAGCCTCGTCCAAGTTTGACATACCCAAAATCTCAGGCTAGACTACAAAATAAATTTCACACATTCTATATTTCATTATTTTAAGGAAAACATATGTCTCTTCAGCTAGATCTTTTGGTAGTTTACAAATTGATTCTTAGCCTCTCTTGTGATATAATTAGATTGGTTTTATTTATAATTTTATTTATAGCTTAGTAGTCTGTTACATAATATATTGAGTTTCTACAACATTGCCTTAACTGGGATACAAGCAAATATAGGTGGAAATTAAGCACCATCTTCAAGGCTTATTAAAAACCCCTTCGATTAGACATTCTCTTTTTCTCTCATAACCATGCAGTTTGTAAAAATTCTTAAGTAGTATGTTATACATATGCAAATGAAACACAAGAAAGTGCCAGCAATTAAATCCTACCTCATAACCTTTTTGATGCTTTGCTTTCATGGGTCTTCATGGGTCCACACAGCCTTTCTTTATCCTACTGCAGAAGGCGCTTACCTCTCTCATAATTGTCATTGTATCTTATCACTTTAATCTGCTTTGTTTTTTTTTTTAACTGACTGTCACCTGCTAACAAATCAGACTCATGCAGGACTAGAACCCTGTCTCCTTTGTCTGTGTCTCCCCAGACTATTTCACAAATATGTATAGTTCACAAATCATTTATAACTTCCACAAACCTTTGAAAAGTCTCAATTATCTTCTTATACATGCTTCTTATTTCTCCCCAGATAGCTTTCAGTAGGATATATATTCTAAATAGTACATTCTTTGAATTAGAAAAAGTAAGCATTGTGCCTTGAGGCCTACCTTTTTATCACATATTTGTTGGAAATGATGATGCATTTGATTGCATAAAACTCATTTCCCTTCTTTTATTACCAAGATATTTCCATATACAAATAAACGATCAATGTAAAATAAAATAAATATAAAAGTGAGAATAGTCATAAACCAAAGGTAAAATAGAATATAGACAAAATTTTATTCTTAAAATTATTTTTACCTCATACGAAATATATTAGGACAAGTTGTCCACACCTTATGCAATGCCCCAAAGCATAGCTTTCCTTGTAAAAACCTTACAGCTATTTTTATATCTATGCAATTTTAGACCTAATAATTCATTTAATTATTAAAGTGATTAATTTAATTATTAATAATAATTATTAATACTTCATTAACCAAATTCTATACAGCAAGTACTATGTTAAGTATATCAGTCAGGATAAATTTCTTAAGTAATTAAAATAGTTTTTATTAAACGTAAAGCAAAAATCTGCCTTTCCTACATTTAATGTCTATTTATGAATCACAAGGACAAATTAAGAGAAAGTATATGTACAACATATTACAAACAAATGCATCTGTTTATGAAATGGCTTCCTGTACTTCACCATTAATGACTGCACATCTCTTAAGAGGCAAAATACTTGGTAATTTGGAATTGATTTTACCCTTATACCACTAATAATATCTAATCACCAATATAAACATCACATAATTGAGAGAAATTGTTTAAAAATAGGTAAAATGGGAACTCAAATAATTTTCTCATATCAGTTACACACTCAGAATTTTAAAAGAAAAATACTTTCAGTACAAATGTATCTTTAGTTTTTATAACATATTATGGTCAATTGCCTATATATGAATCTGAGCCTTGTTATTTCTAGAGATAGAACCTCTGGGAAGTTTTTAACCTTTCTAAGCCCTAATCTCTTTATTTGTAAAATTATATCACAAGGTTCTTTGGAGAAATTAAGAAATGTTTACATGTGCAAAATGTTGAATGATTTATAAAAGTATTATAAAATTATTATTTTTATCATATGAATTTAATTTTAATAATATAATAATTTCTCTTGTAATTCCCTGTTTAAAGCACATTCAAATAAAGATCTTCTCAAGAACACTTACCCCTTCCTCCTTTGGGGGCATCCAAGTTTTTAGGAGGTGGAAAGAATCTTCCGTCCTTGGAGAAGTCCTTCCAGCAGTACCTGAGTGTCAGTCAAATGGCAGTTATCACATAACTATTATAGGTAATGCCTTTCAATATATTACCCTCTCACAAGCCCAAGGACTATAATTATTTGGAAATAGATTTTTACCTTAATATTAGTGTGCTTTAACCTCTTTGAAAGCAGGAGGTCAAGGAATATTTAAATTACAGTCTATGTTTCCTTCTTACTCAGAGAGCTCAAATTTTTTTAAATGAATAGTTCAATTAAATAGGTCTTCTTAGGCTTTAAAAATAATAGAAAAATGTAATGTGGGTCACTTTTCACCCAATCATAACTTTTATCATCTGCTAACTCATCAAGGTCCTTCCAGCAGTGCTGGCGCAGAGGCAAGGACTCAGGGCTCTTATTTTTCTGGTTGGTTTCAGGCTCTGAGTCACTTTCCATTCTGTGTATTCTAACAGAAGAATACTGAGAAATGTGTCTTGTGTAAATGTCAGTAAAGTGAAATTGAGTTTTTACAAACAATCTTATATAAAAACTCTAAATAACATTTTATTTCTAAAACTGCTTCTAACTTATAAATATCACACACAAACACACACAAAAAAACCATAGTGGCAATTTTTTTTTTTTCCAAAGAAAGACTGTTTTAAAAATCAGTTATAAAAATCACAATCTCTACCACGTTTAGGGATATGGTCATTTGAATTTTAAAATTCATTATGAAACCATGCCTTCCATTACAACATAGTAAAACATTCTGGACTCTCAACAGTTTAAAATCAGACAGTTTTACTTAACCAAAAGACAGACGAAACAAGACGAATAGTATTACACACAGTGTGCACAATAGGAGTTGGATTCCGACCAAATCAAAGCTAAATTATGTTCATGAGGCAGGAGGAGGGGAACAGGAGATGTTTGTGAGACTGATTTCTGCAGACTCACACATCTGCATAACGATCTTAGTCAACAGCATTACCTAACACAAAAGGGCAGGAGACGGCTACCCTGCTTAGACTGCCAGAAGAAAGGAAAAAGTACGAAAGACTCTGGAGTCGGCCTGTGCCTTTCCATATGTACATAATAAAGCGGCGCGGGCTCAAAGTACCGTCAGCAAAATACTGAGGCCTGAGCTCTGGACTTGTTAGGAGACACTTGTCCAACCCTCCTATTTTAAATCTGTCTAGTTCACATGACAGAGAATATGTGATATTACTCCATACCTGATCTTTGACATTATTTCTGAGATATCTCTTGATAGCTTAGCTTTAGATACATCACCCAAAAAATAAATAAATAAAATAAATCCACATCATTTTCAGTGTCTGGTATGAAATGGAACAACTGGCAAAGAAATTAACACAAAAATCAGAATACCAGCTTTTGTAGAGCTGAGAAACAGGAAAACACAACTATGATCAAATAACTATATACACCAAATGCACTTATACATTATAGAAATGTTTGATAAAATCTACAGTTAATTTAAAAGCTATTTTTATAAAAGATATTTATTTAGTGGATTTCATTGCTGACTATAAGCTTTCATATTTGATTGTGCCAATCTGGGGAGTCTTTGCTAATAGCTTCCTCCTTTCCTTCATTCTGCCCTTCTTTCTTTTATTGCCCTATCTTTCTTTTCTTATAAATTAATTCAGACTCAGTACATATATATGTACTTTGTTGTTTTCAATGCCTGAATTATATTCCACTTATGAATATAAAATATTCTTCTAAATATGAATAAATGAATATTTATGACATTTTACTATTTGCAGTCTCATTGAGGATATATGTTGTATAAATTCTAGTGCTTTGTATATCTTCACTAGATAAATTTCCAGAAATAAAATTGCTCATTTAAAAAGTATGCTTTTATCTTTGTTCTGTTAAAATGCCTCAGCCTAAAGAAAACTTTATGCCGATTTATATACCAAATTAGAGTATGAGAATTGTAATCTTCCCTTCATTAATCCATTTTTTAATTTATTCAACAAATACTTATTGTATCCTTATAATATTCCAGGCACTACTATAGCTAAGAGGGTATCACAGTGAATTAATCAGGAAAAGCTACAGTCATACCAAAAGCTTATATTCTAACAAATAATTAGTGAAGCTTGTCCTACAATACTTGATTTTATGATAGCCTTCTGGCCTGAAGAAAAAACAGATTGAATTTTGAGAAAAAAAAAATCTTTTGAGATTTTCCATGGTGTTCAAATAGACACTATTTTCTGGAGAGAACTGAAAATATGCAAGATTTATTTGTGAATTAGAAGTCTATTTAATTTCTGGAAGCCATTGTAATTACTTCACATATTTTACTTTTGCAAAACATCAAGAGGTCAGTGAGAAAATTATACTTTGCTTTAGGGCCACTATTTGGCACTGTAGCAGCAGAATGTAATTCTAGATCATCATACTCTTAAATATTCTTTAATACTGATCCCATTTGCTTCTTTCTCTTAACATTACACTGTATGATCCTGTGTTGCTAATCATTTTCCCTGTATTTAACAATAATTTCACATTAAAAATCTTATGGAAAGATTTTTAGCAATTTCAAATTTTTATGGGACTTCCTGGTGGCTCAGTGGTAAAGAATCCTTGTGCAATGCAGGAGACACAGCTTTGATCCCTGGCTGGGAAAGAGCCCCTGGAGGAGAAAGTATTAATGCTGGAACAACCCCACTGGCAGGCTACGGTTCATGGGGTCACAAAGACCTGGACAAGACTGAGCACACACAACTCTTCCAATTTTTATACTCTTATGAATTAGCAATCCACACACAGCGTAATACATTTAACAAGCAATGACGTATGAGTAAATGAAGTGTTTTTCCATCTTGGGCCCACAAGCACCGGGTGGCAGCCGTGGCTGTGCGCCCTGTGCATACTTCAATCATATTCCAGGCACATGCTATCTAAACTTCAGTTGGTAACCTTCAGTTTATCAGCCAAAATAAGGCATTTTTTAAGAGTAAACAGGTGAACAAGTTTACATTATGCCAGGGCAACAGGTGAAAATCAGAAATACATTGGGCAAACTAAAGTATATGGTCACCTTAACTATACACCACAGGTATTGAGGTAAATGGATTGTCAGATTTGATCTGTATGGCAGCATAGTGCATACTCTTCTTTACTTTTTCATATAACGATATATTTTATTTCCAGAAAAATCACTCACCTTTTATAATGTCTGCATAAATACATCATCATTTTCCCTACTGACAGACATTTAAATTACTTTCATTCTTTTACTATTGCAAAAGATATTGTATTGAGTGTTCTTGCAGACAGGTAATTTTGGTTATATATATGATAAGTTGTTAGAATTGCTGAACTAAAAGCTATTTTTTTGTTTTTTTTTTTAAAGAAAAAATCCATAAACAATAAATGCTGGAGAAGTTATGGAAAGAAGGGAAACTTCCTATACTGTTAGTGGGCATGTAAATTGGTACAGTATAACAGCATGGAGGTTCCATTAAAAAAAAAAAAAAAAACTAAAAATAGAGCTACTATATGATCCTGCTATCCCACTCCTGGGCATATATCTACAGAAATACATGGTCTGAAGGCAAACACACACCCAAGTGTTTACTGTAGCACTGTTCACAATAGCAAAGACAAGAAAGCAACCTGAATGATCAATGATAGAGAATTGGATAAAGATGGGGTGCATATATACAGTGGAGTATTACTCAGCCATTAAAAAGAATGAAATATTATCATCTGTAGCAAGACAGATGAACCTCGAGACTGTCATACTGAGTCAAGCAAGTCAGACACAAAAAGAAAAATATTGTATAATACTGCTTATATGCAGAATCTAAAAAGAAATAATACAAATGAGCTTATTTACAAAACAGAAACAGACTCACAGACTTAGAGAATGGATTTATAGCTACCCCAGGGAAAGGGTGGGGTGAAAGGATAGTCTGGGAGATTGGGATTGACATGTACACACTGCTATATTTAAAAGAGAGAACCATCAAGGACCTATTGTATAGCACAGAGAACTCTGTTCAATATTACATAACAACTTAAATGGGAAAAGAATATGAAAAAGAATAGATACATATATATTTATAACTGAATCACTTTGTTTTACACCTGAAACTATCACAACATTGTTAATCAACTATATTACAATATAAAATAAAAAGTTAAAAAATAAAAACTTTGTGTTTTTTAAATGTTGTTAGGCATTGCCAAGGTATCATCTTGAAAAGTTCTATCAGCAATATATGAGTTTGCCTATTTGGTTGCCAATGCAACAGGTTATCACAATTTGTTATATATGTTAAACTTCTTAATATTTGAAAATATCTTATTAATTTTAATTTTTATACAAATTTCATTTGAGTCTTTTCAACTTCTTTCCGATTTTTTCCATGAAATTTTTGACCTTTTCCTTACTGATTTTAAGGAGATATTAGAAATTTTGCATTGATATGAATTCTCATCCATTCAGACATATTAATGGAATAATCAATACCAACAATTCAAATGCATTCTTATTTTGACAATGGTGATTTTTCATCAGAAGAAATCTCAGTCCTCTAAAAGATTTGAGTCCTGAAGTCACTTAAGAACTCAGACACAGAGACATAAAAAAAAATTCCATTTTGGGACTTTTCTCAAAAAAGATGTTCTATGATGAATGACTAGACATCTTCATATCTTTCACTTAAGTGCATATTAAGTATCTATTTAGTATGAACTTTGCAGCAGACGGTGCCAGGAGGTACAAGTGAAGTCATAGGAAGATTGTCTTCAGGCGGTTAGTAGCTAGCTGTTGGTAGGTTATGCTTTGGAAATAGGTAACCCCCAAATCTGAGACTTGAAACAACAAAGGTTTATTTCTTCCTCATGTTACATCAAAGTTGTAGAGAATGCAGTTCATATATGTCTCCAGCCCAGTGATCTTCTATAGGTCTTTTTCATT
Source organism: Oreotragus oreotragus (assembly GCA_006410675.1). Taxonomy (NCBI): domain Eukaryota; kingdom Metazoa; phylum Chordata; class Mammalia; order Artiodactyla; family Bovidae; genus Oreotragus; species Oreotragus oreotragus. The sequence continues at coordinate 48,820 of SJYX01021027.1, read as the reverse complement.
CTAGCAAGCAGGCAACAGCCTACATTTATAGTACACTGTTCTCAAAGCCTAAGGGAAAAAGGAAAGATGTTGAACCATATTGTCATTCTTAAAGATTCTGCTCAGTGTGGTATACTCATTACTTCTGTATACATCCTACTCGATGTGCCACATTGCAAGTGACATTGTAAAAACAGAAGTCAGTGGAGTGGGGGAATATAATCACACAATAGAGAAGAATGCATCTCATATGGCCATAGACAGGGTTATATCATTCTGTCAAAAAAAAGTGCAGCAAGAGATTGGAATGAGTATTATAATCTACCATAGGCAATGCTTTGGGCGACAAATGTTCACTTCCCTCCCTTATATAGGTAAAATATACTTGTATACTTCCTCAGTTCAGTCGCTCACTCATGTCCGACTCTTTGCAACCCCATGAACCGCAGCACGCCAGGCCTCCCTGTTCATCACCATGTCCCGGAGTTCATTCACACTCACGTCCATTGAGTCGATGATGCCATCCAGGTGTCTCATCCTCTGTCATCCCCTTCTCCTCCTGCTCCCAATCCCTCCCAGCCTCAGAGTCTTTTCCAATGAGTCAACTCTTTGCATGAGGTGGCCAAAGTACTTCAGCTTTAGCATCATTCCTTCCAAAGAACACCCAAGACTGATCTCCTTAGAATGGGCTGGTTGGATCTCCTTGCAGTCCAAGGTACTCTCAAGAGTCTTCTCCAACACCACAGTTCAAAAGCATCAATTCCTTGGTGCTCAGCCTTCTTCACAGTCCAACTCTCACATCCATACATGACCACTGGAGAAACCATAGCCTTGACTAGATGGACCTTTGTTGGCAAAGTAATGTCTCTGCTTTTGAATATGCTGTCTAGGTTGGTCATAAGTTTCCTTCCAAGGAGCAAGTAACTTTTAATTTCATGGCTGCAATCACCATCTGTAGTGATTTTGGAGCTAAGAAAAATAAAGTCTCACACTGTTTCCACTGTTTCCCCATCTATTTGCCACGAAGTGATGGGGATATACTTTAGTGTCAGGAGACACTAAAATTACCGATCAAATCACAACATAAGGCTCAGAGTTTAGGATCTTGATGTAGATTTTGCATTTGTTCCAGATGTGAATCTTCCTGATTCAGAGATCTAACTTTGGAAAAACTAGGTCATCTGCACACACACACACACACACCCCTCTAACACATACACACAGTAGAGTAGTGGCTTGCTGTTGTTGTTGTTTCGTAGCTAAGTCGTGTTCAACCCTTTGCAATCCCATGGACTGTAGTCCATCAGGCTCCACTGTCCATGAATTATTTTCAGGCAAGAATACTGGAGCGGGTTGCCATTTCCTTCTCCAGGGGTTCTTCTCAACCTAGGGACTGAACCCAAGTCTAAACTGTCAGGCGGGTTCTTTTACCAGTGAGCCACTGACTAATCATACAAAGAGTCCCCTTCAGATAGAGGAAGAATTAGAGACACAAAAGGGTTGCTATTCCACGGCAATGCTAAATTTGGAGGATAGGGAATATTCTTGGATTAAATCACCTTCTTTTATTCCCTGAAGGTAGCCCCAAAGCTTATGGGTTATTGTACTCCATGGCCCTTAGTTCTGGGGTTTACTTCCTTCTCCATTATTCTCTTAAGACATATCTGAAGATAATACTGAAGAACATGCTCACTTTAGCTGTCTTTCACCTCGTAGAATATTAGGCATGCAAATGGCATTTTAAGTTTTGTGTAGTCTTTCTCTTTTGATCCAAGGTGCTGTGATTCTTTTTTTTTCCACAGATATAATTACTTTATTTTTAATTAATTATTTTACTAGAGGATAATTACTTTACAATATTGTGGTTTTTTTCCCATATATCAACATGAATTGGTCACAGGTATAATGTGTCCACCCCTCCACCCCACATCCCTCCCCACCCTCTGACCAAGTCTAATATTTTTTTCCTAATTGCTTCATCAGTTCCACTTGCCAGTAGTCAAAAGCATCATTCCTTTTAAAGATGGATCTCTCTCTCTCTCTACTGCATGCTTACATTTGTGAAGCCATCCTGTCTACCAAAGTTGAGACTACTTGTTCTCTCAAGGGGAATGGTGGGAAGAATTAGAATTTTTCAGCAGTAGAGCTCCTTCAAAAAACAAATGTATTCACTTCTTCCAATATACAGCCAATCATCCTGGAGACTCAAGAGTTTGCTTTTGGAAAGCATCCTGAATTCTACATGTATATCAGGGTGGAAATGAGAAGAAATGAGAAGCTGCAGCTCAAGGAAAGGATTTCACATAATGAGATTCAGGGGCTCTAAGCAGAGATTTCAGGAAGTGTTCAGAAATTCATAACTTTAAAGTTATAAATGTTAATCTTTCTGCCTCTTTGCATTTTCTATTACTTAGAGGCATAATATTATGTTAGATGGACTTCCCAGGCGGCTCAGTGGTAAAGAATCTACCTGCAAATTCAGGAGACACAGGAGATGTGGGTGCATGCCTGGGTCAGAAAGATCCCCTAGAGGAAAAAATAGCAACTCACTCCAGTGTTCTTGTCTGGAAAGAGGAACCTAGTGGGCTACAGTCCACAGAGTCACAAAGAGCTGAGGAAGACTGAGCACACACATGCACATTATGTTAGATGCCCTGAAACATCCATTCTTAGGTATGTAAGCACCAGTTGCTAACTGATTCCTCCAAACTGATAAAAAAAATAGAAAATGAACAATCACATAACTAAGGCCTTTTCTCTTGCAATGATCTGGCAAGCAAAAAGTAAATTTTAAAGGGATAATGTCAAATCAGTATCTGTCATATTTAACAATGGAGGAGAAATATTTCTTACTTTAAAAACAAGATCCAGTTATTCGGGTATTCCTTGATGGCATTTATTTTCTTTACTACCATTAAAATCACTATATATTTTCCTACTCTTTCCTCTATCAATATTCATTGAGTGGTTTACTCTTTGGCAGAGACTATGCTGTTCACTTGAGGGATGCAAAATAGAAAACTTCTTACACATTCTGAAGTACAAGAAGAATGGCTAAACAAGCAATATCCAAATAGGGTGCACACTAATTAGGAATGAGTTGAGCACTGAGTAAAGAGGCAAGAAGGTGTTCCTGGGGGACTGGGGAAGAGTTCACAGAGGAGGTGCCCAGTAGAATCACCAAAAATGGAGAGAAAGCAGATAGGTCGTTCAAGTTGAGGTACCAATGCGAGAACAGCAGGCGTGAGAACATAAGCGTGCTCCAAACACACTGGCATACCTGACCCTAATTCTCAATGAGAGAGACCTGAGTCCCAGATTGGTTGGCACTGTAAAACATACGGAGATCAAACCACTCTTCAGCAGTTAAAATGCTATAAATTTTTAAGTTAAAAAAATTATTTATTTAATAAGTATGGTGTGATCAGATGACTGGTGAAAAACAATGAAACTTATAAAACTGGGAAATGGATTGGCATGGGTTGGTATTGACAGCAGAGTGAGCAGGCTATTATGGGGTGGGGACAAGTACTCACAAGTCTGAATGAAGACTGTGGTCATTTGTTTTAAAAATTGCTTTTTTGAAATGCTTCAGGAATTTTTTTTTTCAATAAAGGAAATCTTTCTGCTGATTTACCTGCAACTATTTACATAATTTTTCTACCATGATTCTGGATAAAAATAAAGCTTCAATGTTGTTTTTACTTAAAAATATACTATAGGCAAATGTAAAGAGCATAACTGATTTTAATAGAGTATAATTTTAATACAGTATAATTGATAGATATAACCGTACAACTTCTTTCATTTTAATGAAAAGAATGGGCAAATAAATTGAACAATTCATGTAAAATGTTAAAGCCTAGCAAGAAAACAGTTACCACTTTTAATTCACATTGTCTTTCTTATTTAAGAAGGACACTAATTAGATGAAGGAAATTTTACTTAAAAATTTCCATTTAAGTAGGAACTTAATACAGTGATTTTACTCTCCTAATAAAAGCAATCCCATGTGAGGGTTGTCACTATATTCTGTACTAGGCAGCAAGTCTGAATGAGTCAAACTAATTAGCAATAAATCTACTGGAATCCTCTCAAAATAGTCTCCTAATTAATCAGAATAGAAACAAATGAATTGAAAAATATTATTATCTCATGAAAAAAATCGTATCAATTTCTAGGGTTTCTTAAGTGACTTGTGTGTCCTTATTCTGGCAAACCCATCAGTCTTTGCCTTTCAGATCAGCTAAAAATATTCTGATTATCTGGGATAAAGAGATTATTAAAAGCTATCTAAGAGAACCAAATAACTATGACTTTTAGCTGGCTTATATTTATTTGTTCAAGCACACTTGATTTCTAGTAATATATAATTCATCTCTCTAGTCATATTTGTTAGTTACCTTTGTAGTTCTTTAATTTTCAAATAACTTTTATTCTTCTAGACTAATTCCATTTAATTTTTACACTGGCAAATGTAACATGATGAGTGAGGAAACATGAAAACTGCAAATTTTCTGTAAGCCTAAAACTATCTCAAAAATTTTAAATGTACTAGAAATGTTTTTCATAAGACAAAATTATCAATACAAAGTAATAGTGAAAGCAGGCAAATCAGCATCACATGTATACCTGAAAAAATAGTGTGATGATTCATAGGATTTCCACATGCATTTATAGTATGTTATATTTTGTACAGTAGATTTATACCTCATGAGCTAAGTTGTAATTAAATGGTAAAGAGGGACATTTTGTCAAAATTCTGCTTTACATCTGTTAAACTACTACAAAATATGAAATGTGTTGTCTTACGTATACAACACTGTAGAGGGTTATATCAATTCTTATAAATCCTTCATAGTCAATGTTTTTCAGTGGTCTCTTTTCTAATAAATATAATCCTTCAATTTAATGTTCTAGCTTCAAACCACTTGCACAAACAATGTTATTCATTTCTTTCTCAATGATCTGGAAATTATTTAGAGAATCCACACTCTTCTTTCCAAGGCATTAAAATGTAGATTGATTACTTAAGATTTTACAATATTTATTCTCAGAGGCACATTCTCAATGAGAAAAATGCTGAATCATCACCTCTAAATTATTATTTTTCTTTATTTCCATATGGTTCAGATGAGTTCTAGCAAATACATGTGTGACTCCATTGTTTTTCAGGATGTTGAACACCCTTGCTAATATTTATATTTCTCATGAACCCAAAGTTAAATATTTTGTGTAGATATCAAAGAGCTGAATGTTATATTTAATTGGAATAAAATCAGTCAACTGTATTTAAAAGGAAAACACATCTAAATATTGATAGCAAAACAATACATGATCATTAAATTGATGTCTGGTCAGTTTAAATATTAACCTTTGAAGCAGTAACATCTAATGGTGGTGCTATTATTGTGCCATTCAAACAGGCACCATGATTTTAGTGACTGATGATAGTAATTAATTGTCCTGAAACTAACTTAAAAATCCTGTTTTGATAAAATGATTAAAAATTATTGATAACAAGATAAACTCACACACCTATGGGTACCTTATTTTTGACAAAGGAGGCAAGAATATACAATGAGGCAAATATAACCTCTTCAATAAGTAGTCCTGGGAAAACTGGACAGCTACATGCAAAAGAATCAGATTAGAACACTTCCTAATGCCACACACAAAGATAAAACTCAAAATGGATTGAAGACCTAAGTGTAAGAACAGAAACTACAAAACTCTTAGAGGAAACCATAGGCAGATATAAATCAAAGATCTTCTATGACCCCCCTCCTAGATTAATGGAAATAAAAAACAAAAACAAAAAAATGGGACCTAAATAAACTTAAAAGCTTTTGCACAACAAAATAAACTACAAGCAGGATAAAAAGACAACCCTCAGAATGAGAGAAAATAATAGCAAAGGAAACAACTGAAAAATCATTAATTTCCAAAATATACAAGCAGCTCATACAACTCAGTATCAGAAAAACAAACAACCCAAACAAAAAGTGAGAAAAAGACCAAGACATTTCTCCAAAAAAGACATAGAGATGGCTAATAAACCCAAGAAAAGATGATCAACATCACTAATTATTAGAGAAATGCAAATCAAAACTTCAGTGAGATACTACCTCATACCAGTCAGAATGGCCATCATCAAAAAACTTACAAAGCATAAATGCTGGAGAGGGTGTGGAAAAAGGGACTGCTCTTATACTGTTGGTGGGAATGTACATTGATACAGCCACTACAGAAGATGGCATGGAGATTCCTTTAAAAACTAGGAATAAAACCAACATATGACCCAGCAATCCCACTTCTAGGCATATAACCTGAGGAAATCAAAATTTAAAAAGACACATGTTCATTGCAGCACTATTTACAATAGCTAGAACATGGACACAACCTAGATGTCCATAAACAGAGGAATGGATAAAGAAGTTGTGGTCATATACACAATGGAATACTACTCAGACATAAAAAGGAAGACATTTGAGTCAGTTCTAATGAGGATGAACCTAGAGCCTATCATACAGAGTGAAGTAAGTCAGGAAAGAAATACAAATATTGTTAATGCATATAGATGGAATCTAGAAAGATAATTATTCTTAGGGCACCAATGGAGAAACAGACATAGAGAACAGACCTTTGGACAAGGAGGGAGGGGGGTGGGAGAGGGTGTATGGAGTTAATAGAGTATAATTTTAATACAGTATAATTGATAGATATAACCGTACAACTTCTTTCATTTTAATGAAAAGAATGGGCAAATAAATTGAACAATTCATGTAAAATGTTAAAGCCTAGCAAGAAAACAGTTACCACTTTTAATTCACATTGTCTTTCTTATTTAAGAAGGACACTAATTAGATGAAGGAAATTTTACTTAAAAATTTCCATTTAAGTAGAGACTTAATACAGTGATTTTACTCTCCTAATAAAAGCAATCCCATGTGAGGGTTGTCACTATATTCTGTACTAGGCAGCAAGTCTGAATGAGTCAAACTAATTAGCAATAAATCTACTGGAATCCTCTCAAAATAGTCTCCTAATTAATCAGAATAGAAACAAATGAATTGAAAAATATTATTATCTCATGAAAAAAATCGTATCAATTTCTAGGGTTTCTTAAGTGACTTGTGTGTCCTTATTCTGGCAAACCCATCAGTCTTTGCCTTTCAGATCAGCTAAAAATATTCTGATTATCTGGGATAAAGAGATTATTAAAAGCTATCTAAGAGAACCAAATAACTATGACTTTTAGCTGGCTTATATTTATTTGTTCAAGCACACTTGATTTCTAGTAATATATAATTCATCTCTCTAGTCATATTTGTTAGTTACCTTTGTAGTTCTTTAATTTTTAAATAACTTTTATTCTTCTAGACTAATTCCATTTAATTTTTACACTGGCAAATGTAACATGATGAGTGAGGAAACATGAAATTTGCAAATTTTCTGTAAGCCTAAAACTATCTCAAAAATTTTAAATGTACTAGAAATGTTTTTCATAAGACAAAATTATCAATACAAAGTAATAGTGAAAGCAGGCAAATCAGCATCACATGTATACCTGAAAAAATAGTGTGATGATTCATAGGATTTCCACATGCATTTATAGTATGTTATATTTTGTACAGTAGATTTATACCTCATGAGCTAAGTTGTAATTAAATGGTAAAGAGGGACATTTTGTCAAAATTCTACTTTACATCTGTTAAACTACTACAAAATATGAAATGTGTTGTCTTACGTATACAACACTGTAGAGGGTTATATCAATTCTTATAAATCCTTCATAGTCAATGTTTTTCAGTGGTCTCTTTTCTAATAAATATAATCCTTCAATTTAATGTTCTAGCTTCAAACCACTTGCACAAACAATGTTATTCATTTCTTTCTCAATGATCTGGAAATTATTTAGAGAATCCACACTCTTCTTTCCAAGGCATTAAAATGTAGATTGATTACTTAAGATTTTACAATATTTATTCTCAGAGGCACATTCTCAATGAGAAAAATGCTGAATCATCACCTCTAAATTATTATTTTTCTTTATTTCCATATGGTTCAGATGAGTTCTAGCAAATACATGTGTGACTCCATTGTTTTTCAGGATGTTGAACACCCTTGCTAATATTTATATTTCTCATGAACCCAAAGTTAAATATTTTGTGTAGATATCAAAGAGCTGAATGTTATATTTAATTGGAATAAAATCAGTCAACTGTATTTAAAAGGAAAACACATCTAAATATTGATAGCAAAACAATACATGATCATTAAATTGATGTCTGGTCAGTTTAAATATTAACCTTTGAAGCAGTAACATCTAATGGTGGTGCTATTATTGTGCCATTCAAACAGGCACCATGATTTTAGTGACTGATGATAGTAATTAATTGTCCTGAAACTAACTTAAAAATCCTGTTTTGATAAAATGATTAAAAATTATTGATAACAAGATAAACTCACACACCTATGGGTACCTTATTTTTGACAAAGGAGGCAAGAATATACAATGAGGCAAATATAACCTCTTCAATAAGTAGTCCTGGGAAAACTGGACAGCTACATGCAAAAGAATCAGATTAGAACACTTCCTAATGCCACACACAAAGATAAAACTCAAAATGGATTGAAGACCTAAGTGTAAGAACAGAAACTACAAAACTCTTAGAGGAAACCATAGGCAGATATAAATCAAAGATCTTCTATGACCCCCCTCCTAGATTAATGGAAATAAAAAACAAAAACAAAAAAATGGGACCTAAATAAACTTAAAAGCTTTTGCACAACAAAATAAACTACAAGCAGGATAAAAAGACAACCCTCAGAATGAGAGAAAATAATAGCAAAGGAAACAACTGAAAAATCATTAATTTCCAAAATATACAAGCAGCTCATACAACTCAGTATCAGAAAAACAAACAACCCAAACAAAAAGTGAGAAAAAGACCAAGACATTTCTCCAAAAAAGACATAGAGATGGCTAATAAACCCAAGAAAAGATGATCAACATCACTAATTATTAGAGAAATGCAAATCAAAACTTCAGTGAGATACTACCTCATACCAGTCAGAATGGCCATCATCAAAAAACTTACAAAGCATAAATGCTGGAGAGGGTGTGGAAAAAGGGACTGCTCTTATACTGTTGGTGGGAATGTACATTGATACAGCCACTACAGAAGATGGCATGGAGATTCCTTTAAAAACTAGGAATAAAACCAACATATGACCCAGCAATCCCACTTCTAGGCATATAACCTGAGGAAATCAAAATTTAAAAAGACACATGTTCATTGCAGCACTATTTACAATAGCTAGAACATGGACACAACCTAGATGTCCATAAACAGAGGAATGGATAAAGAAGTTGTGGTCATATACACAATGGAATACTACTCAGACATAAAAAGGAAGACATTTGAGTCAGTTCTAATGAGGATGAACCTAGAGCCTATCATACAGAGTGAAGTAAGTCAGGAAAGAAATACAAATATTGTTAATGCATATAGATGGAATCTAGAAAGATAATTATTCTTAGGGCACCAATGGAGAAACAGACATAGAGAACAGACCTTTGGACAAGGAGGGAGGGGGGTGGGAGAGGGTGTATGGAGAGAGTAACATGGAAATTTACAATACCATATATAAAATAGACAGCAAATGGGAATTTGCTGTGACTCAGGGAACTCAGTGGCTCTGTGACAATCTAGAAGGGTTGGGAGGGGAGGGAGGTTTGGGAGGGAAGGGATAGCAATGTACCTATAGCAGATTCTTGTTGATGAATGACAGAAAACCACAAAATCATGTAAAGCAATTATCCTTCAATTAAAAAAATAAGGTGGCAAAAAATTATTGATCACAATAAAAAATTAACCAGAAAATTTCAATTGCTTATATAATTTTGATAAATAAAAGAGAATAACCAATGAAAGTCTATCCATTGTGAAAGATGTTGTCTCTGTTATGTGAAATGAAGTGAAGTTGCTCAGACATGTCCGATTCTTTGCAATTCCATGGACTGTAGTCTAACAAGATCCTCCGTCCATGGAATTTTCTAGGCAAGAATACTGGAGTGGGTTGCCATTTCCTTCTCCAGGGGATCTTCCCAACCCAGGGATTGAACCCAGGTCGTCCACATTGCAGGCAGATTCTTTCCCATCTGAGCTACTGTACTAATTTTAGGTTTAGAAGATGCTGTAATTTTAGAAGCTTAGTGTTGCTAACTGCTTCTAATGTTCAACTTTTCAGGCATATGGTATACTTCCTTGATCCTTATTGTCGCATGAAGTCATCGAGGAGTTCTGGCTACAAATTGTGTTTGTAAATGATTCGCAACACTGCCTGGCAAAATATTCTGTTTGTTGTACAAATCTCCTGAGCTTTATTTTTCTTTGTTCAGAAAACATTCCAAATCATGTATGCCCCATTAGGCTAGGTCCAATTGTGACTCTCAAGTTCATGTGAATAGAGTTGCTGTGTTAACTAGGATATGTTTTTGCATGAGAAAAATAAAAAAAGAAAATAAACAATTAAAAACACAATCAACTGTCCTTACAAGTCACTGAGAATTGAGAGTTTATGGTTGTTGTTGTTTTTGACTAACTCAGTCCTGATGCATTACTTGCAAACTCATGAAATGCAGCACACCAGGCCTCCCTATCCTTCACTAACTCCCAAAGTTTTCTAAAACTTATATCCATTGAGTCAATGATGGCATCTAATCATCTCATCCTCTGTCGCCCCTTTCTTCTGCCGTCAGTCTTTCTTATCATCAGGCTCTTTTTCATTGAGTTGACACTTCACATCAGGTAGCCAAAGTATTGGAGCTTCAGCTTTAGCATCAGTTTTTCCAATGAAAATTCAGGGTTGATTTCCTTTAGGACAGACGGTTTGATCTCCTTGCTGTCAAGGGACTCTCAGATCCTTTCCAGCATCACAACTGGAAAACATCAATTCTTCGGCACTCAGCCCTTATGGTGCAACTCTCACATCTGTGCATGGTTACTAGACAAACCACAGCTACGACTATATGGATGCTTGTTAGCAAAATGATGCCTCTGCTTTTTAATACGCTGTCTAGGTTTGTCATAGCTTTTCTTCCAAAGAACAAGTGCCTTTTAATTTCAAGGCTGCAGTTACCATCCACAGTAATTTTGGAGCCGAAGAAAATAGTCTGTCACTGTTTCCATTTTATCCCCATCTATTTGCCATGAAATAATGAGACTTCCCTGGTGGCTCAGACTGTAAAGCGTCTGCCTACAATGCGGGAGACCTGGGTTCGATCCCTGGGTTGGGAAGATCTCCTGGAGAAGGAAATGGCAACCCACTTCAGTACTCTTGCCTGGAAAATTCCATGGACGGAGGAGCCTGGTAGGTTGCAGTCCATGGGGTCGCAAAGAGTCAGACACTGAGCAACTTCAATGTCAATGTCAATGTCAATGAGACCAGATGCCATTATCTTAGTTTACTGAATGCTAAGTTTTAAGCTAGCTTTTTCACTCTCCTCTTTCACATTCTTCAAAAAGATGTTTAGTTTCTCTTTGCCTTCTACCATTAGGGAGGTGCCATCTGCATATCTGAAATTATATTTCTCCCAGCAATCTTGATTCCAGCTTGTACTTCATCCAGCCCAACATTTTTCATGATGTATTCCGCATATAAGTTAAATAAGCAGGGTGACAATATACAGCTAAGCCAAAATGGAAATGATGCCCAGCTGTGGATGTGTCTGGTGGTGAAAGTAAAATCCGATGCTGTAAAGAACAATACTGCATAGGAACCTGGAATGCTAGTGGAAGGTTGTTGTTGAATCACACAAAGAGGCCGGGATTCTTGGCCCCTAGAGAAGAATTCATTCCAGGGCCAGAGACAAGGCTTGATCACTCAGAGCTTTTGTGTAATAAAGTTTTATTAAAGTAAAAAGGAGATAGAGAAGGCTTCTGACATAGGCATCAGAAGGGGGCAGAAAGAGTATTCCCCTGCCAGTCTTCAGCTGGATGTTATATAGTCACTAGCAATCTGTTAATGAAAGAAAGGGATGTCTTAAAACTCAGAATTGCACCAGGCCCCTCACCCATAAGATGCATTTTGGGATGATCTTGGCACCAAATGGTTCATCCTGGGCCATAAAATGATTAACTTGAATCTTGAAGAAGGGCAGCTCATCATACAAATACTTTCATTTACATAGATTAGAGGAACAATAACTGAGTATAACATAGTAGTTTGTCAAGTAGGTTCTGAGCCAAGAGGTGGAACCAACTTGAAGACAGAGTTTGGGGTAAGTGCATAGTACATTAGCATAGCTTAAGACAAACATTTCCATAAGAAAAAGGCATTGGTTATCTCTAGCTTTGAGAATCGGGGAAGGCAATGGTACCCCACCCCAGTACTCTTGCCTGGAAAATCCAATGGACTGAGTAGCCTGGTGGGCTGCAGTCCATGGGGTCGCTAACAGTCAGACAGACTGAGCGACTTCACTTTCACTTTTCTCTTTCATGCATTGGAGAAGGAAATGACAACCCACTCGAGTATTCTTGCCTGGAGAATCCCAGGGATGGGGGAGCCTGGTGGGCTGCCATCTATGGAGTCACACAGAGTCGGACACGACTGAAGTGACTTAGCAGCATCTTTGAGAATAGTTAATGTCAGGTGAAACCAGGTGTCATTATGGCAACACAGTATTTTAAGAGAAACCTCCTTTTAAATTTGTATAGAGAAGGAAAAAACATCTCTAGTTTGTTTCCTCCTGCCGCTTAAGAGAAATAAAAATGTCTGACATTTGCAGTCTATTTTCTCTGTTTGGAGACCCATGGACTTCCTGCCTGTTACCCTCTCACTAGGCCAGTGGATTTATGTAAATTGTAAGTGCTCAAACAGGAGATGTCAGGAGTGAACATCGACATTTTAGGAATAGGTGAACTAAAATGGATGGGAATGGGAAAATTTAATTCAGATGACCATTATAGATACTATTGTGGGTAAGAATCCCTTAGAAGAAATGGAGTGGTCCACATAGCTAAGAAAAGAGTCTGATATGAATTACTTGGGTGCAGTCTCAAAAACGACAAGATGATCTCAGTTCATTTCCAAAACAAACCATTCAGTAATCCAAGTTTATGCCCCAATCATGGATGCCATAGAAGCTGAAGTTGAATGGTTCTATGAAGACCTACAAGACCTTCTAGAACTATCATCAAGAAAGATACACTTTTCATGAGGGGGGACAGTGATGCAAAAGTAGGAAGTCAAGAGATACCTGCGGTAATGAGCAAGTTTGACCTTGGAGTATGAAATGAAGTAGTGCAAATGCTAAGAGAGTTCTGACAAAAGAACAAACTGGTCATAGCAAACATCTTCCAGCAACAGAAGAGACGACTCTACACATAGACATCACCATATGGTCAATATGGAAATCAGATTTATTATATTATTTGCAGCCAAAAATGGAGAAGCTCTAAACAGTCAGCAAAAACGACTTGTACCTGACTGTTGCTCAGATCATGAGTTTCTGCTTATACAGTAACAATGTCTTTTTTTTTTTAAATAAGGAAATGCTACATAATACCAGCCCCATAGAATTTGATACTTTAATTAACTGGATTCATTGAACAAACTAAATAATTGCCAGAATATTTTGTTCAGAATGGATTGTGTGCACATAAGGAAATAAAGACATGAAATAAGCATGAAAAACAGACATTTAGTTTTACACATTAGAGATAATACTATCAGACCTACCCTAGAGACCAATATTGATCTAATGCCACTGTTTCTCTAGGTAAAATTGACATCATTTAAAATACTAGCAGGATTAAGTCTTATGTACAGGCAATGACTGTCAAACTTAATCTTCCCTTTGAAGGAATATTCATAATGCTCGTCTATCAAATTCTCCTTTGCCTTACTTTTATCCATCCATAGTATTTACCCACTTTGGGATTCTTTTGACAGTCTACAACTCACTAATTTTAAAGACAAAGACACCTATCTCTCTTATCTTATTCTTTTTTTTTTTTTTTCTGTCTACTGATAGACCATTTTCTGAATTCCAATGCTCCAAGGTATATTTCAAAGTAATTTATATTTTCTACTATTTTTTAACCATTACTTTATCTATGATTATCACAGATAATCCTTTAAGCATATTGGGTAGTTAGACCATTATCTGAAGAAATTTTTTCATGACTTATCTTTCCTAAGTACTTCAAACAGTCTCAAGTACTTGGCTAGTGCTAAATAAAACTTTTATTTTTTACACTGAAAGATTCAAATCTAAGTTAAAATATACATTTTCCATGAAAACTTCATAAACTCGTTTCAATTTTAAGTTTTCAGAAAATCAGATCAAATTTATTAACAAACTCTCTAAGATCAATGTTTTACTCACCTAAGTATTATATCTTCTTTCTTTTGAACTCTACCATATTTCCTAAAACTTAACTCAGTGATCAGAATTCTAAAGAAGACTTAACTACTATACATGGAGACATATATGAGCCTAACAAAAAGCAGAGTCAGCAAACTCAACAGGTTGATAAGGTTTGAAAGACAAGATTAACTTGATTGACTATGCTTTACTAAATGTGCTTTCTAAGTGAAAAAATTTAATCTAGTTATTTTAGAAAAGAGGAAACCCAAACCCCTCAAACATATGTGAAAAAGTCTCAACTCACTTAGCAATCAGAGAAATGCAAAACCACAATTATATTCCATTAAAAACCCACCAGATTAACAAACATTTAAATGTATTTGAAAATGATAAGTACAGATGACAATGTGGGTACTACGGATGCAAACTAGTACACTGGAAACATTATTTAGGAAACTTTAAATTACACTTATTCTATAGTGTAGCAATTCAATTCTATGCAGACATATGCTAGAAAAACATTTGATCCTGTGTACAAGAAGATGTATAAAATTGTTTTTAGCAGGATTTTTTCCAACTAGTCTGAAATTTTATACGTTTACCATTCATAGAATGGATACATTTTGTTCAAGGAATATAAAGCTGTAGAACATGAAGATATTAGGGAGAAAAAAAAAAAGTTACTATCTTAGATTCTATGACTGAACCTGAAAATTAAACTTACATAAGACAGGTTTACAGAAAAGAAGCAAACAAATTTTACTTAATATTTTTACATGCACAAAAGAGTCTTCATAAGAAAAATGAAGACCTGAAAAAACAGGACCAGGAGCTTATATACACTTTTTAACAAAGAAATGGTAAATTTGTGGGGAAGTGACGAAACAAAGATATTTGAGCTTAGGGGTAATGAATTATGAGAAAGTTACTAGGAAGTATACAGAGGAAATTAATAGAAGATAAGGGTTATTTTAATAGATTTGTTTGTACTGATTGGTTTTGGCATCATCCCTTAGTTTCCAAGGATAAGAATGTTCTCTTCCTTGTACAGAGAGGACATCTTTCTCATGCTTATTTTATGACTGGCTTTTAGGTAGAAAGGGTATTTGTCAGAGAGTCCTTCCTGCATCTGCTGTTTCTCTGGTGCTTTCAAGCTCAAAATAATTAATATGCTAAAGTGGTATATTTTGGAAATAACATGTTTTGAACCTGTTCAAAAATGAATAGGTTGTGTGACGGTTAATTATGTATGTCAGCTTGACTAGGATAATGTATGCCCAGAATGTTAGTAAAATATTATTTCTGAGTTTGTCTGTGTTTCTGGAAGGAATTAGCATTTTAAAATTTTTACTTGTGTACAGTTAATTCACAATGCTGTGCTAGTTTCAAGTGTACAGCAAAATGAATCCATTATGAAGTGAAGTCGCTCAGTTGTGTCTGACCCTTTGGAACCCTATGGACTGTAGCCTTCCAGGCTCCTCTGTCCATGGGATTTTCCAGGCAATAGCATTGGAGTGGGTTGCCATTTCCTTCTCCAGGGGATCTTCCCAACCCAGGGATTGAACCCGGGTCTCCTGCACTGTAGACAAATGTTTTACCATCTGAGCCACCAGGGAAGTCCCTTTATACATATGCATATATCCATCTTAAGATGCTTTTCCCATATAAATCATTACAGACTATTGTATAGAGTTTTTTCTGCTATACGTATTAGTCCTTAATAGTTATCTCTTTTATTAGTTACTACTGTTATTTAGTCTTTATTATATGTTTTATATAGTGTGTGTATGTCAATCCCAATATCCTAATTTATCCCTCTCCTCTTCCCCTTTGGCACCCATAAGTTTGTTTTATATATGTGTGAATTTATGGGTTTTTTTTCCATTATGTTTTATAAATAAGTTAATTTGTACCATTTGTTCAGATATCACATATAAGGGGTATCATATTTTGTCTTTCTCTATCTGACTTACTGTCACTCAGAATGACAATCTCTAGGTCCACCCATGTTGCTGCAAAAGGCACTCAGTTCAGTTCAGTTCAGTTGCTCAGTCGTGTCCGACTCTTTGCGACCCCATGGATCGAGGCACGCCAGGCCTCCCTGTCTATCACCAACTCCTGGAGTCCACCCAAACCCATGTCCATCAAGTCGATGATGCCATTCAACCATCTCATTTTCTGTCGTCCCCTTCTCCTCATGCCCTCAATCTTTACCAGCATCAGGTTCTTTTCCAATGAGTCAGCTCTTTGCATCAAGTGGCCAAAGTACTGGAGTTTCAGCCTCAACATCAGTCTTTCCAATGAACACCCAGGACTGATCTCCTTTAGAATGGACTGGTTGGATCTCCTTGCAGTCCAAGGGACTCTCAAGAGTCTTCTCCAACATCCCAGTTCAAAAGCACCAATTCTTCTGTGCTCAGCTTTCTTTATAGTCCAACTCTCACATCCATACATGACCACTGGAAAAGCCATAGCCTTGACTAGAAGGACCTTTGTTGGCAAAGTCATGTCTCTGCTTTTTAATATGCTGTCTAGTTTGGTCATAACTTTCCTTCTAAGGACTAAGCATCTTTTAATTTCTTTTCTGTGATTGCCATCTGCAGTGATTTTGAAGCCCAGAAAAATAAAGTCAGCCACTGTTTCCCCATCTATTTGCCATGAAGTGATGGGACCAGAAGCCATGATCTCAGTTTTCTGAATGTTGAGCTTTAAAAGCCAACTTTTTCACTGTCCTCTTTCACTTTCATCAAGAGCCTCTTTAGTTCTTCTTCACTTTCTGCCATAAGGGTTGTGTCATGCAAAAGGCACTATTTTGTCCCTTTTATGGTTAAGTAATATTTCATTTATATATGTACCACATCTTCTTTATCCATCCTTCTGTTGGTGGACATACAGTAATCAAATCAGTATGGTACTGGCACAAAAACAGAAAATACATCAGTGAAATAGGACAGAAAGTCCAGAGATAAACCCATGCACCTATGGTCACCTAATATTTACAAGGCAAAAATATACACTGGAGAAGACAGCAACTTCAGTAAATGATACTGGAAGACTAGAGCTACAGGTAAATAATGAAATTAGAACATTCCCTAACATTATACAGAATAATGGATTATACATCTAAATGTAAGACCAGATACTATAAAACTCTTAGAGGAAACAGGCAGAAAACTCCTGGGCATAAATCCAGCAAGATCTTTTCTGATCCATCTCCTAGAGTAATGAAAATAAAAACAAAAATAAACAAATGGGACCTAATTAAACTTAAGAAGCTCTTGCACTGCATAAACAAAACAAAATAACAACCCTCAGAAAGGGAGAAACGTTTGCAAATTAAGCAACCTGAAAGGAATTAATCTCCAAAACATACAAACAGTTCATGCAGCTCACTATCGAAGGAAAAAAAAAAAACTCAATCAAGGGACTCTCAAGAGTCTGCTCCAACCCCCCAGTTCAAAAGCATCAATTCTTCGGCGCTTAGCTTTCTTCACAGTCCAACTCTCACATCCATACATGACCACTGGAAAAACCATAGCCTTGACTAGATGGACCTTTGTTGGCAAAGGTCTCCTCTTTCACTTTCATCAAGAGGCTTTTTAGCTCCTCTTCACTTCCTGCCGTAAGGGTGGTGTTATTTGCATATCTGAGGTTATTGAAAGACAGGCAGGTCATGGTGGAGAGAGCTGACAGAATGTGGTCCACTGGAGAAGGGAATGGCAAGCCACTTCAGAATTCTTGCCTTGAGAACCCCATGAATAGTATGAAAAGGCAAAATGATAGGATACCAAAAGAGGAACTCCCCAGGTCATTAGGTGCCCAATATGCTGGCGATCAGTAGAGAAATAACTCCAGAAAGAATGAAGGGATGGAGCCAAAGCAAAAACAATAACCAGCTGTGGATATAAAGAGCAATATTGCAGTGTGCAATAGTACACAACAAATTCACAATATTTAGCTTAGAAAACAAGGCACATAGTTATATATAGTATGAGTTAATCTATGTAGAGTTCAAGACCAGGCAAACTAAAACAATGTTATAAATGTGTATAATCACAGTAAAATAAATAAGCAAGTAGTTGTTATAACAAGGATCAGGAGAGTGATCATTTTTTCAGGAAGAAACATTTTTGGAGGAACAGTAAGAAATGTCAAGGGTGCCAAAAACAATCTTTTTTAACAAGGTGGTGATCATATAGATATTCATTATTTTTAAATGAATCATATATTTGATCACTCATGTGCATATAATGCACATGGATGCTCAAATATATATTTCACACTGTAGTAAAAATCAAACCAACTTGAATTTTACATAGCATAGAACTGAACAAAGAAATAGGTAGTGGGGGAATAGGAAAAAAATTAAGAACATAGAGAAAATAATTGGTTTATTTTCCCAGGATCTCAATAAAACATTTAGTTAAATATTTCTTGGCTTAGTTAAAATTTATAAAAGGCTTAACAAATGAGATTGACTTCTATAATAAAGAGACAAGATACCTGAAGAGCCACGGCACAGACAGCTTAATTGTCTTTCATTAAGATTTTGATTATACTGGCATATATAGTTATGTAATGTGGCATATGATACTCAGACTATCAGGTTAGTAAATGACTTCAGTATTGACTGTGGCTTTTGGAAATTAGGTGATTAGTGGTTTAGGAGCAAAAGGAAATAAAATAAAAGAAGATGGAAAAGAAATAAAGGAGCATTCAGAAAATTTTGTCTAGTCATTGTAAGATATTAATCTTTGCCATATTATTTTTTTCTCCCACTTAGGTTATGCTTTCAATTAAAATATAATTTTAGGCATTGTAGAAGACTTCAAATACTTTGGTATAGTTCATAAAAGTATTTTATTAATATTCCTAGGGATAATCTTCCTTTTCTCTTAGTTTTAAAGGTGGTGTGTTGTACATGCTGCTAAGTCACTTCAGTCGTGTCTGACTCTGTGCAACCCCATTGACGGCAGCCCACCAGGCTCCCCCGTCCCTGGGATTCTCCAGGCAAGAACNTATAGTTCATAAAAGTATTTTATTAATATTCCTAGGGATAATCTTCCTTTTCTCTTAGTTTTAAAGGTGGTGTGTTGTACATGCTGCTAAGTCACTTCAGTCGTGTCTGACTCTGTGCAACCCCATTGACGGCAGCCCACCAGGCTCCCCCGTCCCTGGGATTCTCCAGGCAAGAACACTGGAGAGGGCTGCCATTTCCTATGTTTTGCACATAGTGCTCTACCTCCCAGAGACTTCTTTAAGAATCCATGAGGAATTGTTTCCAAAATTAAGACACAATCTTTAAAATAACTGAAGTAAAATTAAAAATGACATTTGAAGCCCATTTGACTTTTTTCTCCTATTTAAGCCACTACAAATTGCAAATTTTCTACTGCATAATCATTCCTAAAGGAAGGAAGCATTATATTTGTATGCTCTTTGCCAAGCATAAAGTGGGGGAAAAAGTGTATCTTGTATGTAGCAAATATATCTTCTATTGGTGCTGTCAGCGTATAATGCATATTAGCATGTATGAGCTGTGGTGATATAAATTTTTTTTTTCCAGCAGTGAAGTCAATACTGGTCCTGTTCATCAGTAAAAATGTTCAGTTACCGACATACACACATACACACACACATTAATTGAGAGACACTATTAAATGAAATGACAGAATAAACAATCCAAATAACCTCCTCATAAGAGACATTTAGGAGTGCTAGTTTAAAAATTATAAATAGTCTCTCAATTATATGAATTAGCTCACAAGAAAGTAAAGAAAATCTCTAGGTACCAAAATGAAAAGAAAGCCAAGACTAAAGCAGTTAATTAGAATGAAATCTGTAGTTAACTTCAAAATCTCCCTAAACCCTAATATTCAAGAATTTGGATATTAACGGCTGCAACAGTACAGATATTGAAGCCCTGGGGGGCCATGAAAGTGGGAAGTCAGAACTAAACTGCCACAATAATACCAGCAGAGAGTTATCTACCACCAATAGAAGAATATAAAGAGAAAAATCATGAGTTTAACCTGAGCTCCAATTGGAAAATATCTCCCATGAAATTATAACTAAACATCTACACTCTCATGAATTTATAGATCTGAAGATCCTTGGAATACCAATCACAAGTAAAGACAACGTATTTGTACCGTGAACATCAATTAGGACTGAACAAAATATCTACGTATAACATGATATAAAATGAGTCAACACAAAAATAAATGTGGTAGTGAAAGATTGAGAAGACCTAGATGCCTAAAATTTTCAGAAAGGGATTTTGGAATATATAGTATAAAATATATAGCTAAAACTCAGTTGAAGACAAAAATATGAAAAGGAAGAAAACAGAACAAATCCCTCCAAACCGTGAAGAATATTATTCGAATTATCAAATATAATTTATTAAAATCACAAATATAATTTCTGCAATTACATAGTTAATGAATTAGATGAACTGTTTACATACAGCTAAGAAAAATTTAGTAAGCTCAAAAATAAAACAGATGAAGTTACCTAAATTGACACAGATGGAAGATAAATGGAAAATAAAAATTTTAAAACATGGAGAAGAGACAGAAAATATTTGAAAATTCTAATAGAGTTCTAGGGAAACATAAAAAGATGGAGGAGAGATAGTATTCAAAGAGATAATAGGTGATAATTTCCCAGAATTAATGAAAGATGTGTCATTAATTAATGAAAGATTTAAAAGAACAAAAATACACAATGAATATTTATATAAATGGAAATAAACATTTAAGGTGCCAAAGGCAAAAAGATTTTGCAGCTGACCCTTGAAAAACATGGGTTTGAACTACATGGATCCACTTATTCAAAGTTTTTTTCAATAGTAAACACCACAGTGCTATATGAGCCACCATTGGTTGAGTCTGTTGATGTGGAAATACAGATACAGAGGAACCATGTATATGAAGGGCCAACTTAAGTTTTACATGGATTTTTAAGTGCATGGAAGGTCAGTCCCCCTACAAGCCCCAGATTACTATAACATCTGTTGTATTTTATTTTCAAATCTCAACTATACACTACAGTGTTACTAACTGTAATGAATGTGCCATCCGTTACGTCCCTAGAACTTGTTCCTTTTAATGAGGGGTTATGTTCTTTGAGCAACATCGTCCCATTTCCCACATCCATTCCCCAAATCCTTGGTAAACACGCTAGCCTCTGTGTATATGAGTTTGGCTTTTATTTTCCACATATAAGTGATATAACACAGCACTTGTCTAACTTACTTCACTTAGCATAATGCCTTCAACGTCCAACCGTGGTGTCACTAACGGCAGCACTTCCTTCTTTCTCCTGATTGACTCATGTTCTGTTGGACACATATATACATACTTTTTTTCTTTTTCTTTTTTTGTCTAGCAATCCCTTAACAAACATATAAGTTGTTCACTTACCTTGGTCACCATGAATAATGGTTACAATGATTAATGCTGCAATAACCATGGAAACGCAGATATATCTTCAAGATCCTCTTTTGAGAAATTGAATTGATAGACTGCCCATCTAGTCAAGGCTATGGTTTTTCCTGTGGTCATGTATGGATGTGAGAGTTGGACTGTGAAGAATACTGCAAGGAGATCCAACCAGTCCATCTTAAAAGAAATCAGTCCTGAATGTTCATTGGAAGGACTGATGCTGAAGCTGAAACTCCAATACATTTTACTCCTGATGTGAAGAACTGACTTATTTGAAAAGACCCTGATGTTGGGAAAGATTAAAGGCAGGAGGAGAAGATGACGACAGAGGATGAGATGGTTGGATGACATCACTGAGTCAATGGACATGAGTTTGAGCAAGCTCTGGGTGTTGGTGATGGACAGGAAGGCCTGGTGTGCTGCAGTCCATGGGGTTTCAAAGAGTCTGACACAACTGAGCAATTGAAGTGAACTGAAACTACATTTGAAGACTCTGAGGTCACAATTTAAAGTCTAAGGCCTTTGACTTCTACAATCTATATGGTGTAATTTTTTCATTCCTGATATTTTCTGTTACATATTCAATTTAGTACATAATGAAACTATAGTTTTCATGGCGTATCATGTGCCCTCTGAATTTTTAGTTGCATTTCCATAGTGTATATGGTTCATGACTAAGGCAGAGGAAAATTGTTGTTATGAAAATTGATGCCTATGACAATTTTCTACATTTCCTTCCTGGATCCTCATTCTGAAAATTATTTGCAAATATTTAACTCACATTATTGAAACCAAAACTGGTATTTGAAAATGATTGCCTGAAATTAAACCAAGTATTTTCTTGTGAGCTTTCTGAAAGAGTGCAATAACATGTTGAGAGGACAACATAACCCTGAAGTGCCCAGCCCTCTGTAACACACATTCATTTTAAATGAATTACTATTGGAAATTTAGAAGCATTTCTTTAAATACCAAACCATAGTGGAATAGCACACTCTCTTATAAAAATCGTTATGTGGTTAGGTATTTTACTAAATAGCATGACACATAGTTTGATACAAAATATGGTCCATCTGTTTAATAGATTTATAATACACTTGAGAGTTTAGCAATTTAGGTAAACCATATCATGTTTGTGCTAAGTTTCAAGTTAACCTGTTACATAGTAAGAGAGCAAAGAGGATGGAAGCAAAAATCACTGCCAGGCTCAAGACATTGTCAGGAAGTCATCAAAGAACAACAAGAGATTAAAGATAGTTTTCAGATTAAAGATTATAAGCTCAAATGCCAATGGGAATCAATCCACAGCTTAAGTGGAAGCAGCAGTCTTGAGTAAGTGAAGTACATGCATATGTCCTAACATGGAAAGGGCCTCTCAGTTTGAGAGGATTCTGCATGAAAGGTGATCGAGAGATAGCAGATATCCCGGTTTTTATGAAAACCAGAAAATCGCAATTCTGTATTAAAGGTGCAGATTTTAAAATGTTAAAAGCAATTTTGATATCTTTAACACTGGACAGGACAGAGAGAAAACATTCCACAGTTTTAAATCTACCACTGCTACTAATGTGAAACATCTGATTTAAATATACAGCTATTTAGAGCAGAGAAGAAATTACTGTTTCAAATAGTTTCAGTCAATAAAAGTACCATAAGCTTAGATAAGGAGAATATTGAATATTTGGAGGAAAAAAATAACCAATTTGGCTAGATAG
Source organism: Oreotragus oreotragus (assembly GCA_006410675.1). Taxonomy (NCBI): domain Eukaryota; kingdom Metazoa; phylum Chordata; class Mammalia; order Artiodactyla; family Bovidae; genus Oreotragus; species Oreotragus oreotragus. Next base: position 25,298 of record SJYX01021027.1, on the reverse strand, counting down.
CTGCTTTGATGAAAATAAAAATATATTTTAAGTTTAATTGTGAGAATGGGGATTGCAGTACTATATTTTTATTGATTTCTGGGCCAAACAGAACTGATAAAGGTAGGAGTGGCTAAGAGCTGAAATAATATTTTCTAAAAATCCAGTTTAGAAATAAATATGAGATTGCCAACAGAATTTTATCATTGGTATGTGTGCTCCAACTATGCACAAAGAAAATTTAGTTTAAAAAATAAACATGTTTTCTCTTTATTCTACTTGAAATCCATTGGTTAATACTATGTTGCAGAGACCTTATTAAAGATGTAAATAAAACTTTTCAGAAGGATTAATTACGTGACTTCTGATCTTACCTGTATGTCATGGTGATGAATGGGGTTATCCATGCAACTACTTGTACGACCATCATGTTTTTTAACAAAGTTCTCTTTGGTTTCCAAGTTAATTTTTGCAGACAAACTTACTTTGTTGTTTTTCAAGATGGCACACTCTAACTATAAAAATATTTTACCTTAAAAATTCTTAGAGAGTTTTTTGGCATTCTTTTGGCATCTGGCTGAAAAAAATAATAAAAAATGTGGTTAAAACCCAAAAGTATAACCAGAATATAGTCATTTAGACTAAAGGTGTTCATTATCTTATGTTTGGTTTCCTTTAGTACATATTACACCTTATATCCACTGCCTTAAAATGTTTATATGAGTATGATTCAGGATAAGGGCAAGTTAGATCAGATTTGATCACTTAGAAATCCTGACGAAAAAGTTTTCACCTTTATGAATGATTAAAAGTTTAACTCCATTTCTTTTTATTGGAAATTTTTGTTTATGTTAGAGATTTGCCATATATCTGTTCTGAGCTTAAGTATTGTCACATTGAGATAAAAAAATGTGCTTGCTAATATTCAATATGTAAGTTATTACCTAATGTTGAAATGAAGTCTATAGAATCATCTGAATTTGATTCATATTTTTAGAAGCAAAGATTTAGAAATAAGTGGTGAGAAGATTATTGCAAAGTTCTAAGCAGGGAAAAAAAAACAATTAAATGAGAATTGTGAAATGCACAACGGAGTGAGGACTGAGATGACTTTATTGATAAACAATTCTCATGATTATTAAATATGATTATCAGTTCAGTTCAGTCACTCAGTCATGTCTGACTCTTTGCGACCCCATGAATCGCAGCACAACAGGCCTCCCTGTCCATCACCAACTTCTGGAGTTTACCCAAATCATGTCCATCGAGCCGGTGGTGCCATCCAGCCATCTCATCCTCTGTCGTCCCCTTTCTCCTCCTGCCCTCAATCCCTCTCAGCATCAGAGTCTTTTCCAATGAGTCAACTCTTTGCATGAGGTGGCCAAAGTACTAGAGTTTCAGGTTCAGCATCAGTCCTTCCAATGAACATGCAGGACTGGACTGGCTGGATCTCCTTGCAGGCCAAGGGACTCTCAAGAGTCTGCTCCAACCCCCCAGTTCAAAAGCATCAATTCTTCGGCGCTTAGCTTTCTTCACAGTCCAACTCTCACATCCATACATGACCACTGGAAAAACCATAGCCTTGACTAGATGGACCTTTGTTGGCAAAGGTCTCCTCTTTCACTTTCATCAAGAGGCTTTTTAGCTCCTCTTCACTTCCTGCCGTAAGGGTGGTGTTATTTGCATATCTGAGGTTATTGAAAGACAGGCAGGTCATGGTGGAGAGAGCTGACAGAATGTGGTCCACTGGAGAAGGGAATGGCAAGCCACTTCAGAATTCTTGCCTTGAGAACCCCATGAATAGTATGAAAAGGCAAAATGATAGGATACCAAAAGAGGAACTCCCCAGGTCATTAGGTGCCCAATATGCTGGCGATCAGTAGAGAAATAACTCCAGAAAGAATGAAGGGATGGAGCCAAAGCAAAAACAATAACCAGCTGTGGATATAAAGAGCAATATTGCAGTGTGCAATAGTACACAACAAATTCACAATATTTAGCTTAGAAAACAAGGCACATAGTTATATATAGTATGAGTTAATCTATGTAGAGTTCAAGACCAGGCAAACTAAAACAATGTTATAAATGTGTATAATCACAGTAAAATAAATAAGCAAGTAGTTGTTATAACAAGGATCAGGAGAGTGATCATTTTTTCAGGAAGAAACATTTTTGGAGGAACAGTAAGAAATGTCAAGGGTGCCAAAAACAATCTTTTTTAACAAGGTGGTGATCATATAGATATTCATTATTTTTAAATGAATCATATATTTGATCACTCATGTGCATATAATGCACATGGATGCTCAAATATATATTTCACACTGTAGTAAAAATCAAACCAACTTGAATTTTACATAGCATAGAACTGAACAAAGAAATAGGTAGTGGGGGAATAGGAAAAAAATTAAGAACATAGAGAAAATAATTGGTTTATTTTCCCAGGATCTCAATAAAACATTTAGTTAAATATTTCTTGGCTTAGTTAAAATTTATAAAAGGCTTAACAAATGAGATTGACTTCTATAATAAAGAGACAAGATACCTGAAGAGCCACGGCACAGACAGCTTAATTGTCTTTCATTAAGATTTTGATTATACTGGCATATATAGTTATGTAATGTGGCATATGATACTCAGACTATCAGGTTAGTAAATGACTTCAGTATTGACTGTGGCTTTTGGAAATTAGGTGATTAGTGGTTTAGGAGCAAAAGGAAATAAAATAAAAGAAGATGGAAAAGAAATAAAGGAGCATTCAGAAAATTTTGTCTAGTCATTGTAAGATATTAATCTTTGCCATATTATTTTTTTCTCCCACTTAGGTTATGCTTTCAATTAAAATATAATTTTAGGCATTGTAGAAGACTTCAAATACTTTGGTATAGTTCATAAAAGTATTTTATTAATATTCCTAGGGATAATCTTCCTTTTCTCTTAGTTTTAAAGGTGGTGTGTTGTACATGCTGCTAAGTCACTTCAGTCGTGTCTGACTCTGTGCAACCCCATTGACGGCAGCCCACCAGGCTCCCCCGTCCCTGGGATTCTCCAGGCAAGAACACTGGAGAGGGCTGCCATTTCCTATGTTTTGCACATAGTGCTCTACCTCCCAGAGACTTCTTTAAAGATCCATGAGGAATTGTTTCCAAAATTAAGACACAATCTTTAAAATAACTGAAGTAAAATTAAAAATGACATTTGAAGCCCATTTGACTTTTTTCTCCTATTTAAGCCACTACAAATTGCAAATTTTCTACTGCATAATCATTCCTAAAGGAAGGAAGCATTATATTTGTATGCTCTTTGCCAAGCATAAAGTGGGGGAAAAAGTGTATCTTGTATGTAGCAAATATATCTTCTATTGGTGCTGTCAGCGTATAATGCATATTAGCATGTATGAGCTGTGGTGATATAAATTTTTTTTTTCCAGCAGTGAAGTCAATACTGGTCCTGTTCATCAGTAAAAATGTTCAGTTACCGACATACACACATACACACACACATTAATTGAGAGACACTATTAAATGAAATGACAGAATAAACAATCCAAATAACCTCCTCATAAGAGACATTTAGGAGTGCTAGTTTAAAAATTATAAATAGTCTCTCAATTATATGAATTAGCTCACAAGAAAGTAAAGAAAATCTCTAGGTACCAAAATGAAAAGAAAGCCAAGACTAAAGCAGTTAATTAGAATGAAATCTGTAGTTAACTTCAAAATCTCCCTAAACCCTAATATTCAAGAATTTGGATATTAACGGCTGCAACAGTACAGATATTGAAGCCCTGGGGGGCCATGAAAGTGGGAAGTCAGAACTAAACTGCCACAATAATACCAGCAGAGAGTTATCTACCACCAATAGAAGAATATAAAGAGAAAAATCATGAGTTTAACCTGAGCTCCAACTGGAAAATATCTCCCATGAAATTATAACTAAACATCTACACTCTCATGAATTTATAGATCTGAAGATCCTTGGAATACCAATCACAAGTAAAGACAACGTATTTGTACCGTGAACATCAATTAGGACTGAACAAAATATCTACGTATAACATGATATAAAATGAGTCAACACAAAAATAAATGTGGTAGTGAAAGATTGAGAAGACCTAGATGCCTAAAATTTTCAGAAAGGGATTTTGGAATATATAGTATAAAATATATAGCTAAAACTCAGTTGAAGACAAAAATATGAAAAGGAAGAAAACAGAACAAATCCCTCCAAACCGTGAAGAATATTATTCGAATTATCAAATATAATTTATTAAAATCACAAATATAATTTCTGCAATTACATAGTTAATGAATTAGATGAACTGTTTACATACAGCTAAGAAAAATTTAGTAAGCTCAAAAATAAAACAGATGAAGTTACCTAAATTGACACAGATGGAAGATAAATGGAAAATAAAAATTTTAAAACATGGAGAAGAGACAGAAAATATTTGAAAATTCTAATAGAGTTCTAGGGAAACATAAAAAGATGGAGGAGAGATAGTATTCAAAGAGATAATAGGTGATAATTTCCCAGAATTAATGAAAGATGTGTCATTAATTAATGAAAGATTTAAAAGAACAAAAATACACAATGAATATTTATATAAATGGAAATAAACATTTAAGGTGCCAAAGGCAAAAAGATTTTGCAGCTGACCCTTGAAAAACATGGGTTTGAACTACATGGATCCACTTATTCAAAGTTTTTTTCAATAGTAAACACCACAGTGCTATATGAGCCACCATTGGTTGAGTCTGTTGATGTGGAAATACAGATACAGAGGAACCATGTATATGAAGGGCCAACTTAAGTTTTACATGGATTTTTAAGTGCATGGAAGGTCAGTCCCCCTACAAGCCCCAGATTACTATAACATCTGTTGTATTTTATTTTCAAATCTCAACTATACACTACAGTGTTACTAACTGTAATGAATGTGCCATCCGTTACGTCCCTAGAACTTGTTCCTTTTAATGAGGGGTTATGTTCTTTGAGCAACATCGTCCCATTTCCCACATCCATTCCCCAAATCCTTGGTAAACACGCTAGCCTCTGTGTATATGAGTTTGGCTTTTATTTTCCACATATAAGTGATATAACACAGCACTTGTCTAACTTACTTCACTTAGCATAATGCCTTCAACGTCCAACCGTGGTGTCACTAACGGCAGCACTTCCTTCTTTCTCCTGATTGACTCATGTTCTGTTGGACACATATATACATACTTTTTTTCTTTTTCTTTTTTTGTCTAGCAATCCCTTAACAAACATATAAGTTGTTCACTTACCTTGGTCACCATGAATAATGGTTACAATGATTAATGCTGCAATAACCATGGAAACGCAGATATATCTTCAAGATCCTCTTTTGAGAAATTGAATTGATAGACTGCCCATCTAGTCAAGGCTATGGTTTTTCCTGTGGTCATGTATGGATGTGAGAGTTGGACTGTGAAGAAGGCTGAGCACCGAAGAATTGATGCTTTTGAACTGTGGTGTTGGAGAAGACTCTTGAGAGTCCCTTGGACTGCAAGGAGATCCAACCAGTCCATTCTGAAGGAGATCAACCCTGAGATTTCTTTGGAAGGAATG
>SJYX01021027.1:0-15271 GCA_006410675.1 Oreotragus oreotragus | reverse complement strand
ACCGAGGATGAGATGGCTGGATGGCATCATGGACTCGATGGAGGTGAGTCTGAGGAACTCCGGGAGATGGTGATGGACAGGGAGGCCTGGCGTGCTGCAATTCATGGGGTCGCAAAGAGTCAGACACGACTGAGCGACTGAACTGAACTGAACTGATTCATCACTGGGGATTGGAAAGCAAAGTAGGAAGTCAAGCGATACCTAGAGTAACAGGCAAGTTTGGTCTTAGAGAACAAAATGAAGCAGGTCAGAGATAACCAAATTTTGCCACGATATTGCACTAGTCATAGCAAATACCCTTTTTTTTTTTTTCCAGCAACACAATAGACAACTTTACACATGGACATCACCAAATGGTCAATACCGAATTCAAATTGATTACATTCTTTGTGGCCGAAGAAGGTGAAGCTCTATACAGCCAGCAAAAATAAGATCTAGAGCTGACTGTGGCTCAGATTATCACCTTCTTATAGAAAAATTCATACTTAAACTGAAGAAAGTGGGAAAAACCACTAGGTCAGCCAGTTCATAACAGTTTAGTTGCTCAGTCATGTCAGACTCTTGGCTATCCCATGGACTGCAACAAGCCAGGCCTCCCTGTCCATTACCAACTCCCAGAGTTTACTCAAACGCATATCAATTGAGTCAGGGATGCCATCCAACCATCTCATCCTCTGTCGTCCCCTTCTCTTGCCCTCACTATTTCCCATCATCAGGGTCTTTTCAAATGAGTCAGTTCTTCACATCAAGTGGCCAGAGTACTGGAGTTTCAGCTTCAGCATCAGTCCTTCTAATGAATACTCAGGACTAATTTCCTTCAGGATGGAACTGTTGGATCTCCTTGCAGTCCAAGGGACTCTCAAGAGTCTTCTCCAACACCACAGTTCAAAAGCATCTGGACAAACGAAAGCTTTGAATAGACGGACCTTTGTTGGAAAAGTAATGTCTCTGCTTTTTAATGTGCTATCTAGGTTGGTCATAACTTTTCTTTTAAGGAACAAGTGTCTTTTATTTCATGGCTGCAGTCACCATTAGCAGTGATTTTTGAGCCCAAGAAAATAAAGTTTCTCACTGTTTCCACAGTTATCCCATCTGTTTTCCATGAAGTGATGGGATTGGATGCCATGATCTTAGTTTTCTGAATATTGAGGTTTTTGTTTTTGTTTTTGTTTTACTTTATTTTACTTTACAACACAGTATTGGTTTTGGCATATATTGACATGAATCCGCCACGGGTGTACATGAGCTCCCAAACATGAACCCCCCTCCCACCTCCCACCCCACATCATCTCTCCGGATCATCCCCATGCACCAGCCCCAAGCATCCTGCATCTTGCATCAAACATAGATTGGCGATTCGTTTCTTACATGATAGTATACATGTTTCAATGCCATTGTCCCAAATCATCCCACCTTCTCCCTCTCCCTCAGAGTCCAAAAGTCTGCTCTACACATTTGTGTCTCTTTTGCTGTCTCGTATACAGGGTCCTCATTACCTTCTTTCTAAATTCCATATATATGTGCTAGTATACTGTATTGGTGTTTTTCTTTCTGGCTTACTTCACTCTGTATAATCGGTTCCAGTTTCATCCATCTCAGTAGAACTGATTCAAATGTATTCTTTTTAATGGCTGAGTAATACTCCATTGTGTATATGTACCACAGCTTTCTTATCCATTCATCTGCCGATGGACATCTAGGTTGTTTCCATGTCCTGGCTATTATAAACCGTGCTGCGATGAACATTGGGGTACATGTGTCTCTTTCTATTCTGGTTTCCTCGGTGTGTATGCCCAGCAGTAGGATTGCTGGGTCATAGGGCAGTTCTATTTGCAATTTTTTAAGGAATCTCCACACTGGAGCAACTACTTGTAAAAGAATGAAACTAGATCACTTTTTAACACCACACACAAAAATAAACTCAAAATGGATTNATGAACATTGGGGTACACGTGTCTCTTTCTATTCTGGTTTCCTCGGTGTGTATGCCCAGCAGTAGGATTGCTGGGTCATAGGGCAGTTCTATTTGCAATTTTTTAAGGAATCTCCACACTGGAGCAACCACTTGTAAAAGAATGAAACTAGATCACTTTCTAACACCACACACAAAAATAAACTCAAAATGGATTAAAGATCTAAATGTAAGACCAGAAACTATAAAATTCCTAGAGGAGAACACAGGCAAAACACTCTCGAACATAAATCACACCAGGATCCTTTATGATCCACCTCCCAGAATACTGGAAATAAAAGCAAAAATAAACAAATGGGATCTAATTAAAATTAAAAGCTTCTGCACAACAAAGGAAAATATAAGCAAGGTGAAAAGACAGCCTTCTGAATGGGAGAAAATAATAGCAAATGAAGCAACTGACAAACAACTAATCTCAAAAATATACAAGCAACTTATGCAGCTCAATTCCAGAAAAATAAACGACCCAATCAAAAAATGAATATTGAGTTTTAAGGCAACTTTTTCACTCTCTTCTTTCACTTTCAACAAGAGGTTCGTTAGTTCTTCTTTGCTTTCTGACATAACGGTGATGTCATCAGCATATCTGAGGTTATTGATATTTCTCCCGGCAATCTTGATCCAGCTTGTCCTACATCCGGTCCAGAATTTCTCATAATGCACTCTGCATATATTTTAAATAAGTAGTGTGACAATATATAGCCTTGAGGTATTCCTTGTGCTATCTGGAATGGTCTTTTCCATCGAGTCAGCTCTTTGCATCAGGTGGCCAAAATATCTGAAATTTAGCTTCAGCATCAGTTCTTCCAATGTTGGCTGGAAGCATCAGTTCAGGGTTGATTTCATTTAGGATTGATTAGTTTGATCTCCTTGCAGTGGAAGGGACTCTCAATAATCTTCTCCAGTTTCATAATTCAAAAGCATCAATTTTGGGGTGCTCAATCTTCTTTATGATCAAACTGTTATATCCGTACATGATTCTTGGAAAAAAACAGCTTTGATTATACAGACCTTTGTTGGCAAAGTGATGTCTCTGATTTTTAATATGTTGTCTAGGTTTGTTATAGCTTTCCTTCCAAAACGTAAGCGTCCATTAATTTCATGGTTGCAGTCACCATCTGCAGTGACTTTGGAGCCCAAGAAAATAATCTGTCACTGCTTCCACTTTTCCCCTTCTATTTCCAATGAAGTGATGGGACCAAATGCCATGATCTTGGTGTTTTTTTTAATGCTGAGTTTTAAGCTAGATATTTAACCCTCCTCAAGAAGGTCTTTAGTCTTGTTCACTTTCTGCTATTCAAATGGTATCATCAGTGCATATCTGATGTTGTTGATATTTCTCCTGGAAATCTTGATTCCAGCTCATGATTCATCCAGTTTGGAAATTTAAATGATATATACACATATGTGTGTATATATATATATATATACACACACACATTATATATGTACCATATTTGTATAGTTGTAGAGACTGAGTCTTTGAACCCGGACCATTTGGTCCATAGACTTGTTCATAATTATTTCCTTGTGTGCATACTAAGTTGCTTCAGTCGTGTCTGACTCTATGCGACCCTATGGACTGTAGCTCACCCAGCTCCTCTGTCCATGGGGAGTCTCCAGGCAAGAATACTGGAGTCAGTGGCCATGCCCTCCTCCAGGGGATCTTTCTGATCCAGGTATCGAACCAGTGTCTTCTGCAGCTCCTGCACTGCAGGTGGATTCTTTACCACTAAGCCACTTGGGAAGCCCACAAGTATTACCTTAGTCAGTGTCATTATGAATTCATATTATGAAGAAACATTAATAATTCATATTATTAAGAAAATGTTGTATTACACTAGGATAAATAAAGATGCCAAATGATCAATATAGAAAGCCTAGAATTTGGCTCAAAGTTGAATGAACATTTGCTATACAGCAGAGATGGTTTTGACCAATCAGGATAGGGTGTGTAGTTTCAGATATTTGAAAAAAATGTGCTTAGTTTACTGTACAAAAAAAAAACAAATTCTCTAGACCATTTAAAATTAGTTACAGATAATTCAAGGCTATGAATATCAACCATATCAATATCAATATGAAAATATAACATTCATGTATAATTTTTTAAAATTTTAGTTTCCAAAAGATATTTAAAGAAGACAGAAACAAAAACAGGGAAGAAAAAACTTATAAATATGACCATGTTAAAATGAAAACCATCTGTGTTTCTATAAATAAAAAACAAGGAGAAACAAGTGACAAAATACAAGGATCTTGCCAAACACATAAACATATTTGGTGTTCAGAATATCTTCATTAAAAAATCACGACCTACTACTACTAATACTATTATATAATACTTTAATTTATTCCTTATGCTGTACATTTTAGCCCCATGACTCATTTGTTTTGTGCCTAGAAGCTTGTACTTCTTATTCTTTCTCACCTATTTCACCCATCCCTTTAACACCCTTAGCTCTGGTGACTGCTTATTTGTTCTCTATATCTATGTGTCCGGTTTTGTTGTTGTTGTTGTTATATTTATTCAATTTTTTAAAATATTTCACATATCACTGAAATCAGTCATACAGTATTCACATTTCATTGAGTTATCTCACTGCACATAAAATATTCTGAGTCCATTCATGTTGTTCCAAATGGCAAGCTGTTATTCCTTTTATGGTTAAATAATATTCATATATATATATATATGCAGAATATACATACAACATCTATTTTATCTATTCATCTATCAATGCATAGTTACTTTGATGTAATAAATTATATATATATAAATATTATAATTTTATATTTATTCTATATTTATANGTATTCACATTTCATTGAGTTATCTCACTGCACATAAAATATTCTGAGTCCATTCATGTTGTTCCAAATGGCAAGCTGTTATTCCTTTTATGGTTAAATAATATTCATATATATATATATATATGCAGAATATACATACAACATCTATTTTATCTATTCATCTATCAATGCATAGTTACTTTGATGTAATAAATTATATATATATAAATATTATAATTTTATATTTATTCTATATTTATACATAGCATATCATAATCATATGCTTTATTTATAAATTATATTAATATTATTTATAACAATGAATAATGAATAATAAATAAATTACTGTGATTAGTAGGCAGCCAAGAAAAATCAGCATGTTAGTATATTTAATAAAGATGACTGCATTGTCTTCATAAAGCAAATATTCTTTCCTTTCATATATTCTTACAGACATACATGCATATGGGTTGAAGTAAACAACTATAATATTATGTAAACAATAATATTATTATGGCAATGATATTTACAGGACTGAAACAAAGGAAACATCCCATATGTCCACTGCCAGAACAATTTATAATGAATCATGATTTTACAGTACAGTGAATTTCCAGATGTTCAAGCTGGTTTTAGAAAAGGCAGAAGAACCTGAGATCAAATTGCCAACATCCATTGCATCATCGAAAAAGCAAGAGGGTTCCAGAAAAACATCTATTTCTGCTTTATTGACTATGCCAAAGCCTTTGACTGTGTGGATTACAATAAACTGTGGAAAATTCTGAAAGAGATGGGAATACCAGACTACCTGACCTGTCTCTTGAGAAACCTGTATGCAGGTCAGGAAGCAACAGTTAGAACAAGACATGGAACAACAGACTGGTTCCAAATAGGAAAAGGAGTACGTCAAGGCTGTATACTGTCACCCTACTTATTTAACTTATATGCAGAGTACATTATGAGAAACACTGGGCTGGAAGAAGCACAAGCTGGAATCAAGATTGCCGGGAGAAATATCAATAACCTTGGATATGCAGATGACACCATCCTTATGGCAGAAAGTGAAGAGGAACTGAAAAGTCTCTTGATGTAAGTGAAGAGGAGAGCGAAAAAGTTGGCTTAAAGCTCAACATTCAGAAAACGAACATCATGGTATCCGGTCCCATCACTTCATGGGAAATAGATGGGGAAACAGTGGAAACAATGTCAGACTTTATTTTTGTGGACTCCAAAATCACAGCAGATGGTGACTGCAGCCATGAAATTAAAACACGCTTACTCCTTGGAAGGTAAGTTATGACAAAACAAGATAGCATATTGAAAAGCAGAGACATTACTTTGCCAACAAAGATCCATCTATTCAAGGCTATGGTTTTTCCTGTGGTCATGTATGGATGTGAGAGTTGGACTGTGAAGAAAGCTGAGTGCCAAAGAATTGATGCTTTTGAACTGTGGTGTTGGAGAAGACTCTTGAGAGTCCCTTGGACTGCAAGGATATCCAACCAGTCCATTCTAAAGGAGATCAGTCCTGGGTGTTCTTTGAAAGGAATGATGCTAAAGCTGAAACTCAGTACTTTGGCCACTTTATGTGAAGAGTTGACTCATTGGAAAAGACTCTGATGCTGGGAAGGACTGGGGGTAGAAGGAGAAGGGGACCACAGAGGATGAGATGGCTGGATGGCATCACCGACCCGACGGACATGAGTCTGAGTGAACTCCGGGAGTTGGTGATGGACAGGGAGGCCTAGTGTGCTGCACTTCATCTGGTCACAGAGTCAGACATGACTGAGCGGCTCAACTGAACTGAACTGAGGTTACCTATAGACTTTACTATGATTTGAGAAAAAGCAAAGTCTCTATATGTTAATTTAAAGCAAAAAGAAGGTGAGAAATCAGAGGATGGATAATTTAATAACAGCAAAGGATGATTTGATGATTTTGGAAGATGGTTTCTTTTTTTTTTTTTAATGTNATTATTTAATCTTTTTAAAAAGTCCTTAAAATACAAATATGCAAATATATGACTTTATATAAATGTATATATAGAATATAATGTGCTTTGCTTGCCTCCTTCTAACGCATATTTTCAACTTGGTATTTTCATCTCACATTTTTGTACAAGATCATATAATCATATATACATTTAGATGTATATACATATAAGGGATCTTGTCAGCGTTTTATGAAACTGGGACTCTTATCAATACTCTTGGACACTGTTTTGAACTGTGGTGTTGGAAAAGACTCTTGAGAGTCCCTTGGACCTGTCTCTTATACACATCTAGATGTGTATAAGAGACAGATGTGAGAGTTGGACCATAAAGCTGAGTGCCAAAGAATTGATGCTTTTGAACTGTGGTGTTGGAGAAGACTCTTGAGAGTCCCTTGGACTGCAAGGAGATCCAACCAGTCCATTCTAAAGGAGATCAGTCCTGGGTGTTCTTTGAAAGGAATGATGCTAAAGCTGAAACTCAGTACTTTGGCCACTTCATGTGAAGAGTTGACTCATTGGAAAAGACTCTGATGCTGGGAAGGACTGGGGGTAGAAGGAGAAGGGGACCACAGAGGATGAGATGGCTGGATGGCATCACCGACCCGACGGACATGAGTCTGAGTGAACTCCGGGAGTTGGTGATGGACAGGGAGGCCTAGTGTGCTGCACTTCATCTGGTCACAGAGTCAGACATGACTGAGTGGCTGAACTGAACTGAACTGAGGTTACCTATAGACTTTACTATGATTTGAGAAAAAGCAAAGTCTCTATATGTTAATTTAAAGCAAAAAGAAGGTGAGAAATCAGAGGATGGATAATTTAATAACAGCAAAGGATGATTTGATGATTTTGGAAGATGGTTTCTTTTTTTTTTTTTAATGTCACGATAATAGGAAATAGCAGCTTCTGCCAACTAAGTATTAGTAAACAAGTTCCCAGACAACATTAAGAAAATCATTGAGGTTAAAAAATATCTAACTCAAAAAGCTTATCATGCAGATAAAAACCTATTCTGGAAAACATAAATAAAGAAAAGCCACAAAGGGTATTTGTTAGCAAGGAAGAGAATCAAACACCAAGATTTAAGGCAGAAAGGAATTTTACTGTTTTGTGAAAATGCAACTGGGTTTATGATCAGAACTGCCCTATATATAAAGCTGCTAATCATAAGGCTTGAATGGAAAAGAAAAACAGCAGCTTCCAGAATTTTAGTTGCACAAGAAGAAGGCCTGGACACTTAGAATACTTTCTCTGCACTGTTTCCATTGATTATTTGTCCCTGAAGTAAGGAAGTTCCTTGCCAGTAAGGGACTTCTTTTCAAAGTTCTTTGATATTGGACAATGCCCTTGGCTGTGAGTACATCAGTTCAACACCAAATTACATCAACACTGATGTACAACTGTACATCAGTTCAACACTGAAAGTACAACAGTTCAACACCAAAGACATCCAAAGTGGTCTGCTGCTGCTGCTGCTAAATCACTTCAGTCGTGTCTGACTCTCTGTGACCCCATAGACGGCAGCCCACCAGGTTCCCCCGTCTCTGGGATTCTCCAGGCAAAAACACTGGAGTGGGTTGCCATTTCCTTCTCCAATGTATAAAAGTAAAAAGTGAAAGTAAAGTTGCTCAGTCGTATCTGACTCTTAGTGATCCCATGGACTGCAGCCCACCAGGCTCCTCCATCCATGGGATTTTCCAGGCAAGAGTACTGGAGTGGTCTACTTGCCCACCAATACAAAATCCCTAATTCAGCCCCTATATCAAGGGGTCATAAGGACCTTTAAGGTTCATTAAACACAGCACTCTATGGCTGTCTCTTATACACATNTCCCATGGACTGCAGCCCACCAGGCTCCTCCATCCATGGGATTTTCCAGGCAAGAGTACTGGAGTGGTCTACTTGCCCACCAATACAAAATCCCTAATTCAGCCCCTATATCAAGGGGTCATAAGGACCTTTAAGGTTCATTAAACACAGCACTCTATGGAGAGGATTTTCAATGCTGTGGAAAAATAAAAATCCCAAAAAAGAAAACATCATGTATGTCTGGAAAGATTACACCATTGCAGATGCCGTCATTGTTATAGTAAAAGCCATGAAAGCCATCAGACCCAAGACAATAAATTCCTTTCAAAGAAAACTCAGTAGATATTGCACTGACTTCAAATATTCTGAGAGAGCCAGTCAAGAAATCATGAGAGAGACTGTGGATGTGATTTAAAAAAGGGGGTGTGGTAGGGGGGTCAGGGCGGGTGAAGGATGTTGGATACATTCAAGAGCTAATCGACACCAGAGCAGAGAAATTAAAAAAAGGCACCTTGCTGGAGGTGTGTGTTCTGAGCCAGGGCCAGACAAGGAAGAAGAAGATGCTGAAGTAGTGCCAGAAAACTAATGGATATTAGACAATCTAGCAGAAGGGTTCTGACCTTTCAAGACCGCTTTTGACTTCTTTTATGACATGGATGCTTTGATGATCTGGGCACTGAAACTAAAGCAAACAGTGGAAGAGGAATTGGTACTGTATACAAATATTTTTTAGAGAAATGAAAAAAAAAAAGTCAGAAATTATAATGTATTTCCATAAAGTTACACTGAATGTGTCTGCCTCACCTTTGACCTTTTCCACCAATTCTGCCTCTGCCATCCCTGAAACATCAATACCAACTCCTCTTTTTCCTCCTTCTCCTTAGTCTAGTCAACATGAAGACAATGAGGACAGGGACCTTTATGATGATCCACTTCCATTTAATATACAGTAATCAATCATGAGGTCATACATTTGTATGATACATTTGTGTATCTTTGTGTGAAAGTTTAATAACTGTATAGCAAAAAATGTGAAACATTTTTGCATTATTACCATCATTATCTAAGTTTTAATTGTGTACGAGCCTTATATAGAAGATGATGGCCTATCCTGCACAGGCATAAAGTAAGTGATATTGATATAAAATTAATAATTTTAGCTTTCTTACTATTTCATAGCTTTGCTTTCCAAGAATTACATTACTATAGCATGTGATACTGTATCATAATTGGAGAAACTACATGTCAGCCTATCATCACAAGTGCCTCTTTTAAGAAATGAAACGTTTCCAATACTGTATTATGCATATATCTAATACAATATACCATAAAGATGTTCAGTGATTTATTAGCATTTAGGCCAGACTACCATAAAGCAAGCACATGGCTTCTTCTTTGTTATAAGTATAGGAATTGCTATACTTGTAAATAAATAAGGATTTCTTTTTCCCCCATTAACGTTCCTTTTCCGTTTTCTTTCTTTTTCCCCTTTGTTTTTTAAAATCTTTGTTGGAGTATGGTTGCTTTACAGTGCTGTGTTAGTTTACTGTACAGCAAAGCAAACAAGCTATCTGTATACATATATCCCCTATCACCTTTTTAAAAATTAATTTCTTAATTTTAATGGGAGGATAATTACTTCACAATACTGTGGTGGTTTTACCCCATTTAATTTTTAATATTTGATGTGTAGTGTTAATAATGCACCTCCCTGGTGGTTCAGACAGTAAAGAACCTGCCTAAAATGCGGGAGACCTGGGTTTGATCACTGGATTGGGAAGATCACCTGGAGGAGGGCAAGGCAACCCACTCCAGTATTTCTGTCTGGAGAATCTCCATGACAGGAGCCTGGCAGGCTACAGTGCATGGGGTAGCAAAGAGTCAGACACAATTGAGTGATGTTAATAGTACATATAACATATTATATATTAATAATACGTATAGCAATATATAGTATTTTGTATCACATAAGACAACATTGATATATGTACTGATAGGCAACTTATTTTGTAAACAGATGTAAAATTATGGTATCAATAAATATAACCCAGTAATATAAATGCATATCTCTTATGATTGTCTTAATAAAACTTTATCTAGATTACTTTATCTATATTACTAGATTATTGTGAAATCTGTATGCACAAGAAGCAACAGTCAGAACTGGACATGGAACAACAGACTGGTTCCAAATCGGGGAAGGAGTAGGTCAAGGCTGTATATTGTAACCCTGCTTATTTAACTTATACATTTATGTACATCATGCGAAATGCTGGGCTGGATGAAGCACAAGCTGGAATCAAGATTGCAAGGAAAAATTTCAATAACCTCAGATACACAGACGACACCACCCTTATGGCGGAAAGGGAAGAACTAAAGAGTCTCTTGATGAAAGTGAAAGAAGAGAGTGAAAAAGCTGGCTTAAAGCTCAACATTCAGAAATTAAGATCATGACATCTGGTCCCATCACTTCATGGCAAATAGATGGGGGAACAGTGAAAACAGTGAGAGATTTTATTTTGAGGAGGGGCTCTAAAATCACTGCAGATGGTGACTGCAGCCATGAAATCAAAAGACACTTGCTCCTTGGAAGAAAAGTTATGATCAACCTAGATAGACTATTAAAAAGCAGAGACATTACTTTACCAACAAAGATCTGTCTAGTCAAAGCCATGGTCTTGCCAGTAGTCATGTATGGATGTGAGAACTGGACTCTAAAGAAAGCTGAGCACCAAAGAATTGCTGCATTTGAACTGTGGTGTTGGAGAAGACCCTTGAGAGTCCCTTGGACTGCAAGGAGATCCAACCAGTCCATCCTAAAGGAGATCAGCCCTGAATATTCAATGGAAGGATTGATGCTGAAGCTGAAACTCCAATATTTTGGCCACCTGATGTGAAGAACTGACTCATTTGAAAAGTCCCTGATGCTGGGAAAGATTGAAGGCAAGAGGAGAAGGGGACGACAGAGGATGAGATGGTTGGATGTCATCACCAACCCCATGGACATGAGTTTGAAACATGCTCTGGGAGTTGGTAATGAATAGAGAGGCTTGACGTGCTGCAGTCCATGAGGTCACAAAGAGTTGGACACTAGTTAGCAACTGAACTGAAATTACTTTTTTATAAGAATATAATATATAATATATATAACATACAAATATGTGTTAATTGACTGCTTATGTTATTATTAAGGCTTTCAGTTAACAATAGGCTATTAATAAAGTTTTGGGAGACTCCAAGTTATATGCAGTTTTCAACTGTGTGGGAAGTCAGTGCCCCAACCCAACCCTAGGATTGTTCAAATGTAAACTGTATAGTAAAATACTAACAATTAATGATAATTATGAACTTGAGTTACCCTCTAAGCACAGATGACTGTCATAAACTAACTGAAAAAACAAATTACACAAAACCACTTGTTATAACTTTAAATCTACAGTGCAAAATATAAAATGTTTGTGGGTACAAACATATGTTATAAAGGTTTGAGAACATCTATGGAAAGGTAATACTATCATTCTTTGTGTATGAAGAGGAATGGAAATTAATTAGGGAGTTTTAAAGGCACTTCAATACCATGTGTGCTTTATATCTTAAGCTGGGTTGTAAACCATGTATGTGTACAATATTATACTCTTTGGTATTTCTTTGAAAAATTAATGATAATATAAAATAGTATAACATGCTCATCTTTTAAAATTTTATTAATGGTTGTCAGTTTAGGGAGAAAGTAGATATTTTTAAAAAGTCAGAAATGACAACATTTATTTATGTTGCAATAAGACTGTACAGTGTGTCTAATAACAAGACTATGAGCTTTTTATCTGCCTCCTGTAGCCTCAGTGCTGTCAAACAAACTGTAGTAATGACAGCCACTGAATATTGCTCAATATCTGAACTATAATTAAGATGATTTTGAGATAAAAAGGTAACACTATGGTGGTTTTTAAAATAATTGTTACTTTCTTTTTAATATTTTTCAAATAGAGATGCAAATTAAATGAGGATATTTCTTTAGAATGAAGTTTTTACTCTTAACTCTGGGTTTGTCTAATATCCAATTTAGCAAAGAATATCTACTTCTCATACAGTGAATCATAGATAATCTTTAATTCCTATATGATGCATAATACATCTTCCTGTTGGGTATTATCTCTGTGCAATTATTTTCTTTTGTGGAGAATATCAAATATTATGCACTGTTGTCTTTAGGAAGGCTAAATCTCATATGGAGCAAATGACTTAGAAAATATGACTATCACAAGAGGATAAAGGATATTTACCTAAAGAACTTTTGGTTTTATATGACCAGGTTGTCCTTTTCAATCTCTTGCCTCATCACTACCACCATCCAATACTTTCCCTACCCTTCTCAACACATATACACGCACGCACACACGCACACGCATACACACACACACACACACACACACACACACATTAACTTCAGACTTCAGCACTTCTTATAGCCTCTATCCAAGATCTTAAATTGTCCTGCTATAATTTCCTGTTCTACAAAAATTCATAACCAGTCNCAACACATACACACGCACGCACACACGCACACGCATACACACACACACACACACACACACACACATTAACTTCAGACTTCAGCACTTCTTATAGCCTCTATCCAAGATCTTAAATTGTCCTGCTATAATTTCCTGTTCTACAAAAATTCATAACCAGTCCTCAAGTCCATCATCTCTATGTCTCTGAGTACCACTTCCTCTACTCATTCTGACATCTCAAGTATCTTGATCTTTTAATATATTCAATCTATTATTTTTACTATATGCTTTACAAACTTATTAGGAATTTCAGACCACTGATACTTTTTTTTTTTTAATTTTCTCCTTTTGACAACTTTTTTTAAAATGAGTTCTACACACATTGTTCATTTATTCTCTTTTATTCTGCAATCTCTTTCCTATGAAAGTTAAATCTTACCGCTTTACTGAAACCATTTTCAAATATAATCAATCAGCATCATGTCACCAAACCAAAGAAATACTTTGAATCCACATATTCTCTATATATTTAAAAATTTTAAAGAAAAAAATTTATTTCATCTTTGTGACAATTTTAATCACACCCTATATTTTATATATAAATTTATAAGAATATTATTTTCTTATTTTAGTGCCTATTTTTTTGTCTACTTGATTAAAACCCTCATGATTTTCAGCTTTGTACCATTTTCCAGGTAGCTGACAATAATGTCATCAATGTTGAGAAAATTTTGGCTGACACAGTTTGCCATTTCTTACTTCTTGAGTTCTTTCTTTACTTTAGTGACACCATAATTTTCTAATTTTTCTCCTACACCCACAGATTTTCCTTCTCTGACTCCTTAAATACTCGTCCTCCTAAAACCACATGACAGAATTCTTTTGAACTTCATCCAAAATCGTCTTTATTCTTCAGGCCAATCTCTCTAATTAGATGATATTATTCACCCTATCAGTTTTAATTATAAGAATATACTAAGGACACTAACATTTATATAACCTCTCTTCTTTAGGTGTCTCATTATGAATGCTGAGATGATATTTATTCATTATTTCAAAAAGGTTTGTATCCTCCAAAATGTCTGTTGTACTATATGGTGAAAAGATATGGAATAAAACTTCAGAAGAATGGTAACTACACATTTTTAAAAGACTTAAAATATTTATAATGTTTCATGGAATAGATACATGTCTAAATTTTTCTTAAAAGCAATAATCACATAATATTTTTTGATGTGGACTTCTTTTTTTAAAATCTTGATTTGTATTAGAATATTGCTTTCTACTTTAAGATTTGGTTTTTGGCTGCAAGGCATGTGGCATCTGAGCTTCCCAACCAGGAACTGAACCTTCACTGGCCGCATTAGGAGGTGAAGTCTTTATCACTGTACCTGCAGGGAAGTCCCTTCTAGTATTTTGTATATTTACACACTGTCATATATTTTATATATTACATTTAGCATTATTTTGTATTTGACATTGTATTCATCCTGGTTTATCAAAACTTGGAGATATTGTACTTTATCAATCAGGGTTTGGTGAAGGAATCTGGGCATACAGAGACTAAAATAAAAAATAGTATAAAAAATAAGATAAAGAGATTTAAAACTTAATGTTATGGCAAGATGCTGCTTTTATTGTTTAGCTTTTGGATCCTACTCTTTGAGACTGCATGGACTATACAGCTCACCAGGCTCCTCTGCCCATGGGATGTCTCAGGCAAGACTAGGTGGCCATTTCCTTCTCCAATGTAATGCATCCTTTACTAAATAAAAAGTAGTGTCCAATGAATTAATACAAATTCATCATAAAAAAGTGGACTTTTCTAGTAATAAAAAGCCTGGGATGTAAATAGGGCAATATCAAGAAAAATAAGGTGGTAGAAAATAAAACAGGAGAGTGTGATTTAACCAGTTTTTCTACATTTAGGCATTATATTTCTTAGACAGCTGTAGTCATGTTTTTATTTTTCTTTCCTTTTAAATGAATGTAGGAAAATCAGTAATTTTCTTTTCATTATAAAGCAATCTGTTTTGGTGAAACAATGTTATACCTAAGAGAACAAAATGGGGGAGGAGTAGGTGGACATGGAGTACATCTCTCTCCATGGATATATCAGGGATACACCTTCAGACACAGAAGTGCATGCAGAACACCAGCTGAGAGCAGACAGGAGTACCTGACCAGCAG
>SJYX01021026.1:117685-199494 GCA_006410675.1 Oreotragus oreotragus | reverse complement strand
TTAAAAATTTTAGTATGCCTCAGTTTATCTTTTATCAAATGTACAATCCATATGTGGTCGTCTGGACAGACAACTAGGAGGTGGGGAGAAGTTGGCCTTCGTAGCTCCCCTGTAGGCTACCGGAAACGCACAATGCGAACTGAACCCGGCTTTCTGGCTTTCCGCAGAGGGGGGAGCCTGTGGCAGGGAGTGGGGGACCTGGCGTGCACCCAAGTGCGGCTGCAGTAACCCTGCGTGTGCACGCGCCAGGGCGGGAAGCCTAGAAGCGCTGCACGTGGCCGGGGTGGCCGTTGCAGACTTGGCGCCGGGCCTGGCAGAGAGGTGCGCTGAATAGGGGGACCCGCAGGAAAGTGCTGCCGCTGGGTCTGCAAGGGCGATGCAGACCCAGAAACCGAAACCAAAATCTCGCCCCTTCTGCTGCAGCGTGAAAGGCCACGTGAAGCTGCTGCGATTGGTGAGGGCGGGGCCAGGGGCACTGGGGGGCGGAGTCCCGGGGCCCTGGGGGGCGGAGTCCCAGCGCACTCCCTTGCTGGGAGATAAAGCCGCCAAGTAAGAAGCTTATGCTCCCTTCTCTCCTTCTCTCTTTCAGTTTTGTTTCTATCAAGGCCTTCTTAAAGGGAAGGCATTTTGCCTTACACCCTGGGGGTAGAAGGAGAGAAATAGGACAACTGTCCTCTTCATCAGGGGCTTTCTGTACCCAGTAGTAGTGGCAAGGGTTAGTCGCTCAGTCACGTCCCTCTCTTTGAGACTCCATGGACTGTAGCCCGCCAGGCTCCTCGGCCCACGGGATTCTCCAGGCAAGCGTACTGGAAGTGGGTTGCCATGCCCTTGTCCAGAGGATCTTTCCTGGTAGCTCAGCCGGTAAAGGATCTGCCTGCAATGCAGAAGACCCGGGTTCGATCCCTGTGTCGGGAAGATCCCCTAGATTAGGGCATGACTATCCACTCCAGTATACTTGACTGGAGAATCCCATGGAAAGAGGAGTGTGGCAGGCTACAATCCATGGAGTCTCAAAGAGTCGAACACAACTAAGCGACTGACACTTGCCAGACCCACTCATAAAACAAGCTCTGCACACCTGCATAAATGGCCTACACTTGGACCCCCAAGCCAGTTACCCAGGTTACTATGTGAGAGTGCTACAGTTGTACCATTCAGACGCCAACGAGATTAAAACCAAAAACAAAAAAAACGCACTGAGGGGTTTCGGAGGATGCTGTGTTTACTTACTATAACTCACAAGTTTTTTGTTTTTGTTTTTCCCAAGCTTTATTGAGATATTTCATATATGATAAAGCTTACTAATTTAAAGTGAAAGTGAAGTTACTCAGTCGTATCCAACTCTTTATGACCCCATGGACTGTAGCCTACCAGGCTTCTCAGTCCATGGGATTTTCCAGGCAAGAGTACTGGAGTCGGTTGCCATTTCCTTCTCCAGAGGATCTTCCTGACCCAGGGATTGAACCTGGGTCTCCCGCACTGTAGGCAGATGCTTTACCATCTGAGCCACCAGGGAAGGCCCTGATTTAAAGGGTACAGCTAAATGTTTTTAGTACACTCATAGGTGTGTAGTGATACCTCATTGTGTTTTTTTAATTAATTTTCTTAATTGAAGGATAATTGCTTTACATAATTTTGTTGTTTTCTGTCAAACCTCAACATGAATCAGTCATAGGTATACATATATCCTTCCTCCCTTTTGAACCTCCCTCTCATCTCCCTCCCTATCCCACCCCTCTAAAATGGATACAGAGCCCGTTTGAGTTTCCTGAGCCATACAGCAAATTCCCCTTGACTATCTATTTTACGTATGCTAATGTAAGTTTCCATGTTACTCTTTCCATACATCTCACCCTCTCCTCCCTTCTCCCCATGTCCATAAGTCTGTTCTCTATGTCTATTTCTCCATTGCTGCCCTGTAACTAAATTCTTCAGTACCATTTTTCTAGATTCCGTATACATGTTTAGAAGACAATATTTATCTTTCTCTTTCTGACTTATTTCACTCTGTATAATAGGCTCTAGGTTCATCCACTCCATTAGAACTGACTCAAATGTATTCCTTTTATGGCTGAGTAATATTCCATTGTGCATATGTACCACAGCTTCTTTATCCATTCACTTGTTGATGGACATCTAGGTTGCTTCCATGTTCTAGCTATTATAAATAGTGCTGCAATGAACAATGGGATACATGTGTCTTTTTCAATTTTGGTTTCCTCAGGATATATGAGTAGGAGTGAGATTGCTCAGTCATATGGTGGTTTTATTCCTAGTTTTTTAAGGAATCTCCATACCATCTTCCATAGTGGCTGTATCAACTTGAATTCCCACCAACAGTTCAAGAGCGTTCCCTTTTCTCCACACCCTCTCCAGCATTTATTGTTTGTAGACTTTTTGATGAGGGCCATTCTTACTGGTGTGAGCTGATATCTCATTGTAGTTTTGATTTGCATTTTTCTAATAATGTGCAATGTTGAGCATCTTTTCCTGTGTTTGTTAGCCATCTGTATGTCTTCTTTGGAGAAATGTCTGTTTAGGTCTTTTCCCCACTTTTTGATTGGGTTGTTTTCTGGTATTGAGTTGTATGAGTTTCTGGTATTGCTTGTATATTTTGGAAATTAACCCTTTGTCAGTTGTTTCATTTGCTATTATTTTCTCCCATTCTGAGGATTGTCTTTTCACCTTTCTCATAGTTTTCTTTGCTGTATAAAAGCTTTTAAGTTTATTCAGATCCCACTTGTTTGCTTTTGTTTTTATTTCCATTAATCTAGGAGGTGGGTCATAGAGGATATTGCTTTGATTTATGTCATTGAGTGTTCTGCCTATGTTTTCCTCTAAGAGTTTTATAGTTTCTGGTCTTACATTTAGGTCTTTAATCCATTTTGAGTTTATCTTTGTGTATGGTGTTAGGAAGTGTTCTAATTTCATTCTTTTACATGTAGCTGTCCAGTTTTCCCAGCACCATTTATTGAAGAGACTATCTTTGCCCCATTGTATATTCTTGCCTCTTTTGTCAAAAATAAGGTACTCATAGGTGCATGGGTTTATTTCTGTGGTTTGTATCTTGTTCCACTGGTCTATATTTCTGTTTTTGTGCCAGTACCATACTGTCTTGATGACCGTAGCTTTGTAGTATAATCTGAAGTTAGGAAGGTTGATTCCTCCAGCTCCATTCTTCTTTTTCAAGACTGCTTTGGCTATTTGGGGTCTTTTGTGTTTCCAGATGAATCGTGAAATTTTTTGTTCTAGATCTGTGAAAAATCCCATTGGTAATTTGATAGGGATCTCATAGAATCTGTAGATTGCATTTGGTAGTATAGTCATTTTCACAATATTGATTCCTCCTACCCAGGAACATGGAATATCTCTCCATCTGTTTGTGTCATCTTTGATTTCTTTCATTAGTATCTTATAATTTTCTGTGTAGAGTTCTTTTATTTCCTTGCTACTGCTGCTGCTAAGTCGCTTCAGTCGTGTCCGACTCTGCGCGACCCCATAGACGGCAGTCCACAAGTCTCCTCCGTCCCTGGGATTCTCCAGGCAAGAACATTGGAGTGGGTTGCCATTTCCTTCTCCAATGCAGGAAAGTGAAAAGTGAAAGTGAAGTCACTCAGTCATGTCTGACTCGTAGCGACCCCATGGACTGCAGCCTACCAGGCTCCTCTGCCCAGGGGGTTTTCCAGGCAAGAGTGCTGGAGTGGGTTGCCATTATCTCCTTAGGTAAGTTTATTCCTAGATATTTTATTCTTTTTGTTGCAATGGTGAATGGGATTGATTCCTTAATTTCTTTTTCAGATTTTTCATTGTTAGTATAAGAAATGCAAGTGATTTCTGTGTATTGATTTTGTATCCTGCAACTTTGCTAAATTCACTGATTAGCTCTAGTAATTTTCTGATACTATCTTTAGGGTTTTCTATGTACAGTATCATTCATCTACAAATAGTGAGAGCTTTACTTCTTCTTTTCTGATCTGGATTCCTTTTCTTTTTCTTCTCTGGTTGCTGTAGCTAGGACTTCCAGAACTATGTTGAATAATAGTGGTGAAAGTGGACACCCTTGTCTTGTTCCTGATCTTAGGGGGGATGCTTTCAGTTTTTAATCATTGAGTATAATGTTTGCTGTAGGCTTATCATATATGGCCTTTACTATGTTGACGCAGGTTCCTTCTATGCCCGTTTTTTGAAGAGTTTTCATCATAAATGGGTGCTGAATTTTGTCAAAGGCTTTTTCTGCATCTATTGAGATTATCATATGGTTTTTATCTTCCAATTTGTTAATATGGTGTATCACATTGATTGATTTGCATATATTGAAGAATCCTTACATTCCTGGAATAAACTCAACTTGATCATGGTGTATGAGCTTTCTGATGTGCTGCTGAATTCTGTCTGCTAAAATTTTGTGGAGAATTTTTGCATCTATGTTCATCAGTGTACAGGCCTGTAGTTTTCTTTTTTGGTGTTGTCTGTCTGGTTTTGGTATCAGGATGATGGTGGCCTCATAGAATGAGTTTGGAAGTATTCCTTCCTCTGCAATTTTTTGGAAGAGTTTTAGAAGGATAGGCATTAGCTCGTCTCTAAATGTTTGACAGAATTCTCCTGTGAAGCCATCTGGACTGGGCTTTTGTTTTTTGGGAGATTTTTGATCACAGCTTCAATTTCATTGCTTGTAATTGGGTTGTTCATAACTTCTATTTCTTCCTGGTTCAGTCTTGGAAGATTGAACTGTTCTAAGAATCTGTCCATTTCTTCCAGGTTATCCATTTTATTGCCATATAATTGTTCATAATAGTCTCTTATAATCCTTTGTATTTCTGCATTGCCTATTGTAACCTCCCCTTTTTCATTTCTAATTCTGTTGATTTGATTCTTCTTTTTTTCTTGATGGGTCTGGTCAAAGGTTTGTCAATTTTGTTTATCTTCTCAAAGAACCAGCTTTTAGCTTTATTAATCTTTACTGTTCTTTCATTTTTTAAATTTATTTCTGCTCTGATCTTTATGATTTCTTTCCTTCTAATAATTTTGGGGGTTTTTTGTTCTTTTTTCAGTTGATTTAGGTGTAAAGTTAGATTGCCTATTCAACATTTTCCTTGTTTCTTGAGGTAGGATTGTATTGCTATAAACTTACTTCTTCGGGGAAGGCAATGGCACCCCACCCCAGTACTCTTGCCTGGAAAATCCAATGGACGGAGTAGCCTGGTGGGCTGCAGTCCATGGGGTCGCTAACAGTCGGACAGACTGAGCGACTTCACTTTCACTTTTCTCTTTCGTGCATTGGAGAAGGAAATGGCAACCCGCTCCAGTATTCTTGCCTGGAGAATCCCAGGGATGGGGGAGTCTGGTGGGCTGCCGTCTATGGGGTCACACAGAGCCGGACACGACTGAAGTGACTTAGCAAGCAAGCAAGCAAACTTACTTCTTAGAACTGCTTTTACTGCATCCCATAGGCTTTGAGTTGTCGTATTTTCATTATCATTTGTTTCTAGAAATTTTTTAATTTCCCTTTTGATTTCTTCAGTAACCTGTTGGTTATTTAGAAACATATTGTTTAATTTTCATGTGCATGTGTTTTTTTACAGTATAACTCACAAGTTTTGATCTGAGTGAGCACAAGGCCGATAGAGCCCAGAGCAAGGACAGTGGAAGTGTGCATTTCCGGGGGTGTCAGACCTGCCAAGAGATTGCAGCCAGTTCTGGATAGAGGTTTGGGAGAGAATGAACTGTCATTTGGAGGATGGTGACCTGGCTAGTTAGAGAAGTGGAAATTATCATAGGAGATTATGTTGAAGAATTTTAAGAAAAGGAGAAGGAAAAAAATAATTCTTAAATTTTAAAGAGGTGACCTATAAGAAGAGGGGATAGAAAGTTAAAACTTACGAGGGAACAGCCCCGCTTAATAAGAGAAAGAGTTTTCTGTTGGGCAAGTGGCAAAATAAGCAGCCACTTGGGAGGGCAGTGCATTCCCAGAGAAGAGGCGCCAGGTGCAGGCAAGTGCCTGTGAGCATGTTGTAATGGCAGCTCAGACTCCAGCTGAGTGCGCAGGACAAACTGCACGCAAGGCCCTTCTGCACCAAAGTGTTTGATTCTGAAAAATATAACATACTACAAGTCAGAAGGCCTGAGGGAAGTTTAGAAAACTACTCCAGTTCAAAGGGCTTCCCTGGTGGCTCAGAATCCCTCGTAAAGAATCCGCCTGAATCCTCCTGTAGTGCAGGAGACCTGGGTTCGATCCCTGAGTCAGGAAGATCCCCTGGTAAAGGAAATGGCAACCCACTCCAGTATTCTTGCCTGGGGAATTCCACGGACAGAGGAACCTGGCTACAATCCACAGGATCAAAAAGAGTCGGACATGACTGGGTGACTAACACACTTTCACTTCAAAGAACAGAGAAATTCCCTTGGGTTGGGAGTAATCAGGAAAGAAGTGACTGGAAGGTCTGGGGTTCTGAAAGCTCTGGAACACTGGAGGAGAAACAGGATTTTGTGAGAAAGTTTTGATTTTTGACATACGAATTTCCTCCACAAACATTTTAAATATTTACTGTCTTCCCAGCCCTGAGTTAGGACTTGAAACAACAGACATCCAAGACAAAAGTCCCTCATGGGGTCCTTCAGTTTAGACAGAGTCAGACACACAAGCAGATAGTTTTGGTGTTTGATAAGATGAAGTTAGGGCACAGAATGAGGCATTTAAACAAGGAGGTATCAGGAAGCTTCCTAGGGAGACACGGGTAGGGTTTAAGGGACGGTCACCTGAGTAAAGGCTTGGAGGCAAAAAAAAAAAAGCATGATTTATAAGAAACCATAACAAGTTGAGTGCTGGCTTATTTTTTTCCATTCAACAAATATTTATTGAAAGCCTGCCATGTGCCAGGCACTGTTTCTGGCTCTTGGGAAGTACCAGGGAACGAAGCAAAGATCCTTGTACTCATGGAGTTTATGTATTGGGGTGGGAGGAGATGTGTATAAGAGACAGAGTGGGGACAGGGCAAGAGTAGATGATACACTTAGGCAGAAAAAAAGTCCTTGTCTGCAGGAAATATTGAGACTAGCTGTCCTAGGTTAATGCTCCTCTCTGCTGGGTATTTTGCTGTTTCAAGGCACAGACCACACTTCTGCTTCAGACAGATAGCCAGCCTCCTGGTGGTAATTTGAGTAAGTGCATATAAATGGCTTCAGATAAAGATGATGTTCTAGGAAGGGCAGAGAANGCTGTCTCTTATACACATCTGAGGGAGGGAAAAAAACCAACAAACAGAAAAAAGAAATAAATGGTGTAGTATTCTAGAAGGGGGTAGGTGCTATGGAACAAGAGAAAACTAAAGCCAGGTAAGAGAGTATAAGAGAGGAAGCGTGGGAGAGGACGGTTGCAGGTAGCAAGACTAGAATGGTCAGATTAGGCCCTGTTGAGATGACTTCTGAGCAAAGCGTTAAGTGAGATGAGAGAGTTAACTATGAATACATTGGGTGAGCCAAAAAGATCGCTCCGTTTTCTCCATAAGATGTTATAGAAAACCCCAAACAAACTTTTTGGCCAACCCAAGATGAAGGAAGACGTGTTTTAGGCAAAGGAACACCCCGTACAATGGCCCTACGGCAGGAATGTACCTGAAGCATTCAAGGAGAAGCGAGAAAACCAGTAGAGCGGGGCTGGAGTGACATGGGGACAGTGGGAGATGAAGGTTTTGAATAAAGTATTATATGATGTGACTAACATTTTTTAAAGTGCACCAGCTGCTATGGTGACAGTAGACTGGGGGCTGGGGGTTTGGGGGACAGGAGGATGCTGCAGAGGCAAGGGTAGAGAAAAAAGATGATCAGTTAGAGCTATTGCAGTAATCTGGGCAAGAGATGACTGTGGCTCAGACCAGGCCTCTAGCAGAGTAGGTTATAAGAAATGGTCACATTTGGGATATATGTTGAAAGTAGCCCCAACAAGATTTGCTGATAAACCAGGTGTGGTGTGAAAAAGAGAGAGGAGTCGAGATGCTGGCAAAGCTCTTGGCCTAAGCAGCTGGAAGAACGGAACTGCCACCCACTGAAAGCCTATGGGTAAAGCAGATGTAGCCAGAGAAACGGAAGTTCAGTTCTGGATTTCACTGTCAGGGATGTCTATTAGACGTTCAAGTGGCAACACTGAATAGGCGTTTGGAATATACAAGACTGGATGGCAGTAGAGATTGGCACTGCAGAAATGTGTGCTAAGTCCCTTCAGTCATGTCTGGCTCTGTGTGATCCTGTGGACTGTAGCCCATCAGGCTCCTCTGTCCATGGGATTCTCCAAGCACGAATATTAGAGTGGGTAGCCGTGTTTTCCTCCATGGGATCTTCCCCACTCAGGAATCGAACCCAAGTCTCCTGCAACTCCTGCATTGCAGCCATATTCTTTACCACTGAGCCACCAGGAAGCCACTGCAGAAACAGAAGTATTTAAAGTCACAAGACTGATGAGATCATCAAGAGGTGATGTACATAGAGTGGAGAAGAGGACCATGGATTGAGCCCTGGAACACTTCAACATTAAGAGGTTGGGGAGAGGAGGAATAACCAGCAAAGAAGAATGAAAGTGGAAGTCGCTGAATCATGTCCGATTCTTTGTGACCCCATGGACTGTAGCCAGGCTCCTCTGTCCATAGAACTCTCCAGACCAGAATACTGGAGTGGAAGCCATTCCCTTCTCCAGGGGATTTTCCCAACCCAGGGATCGAACCCAGTTCTCCCACATTGCAGGCAGATTCTTTACTGTCTGAGCCACCAGAGAAAACCAAAGAATGAGAGAGAAAGCAATTAGGGAAGTGAGAGGAACCAAGAGTACAGTGTCCTAGAAGTCAAATGAAGGAAATTCTCAAGAGAATGGTCAACTGTGACAAATACTGATGACAGTTCAAATAAGATGAGGACTGAGAATTGAACACTGGAATTACCCTGTAGATAAATTGTCAACAGCTCTTTGCTCAAGTAGACAGGAGCTGAGTCATGGAAGATTTGAACACCATGGTGAAGGGAGGCTCTATTCTGAAAACCATGGGGAGCCACGGAAGGATTTTAAATAGGTGGAGCATTGCACAGATCTTCATTTTAGAAATTTCACTGTGCGACCTTTGTCATGTTAGTTCAAGGAAAAGATACTGAAGAGCTGTAATTGGAATGACTAAGTGGATTCCCAAAATGTTTAGGCATTAAGTCAGCAGGACCTGATGATTGGTCTGTTGTGGGCAGTAAGTTGGAGCAGTGATCTTAGGTTTCCAGGGCAGGTGAAAAGATAGATGGTCATATCACCAATTAAGATAGTGAGTACAGGAGCAAGGGACAAGGTGATATCGGTTTTTTCCCACGGTGAATTGAAGATTCCTGTAGGTTATTCAGATGTTCTAAATGGCTGTTTATGTGTAAGATGTTGAAGATACACCTGGGATAGACAAGGTGATATCAGTTTTTCCCACGGTGAACTGAAGATTCCTGTAGATTATTCAGATGTTCTAAATGGCTGTTTATGTGTGAGATGTTGAAGATACACCTGGGATAGAGACTCAGATTTATTGAGCAGGTTGTAGATAGAATCTAAACAGATGTCAGTATTTTAAAGTGATGCGTAAAAGGAAAGCCCGCCAAGGCAGAATACTTTCAGAGGAATAAGATCTCAAAGAGGTGACATGGGAGTCAAGGAGTAGAAAAGTAGGGAAAAGCCAATAGCAAGCAAGTCATGGGGGTCCAGTAGCATAAGGATTGAAAAATGTTTGTTAAACTTAGTAATTTTGAAATCATTGATGATCTTGGCAAAAGCAGTCTACATAGATGAAATGTTTGAGATATTAGTGAAATGTTGAAAAATTAACTGAAAACGAAGGCCAGGAGACAGGAAAATTATAAGAGCTGTAAGTATGGATTGAGGGAGAACCCAGAGCGACTGAAATCATGGGAAATGTGCCCAATTCCAAGGTTACATATGACGGGGACTGAAAAAGTGACCCTTGATTTCATCACCCATGAACTCAAGGCCTTATTTGGTTCAGTAGAGTAAATGAAGTGATTTGAGATATGTTGCTGGTAGTAATTATATTAATTATAAAGAACACGTTATTTAGTAACAAGTTACATTTACTGTAAAAGAAACTGACCAATTTAGAAGTTTCAAAGTAAGCTACTTTTACACTAATAAAGTAACTGATAGAATTATGAATAAGTAGCCTATATAGATCCGAGGTTAAAAAGAGAATGTGGATGCTGACAGACTGATCATAAGTCTAGTCAGCAAAGACTCCTGCCAAAACCATTTTCCAAGGCCACAGAGACTTTGGATAAAGCTGTATCTCCTATAAGAACATCACAACATCAACAAACTCTCAGGGACCTACCAGCTTATTTTCTCCTTTAAGTCACTTATCATTTGTCTTTTCTATATCTTCATTTGGAAATGAGGAAATTAGATTAGATTAATTATCTTGGGTTTTTTTTTTTCACTTACGTTTTTGTTCATTCTGATTGCATTATGTTTAGATAAGAGAAAATATGTTAAAAAGTAATGCATCAGAATTTTTTTTTTCCTTTTCTTCTCCACAGGGTTCTTCAGAGAATTGTTTTTCTCTGACCCTTTGTTTTAAACTTCCCTTCCCAGTATTTTTCTTTTAAAAAATAATTTTTATTTATTTTTGACTGTGCTGGGTCTCCGTTGCCACACGAGCTTTTCTCTAGTTTCAGCAAGCAGGGGCTACTCTCTAGTTGCAGTGCACAAGCTTCTCACTGTGGGGGCTTCTATTGCAGGGCACGGGCTCTAGAGCTCGTGGGCTTCAGAAGTTACAGCACGCGGGCTCAGCAACTGTGGCTCCCGGGCTCTGGAGCACAGGCTCAGTGTTGTGGTGCTCAGGCTTCGTTGCTCCGTAGCATGTGGGACCCTCGCAGACCAGGAATCGAACCTATGTCTTCTGCATTGGTAGATGGATTCTTCACCACTTAGCCACCAGAGAAGCACCCCTAGTGTTTTTCATGGCAACATTCTAAGTTTAAATTTGACGGTAGATTCCAGATTTTTATTACAAGTTAAGGAGTGATGAGGAGGATAAGGAATTATAACAGCCAGTACACAGGCTTTTTTTGAGAAGCATTATAGGGAGAAGTAGAAAATGGGAATTTCTGTGGGGAGCAGATGAAAGGGAGGAGTGTGTATGTTTTAAGAGAAGGTAACTTAGAGACTTCCCTGGTAGTTCGGTGGCTAAGGCTCCATGCTCGTAATGCAGGTGACCTGGGTTCAATCTCTGGTCAGGGAACTAGATCCCACATGCACCAAGTAAGACCCAGCACAGCCAAATAAATAAATAATTATTGTTTAAAAAGAGAGAGAGAAGATAACTTAGATATATTGATAAGATGATGAGGAAAGGAGCTAGGGCAGGAGGAGAGAGTGAAGGTGTGAGAGGGAAACGGAGCTATTTAGTGAGAAAAGATCAAGGGCATGGATGTGGGAAGTGATGGCATTAGGTATGCTGCTGCTGCTAAGTCACTTTAGTCGTGTCCGCCTCTGTGCGACCCCATAGACAGCAGCCCACCAGGCTCCCCCGTCCCTGGGACTCTCCAGGCAAGAACACTGGAGTGGGTTGCCATTTCCTTCTCCAATGCATGAGAGTGAAAAGTGAAAGTGAAGTCGCTCAGTCGTGTCGGCATTAGGTATACAAGTGGAGAAATTAAACAAAACAGGAAGGGATACCTTGTTCTCTAAAATGACAAGTCGACATCCGTACATTTCAGTCTGCCTCTTTCAGATGTGTGTGTATAAAGAAGAAACCCGTTTATTTTGTCATTTTAGAATCGATCATTTTTACAGCTTGAACTTGTTCAATCATCACTGAAGAGGTCGTGTTTGTTTTTCTTCCCCTCTAGGCACTAGCTGCGACATCTATGACCTTTTTCATCCTAGCACAAGCGCCAGAGCCGTACATTGTCATCACTGGATTTGAAGTCACCTCTACTTTCTCTTTCATACTTTTATATATACTCAGACTTGATCGATTAATTAGCTGTTTATTTTGGCCTTTACTTGTAAGTGTTCAGTTTCATTGTTAACTACTTTTTCCTGCCATAGAGAAACATTTTCATAAACTCTGTTGTTTAGTTTTCGTAAACCTTTGAGGAATCTCTAACAGGCTTAGGAAGGAGGAACTCTGTCCACTGCTAATGTGCTCTGGGGAGATCCTCAGGGAACCAGAGCAACCACTGAGCATGGATTCTCCTCGGAGCTCCATCTATCGGTAGATAACGGCTGATGTTTCTGTCAGGGAAATTCACTTAGGGGTAGATCATCAAAATAAATTTAAATTTAAGATCATGGTCAAATAAAATCATAGGACATTCTTAATCTTTACCTCCCTTTGAAGTTCATGTTGATATGCCCTCAAAATTAGGGAACAGAGATGGAGCCAGATACACAAGTATCTACATCTTACATATCCCTGATCACTAAATGGAAAATCAAAATAATTTAGAGGCTGAATAAAGCACAGTGTTATCTTACTTTAAAATGTCTGTCATCGCTGATGCTAAATAATTTTTCACTCATCTTGTAGAACCGTATTCAGTAGCATAGGGACTTTACCTGTCATACAGCTTTAGGAATAGCTGCCCAGTGGAGTGCCCAAATGGTCCAGAAACTCTTGAAACAGGAAAATTGAAGATATTAGCTAAGATTCTTGGCCTGTCAGCCTGGACCATAAGCTGGTTTAGGAAAACTGTAGCAACGTCACTGCTCCTCTTTCAAGTCTTAGCCCCAGAATTCTGTGTCCTTAGGTCACCTTTCTGAGACCCCCGCTGGCTTTCCACCCTTTGGCTGGACTGGTAGCTGCACTGGTCTCATCCTTTTGGGTTCCAGAGCACTCGTATCCAAGCTGATAACCCTATATTAGGGGACTTGCCTGGTGGCTCAGCAGGTAAAGAATCCTCCTGCAATGCAGGTGACCCAAGAGCCTCGGCTTCAATCCCTGGGTCAGAGGAAGATTCCCTGGAGTAGGAAATGGCAGCCCACTCCAGTATTCTTGCCTGGAAAATCCCATGGACAGAGGAGCCTGGCAGGCTACAGTCCATGGGGTCGCAGGGAGTTGGACACTGAGCAACTATCACTTCACTTC
The DNA here is from genome assembly GCA_006410675.1 of Oreotragus oreotragus. NCBI lineage: Eukaryota > Metazoa > Chordata > Mammalia > Artiodactyla > Bovidae > Oreotragus > Oreotragus oreotragus. The sequence goes on along the minus strand of SJYX01021026.1, from coordinate 186,376 downwards.
AACCCATATTAAGGAGAGAGGACTTTAGAGCTGTTCTCAAACCATAAACATGTCTTAANAGGAAATGGCAGCCCACTCCAGTATTCTTGCCTGGAAAATCCCATGGACAGAGGAGCCTGGCAGGCTACAGTCCATGGGGTCGCAGGGAGTTGGACACTGAGCAACTATCACTTCACTTCAACCCATATTAAGGAGAGAGGACTTTAGAGCTGTTCTCAAACCATAAACATGTCTTAAGGTGGTGCCTTCTGGAACCACTTTTGAAGGCCAACGATGAGCATTTCAGGCTAATCACAAGCTGAGAACATCCCTAAAGTGGAGAGCTGGGGGAAGGATAGGATCTCTGTGGCATCTCTCCAAACGCCTCCCTGTGCTCCACTGTGGAGCCGGACCTGACTGCAGTAAGGTCTGGACAGGAGATGACAAAGCCTTCCTTAGGTGGCCCTGTAACATCATTTAGTGGCAGAAAGGACTCAGCTAAATTATCCCAAAGAGGTGATGAACATGGTTCACATCCTGTTCATCTTACACCCTAGAAGTTATAGAGTGCTCTTCACACTCTGATTTTCCAAGGTTAATAAAACTAGCACACTTTAGCATTTATTTTTTTCCCCAAACTGTAATAATTCTCTGGAGCTTCTTACATGTCCCAGTAATAAACTTGGAAAATAAATTTCACAGAATACACGGAGAGGGAGCGAGGCCTATGTGCAGCATACTGAAAAGTAGTCTCCAAATCTCTGAGACTCAGCTGGGCTGATACTGTACTCTGAGAAGTGATGCTATCTGGCCAACTCAGTTATCACTCCATCATGAAACCCAGACTCCTCTCTGCTCTTGAGCCCATGAAAGCATTTATTCAGCAAATATGAAGTATCTGCTAATCCCAGGTTCTATACTAGGCTCTTTGAGAAAACAAAACACAAGTCTTACACCTGACAGGCTTTCCATATAGCCAGGAAGCAACATTGATGAGCAATTCAGTATAATATTAATAGGTGCTCCCTGGATGGTGTGGAGGTTCCCAGGAGGAGAAGGAAACCAAATCATAATAGGCTTGCCTGAGGAAAACTACGCCTGAGTTGAGGGCTGGAGGATCAAAAGTAGTCAGCTGACTGAAAACAGGGCTGAGCATTCTCCTAGTACAGGGAACAATGTGTGTGTGAGGTTCTAGGTGGAGAAAAAGCTGGGCCCTCAAGGACCTGCAGGAGTTCTGAGTGGCCGCGAAGCAGAGAGGGGGCAAGAGTAGAGATTTGAGAATGGGCTGCCATTTGTGGGATCGCACAGAGTCAGACACAATGAAGCGACTTAGCAGCAGCAGCAGCAGCAGGTCAGACCATGCAAGAATTCAAGTGCCCTGGGTTTTAACCCAAAAGCCACTGGAAGCTTTGGGAGATTTTTAAGTAGAGTGACACAATTAGCTTATATTTGAGGAGATCGCTGGTAGCAATGTCAATAATGGCTTGAAGAGGGGCAAAACCAGAGGTGGGTCTCATGGACCCCTTCAAAGTCTGTTATCATAATCCAGACATGAAAATAAGAAAGGCCTAAATCAAGGTTAAAACTGTACCTGGAGAGAAAGAGTGTTGATGAAAACTGATAGGATTGGGTAACAGAAAAAAATCAAGGAAAGCTGCCATTTAAAGAACCATCTTAAGAGGGTAACAAGACAGGAAGTTTAGGAGGAAGAATAGGGTTATTCGAGGGGAGAAGTGGATAATGAGTTCAGCTTGAGAAATAGAAGGTTTTAGTGCCTTATGGGACATTCAGATTGAAATGTTCAGGTCTGAGGCTTAGGAGAGAAAGAGCGGCAACTTTGGGGGAGTTATCACCTCGTGATGGGAAAATGGCTCCCAGGGAGAGTAGAGCAAGATGAAGGCAAGACTGGGAAATATCAACATCTGGCGTGAAAGGGAGGAGTGAGTAGGCAGAGGACAGGAGAGGACCCAGGGGAGACTGGTGTCCCAGAAGTTAAGAGACGAGAGCATTTCAGAAAGAAAGGAGAGGTGACTAATGTTAAAAGTAAGGCGAGAAAGCCCAGAAAAAATTTATATATATATATATATATATTCACTGTATTAACAGAGGCCCCCCGTGTGGACAAGTGTCAGTAAAGTGCGGGAATAGTTAGACTGAGCAGGGAAGGAGACGGCTGTGGGCAGAGGGCCAGCACTGAGCTGAAGAGCCCGGCCAGGGACCAAGGAGGGTAATGAACAGAGTGAGGTCCCTGCAGAGTGGCCAGCAGGAGCGAGGCTGGAGCGCAACTGGGGACAATGCCTGTAACATAAGTGAAGGACACCAAGATGCTGGAGGATTCCAGTTAATCTACGGGGTTAGAGGAAGGGGGAAGGGAACCTGTCAATACTTCTATCAATGGCCACTGTCTTCACTGATTAGGAAAGGGCTTGGTCACCTGCACAACAGATCTGTGACGCATGTCATTGTCCCAGAGGTGGAGTACTTAACACAGTTCACAGAGCAGGTGTCCTCTCACTGGTCCCCTTAAGTGCTCTAGCGACAGAAAATACGCACAGTGAGGCAACCCAGGTTTTTGTGGTGATATGTAAGAACAGGCTCCAAATTTCTAGGAAACCTCCATTTTTGTAATTAAATTTATCGTCTACTCCATGGCATACTGATGTTTGGTTTTTAACAGAAAAACAAGGCTTGAAACCACTATTAAGGATCACTGATATTCTGGGGCAGACGCATCCTTCTTCCTTCCCCCCCACCCCACCCCCAGCCATTATTCTCTGCCCTTCCTAGAACATCATCTTTATCTGAAGCCATTTATATGCACTTACTCAAATTACCACCAGGAGGCTGGCTATCTGTCTGAAGCAGAAGTGTGGTCTGTGCCTTGNTTCCTTCCCCCCCACCCCACCCCCAGCCATTATTCTCTGCCCTTCCTAGAACATCATCTTTATCTGAAGCCATTTATATGCACTTACTCAAATTACCACCAGGAGGCTGGCTATCTGTCTGAAGCAGAAGTGTGGTCTGTGCCTTGAAACAGCAAAATACCCAGCAGAGAGGAGCATTAACCTAGGACAGCTAGTCTCAATATTTCCTGCAGACAAGGACTTTTTTTCTGCCTAAGTGTATCATCTACTCTTGCCCTGTCCCCACTGAATCTCTTCCTGTTTTCTTTGTAATAACTAATTTTCTAAGTTACCAGGGTTTGGAAGATTTCTGTGTTAATAATTCCTTCCTGCTACAGTTTATCTGCTAACATACATAAACTATTCCAGAATAAAGACAACTTACCTTTTCCACAGTATACATCCATTCCAAATATAAGTTGCACCTCTTAAAGCCACAGTTCAGAAATGCTTCATTTCAAGAAATTATTACATGAATGAGCTACATCATCAGAAATGATTGCACAATTGGCCAGCTGTTACATACACATGTGTGGGAGTTTTTCTTTCCCAAAATTTCCCAAAGTTTATCCTGCTCAAAGTTTTATTAATTGCATTTGGAGTAACACTATAAAGTTGTTTTATGGTGTAGACCACTCCACACTTATTAAAACTGAGCATTCTGACTTCTGCTTTAAACCTTTCACATAAGACACACCCAATCCTAACCAGATGAGTTCTCTCTCCAACTACCTTTCAACAAAAAAACAAATAAGCCCTAATAAGGAATTAATGATTGGTGTGTCATACATTAAGAGACCCATTAGACATCATTGTTGACCAAATACAATATACATGTCATTTTACAATAGCAGTTTGACTTCCTAAAACTAATTCATTTAAACTAAATAAATTTGTTTAAAAAAATGGCATTTTCAAAATCTTTAGGGAGCAGATTCATTCTGTTGGTGATCTTCATGTAACACTGATCTTTCTATTCTGTGTTTTCAGGATATTATCAACTCAGTGGTAGCAGCAGTATTTATGATAGTTGTATCTATGTTGGCACTGATTCCAGAAACCACAATATATACAGTCCTGGGAGGGGTAAGTGGAGGTTCTTTCCAGTTTCTCCCTTCAGGTTTGATCAGAATTCAAATTTACTTGAAAAATAGAGGAACAGAAAACTAGATCCTTTTCATCCTTGAGGCTCCTATCCCAGTACACAGTACCTGCTGCTAAGTCACTTCAGTCGTGTCCAACTCTGTGTGACCCTAGTGGCTTAATATTTTTGTGCATGAACACATGCCCTGATTAATATGAAGGAATATGATTTCACACTAAATTTTAAGTTAACCAAATAAAGAGGTTCCTCTGTATTTCTCACAGATATATAGGGTTAGACTAAACGGAGAACCTACAGTTTAGGAATGAGTTACAATACTAAGCTCTCAGAAACCTGATATCAAGCAAAAATAACAAATGGTGGATGAATTTCATAGCTATCCCTTTTCAAGAAAATGATACATCCCGCTTGTTAAGGAGAGACACACAGTTCTGAGCTCAGTTATTTCTTGTCCAGATCCTGCTACAGATGGAACAAACATGTGTCATGTAAGGGAATGGGTGGTAGGAAGACTTGTAACAAAAGGATTATTTTGAACAGTGCTTGCAGAAAAGCTAGTCAGTTTAATTTGGAAGGCAAGCCAAAATAAACCAAGAGTCAAGTAATTTAGTTACAGTTTCATCTGATATTCTTCTGTGACTTCTTAGAAGGGGTTCAAAATCATGACTTTTCTAGGTTCCAATTTAGAGAAGTGAATTAGAAAGTTCTTCTTAAATAAATCTCCCTCCAACTTCCTTATCTTTTCTTAGTATGGGCCACTTGGGAGAAGTGGCCACATATGTCAGAATCCAGTCCACGCAGTCAAAGCTATGGTTTTTTCAGTAGTCATGCATAGATGTGAGAATTGGACCATTAGGAAGGCTGAGTGCCAAAGAACCGATGCCTTCAAACTGTGGTGCTGGAGAAGACTCTTGAAAATCCCTTGGACTGCAAGGAGATCAAACCAGTCCATCCTAAAGGAAATCAACCCTGAATACTCATTGGAAGAACTGATACTGAAGCTGAATCTCCAATACTTTGGCCACCTGATGTGAAGAGCCGTCTCACTAGAAAAGACCCTAATACTGGGAAAGATTGAAGGCAGGAGGAGAAGGTGATAACAAAGGATGAGATGGTTGGATGGCATCACTGACTCAATGGACATGAGTTTGAGCAAACTCCAGGAGATGGTGAAGGACGGGGAAGCCTGGAGTGCTGCAGTCCATGGCGTTCCAAAGAGTCAGACACGACTTAATAATGACTGAGCAACAACAGAGGCTTTTCCACTTCACTAGGCCCAGAGCNGAGATGGTTGGATGGCATCACTGACTCAATGGACATGAGTTTGAGCAAACTCCAGGAGATGGTGAAGGACGGGGAAGCCTGGAGTGCTGCAGTCCATGGCGTTCCAAAGAGTCAGACACGACTTAATAATGACTGAGCAACAACAGAGGCTTTTCCACTTCACTAGGCCCAGAGCAATTTGATGAGGGGTGAGAACACCCGAGAAATAAGATAGTGCCGTAACAGCAATTTCTCCTGGCTATCTTTAAAGATTATTTTATCCCTCAGCTAGGGAGAAAGAAGGAGGAGGCGCAGACTTTACTTTCACCTCCTCATTAATTCATTGATTCATCCTTTAAGCGCAGTTTGGTAGGTGTTGACAAAGTGTAGAGCCATAAGCCACAGGTGGCTGAGCACTGGAAATGTGGCTGATCTGAACTGAGATGAGCTGTACACGTACAATATACATTGGATTTCAAAGACTTACTACTCCCCTCAAAGAATGTAGAATATTTCACTTATAATTTTATTATATTATTGACATGTTGAAATTATATTATTTTGGATATGTCAGGCTGCTGCTGCTGCTGCTAAGTCACATCAGTCGTGTCTGACTCTGTGCGGCCCCATAGACAACAGCCCACCAGGCTTCTCTGTCCCTGGGATTCTCCAGGCAAGAATACTGGAGTGGGTTGCCATTTCCTTCTCCTATATCAGGCTAAATAGCATATTATTAAAATTAATTTCACTTGGTTTTTTTTTTTACTTTTTAATGTGGAAATTAGAAATTTTTAGATCAATTATGTGGTTTACATAATTGGTAACTCGTATTTCTTTNTCTCTGTCCCTGGGATTCTCCAGGCAAGAATACTGGAGTGGGTTGCCATTTCCTTCTCCTATATCAGGCTAAATAGCATATTATTAAAATTAATTTCACTTGGTTTTTTTTTTTACTTTTTAATGTGGAAATTAGAAATTTTTAGATCAATTATGTGGTTTACATAATTGGTAACTCGTATTTCTTTTGGATGTCCCCAGACTTGAATGTGACCCCTATCCTCAAGTTGCTTAAAGCCTAATACAGGACACAAAAGTGCAAACAGCTGTATTTAAGTTGTTAGTGGAATACTATGAAGCACAAGAAAAAAGAAGCAACTTCCTCTCTCTGGCAGGCTTCTCAGGTGGCTTAGTGATAAAGAATACACCTGCCAGTGCAGGAGACTCGAGTTCCATCCTTGGGTCAGGAAGATCCCCTGGAGAAGGAAATGGCAACTCATTCCATTACTCCTCCCTGGAAAATTCCATAGACAGAAGAGCCCAGTGGGTTACAGTCCATGGGGTCGCAAGAGTCAGGCATGACATAGCAACTAAACAACAACAACAGGACCTCTCTCTGGAATCATAGTTTGCCAGGAATAAAGGGGAAGAAGGGCAGATGCTTACTGGTGGAGGAACCAGCAGCATGCCAGTAGCAGAGTCATGAAAGCATCTATAGTAAGTGTTGGGTTGGCCAAACGATTGGTTCAGGTTTTCCTGTGACATCTTATGGAAGAACCCGAATGACTTTTTTGGGCAACCAAATAGTCAGCATGGTCAGAACCTAGGAAGCTAGGTTCAGGAGATTCAGGATGGGAAAGGGACAGAGTCTGAAGCCAGACCTCCTGGGCAGTTGGATGGAGCTGGTGATAGCACTGACATCCCTTTCTCCAGCCCGGGTGCCAGTTCTCAAATAGCCATCAGAGAACCTAAAGACCATGTTCCAGTTAATTCCCTTTACTCAGTTTTTCCTGAGGCTTATTTAGAATCTCACCCCTTATGTGGATGTGGCCCAGCCTTGGAGAGGTCACTTTGGATCATCTCATCACTCCAGTTCTCCAAAGTGCTTATCACAGCTTAAATCTTGAGCTGATGTTAACCCTGACTTTTTCTCTGGTACAGTTTGCAATAGAAAAATGGAACAGTTGAATACTGGGTCTAGAAATGTTGATTAGTAACTAAATTTTATCAGTAGGGCTTTAAACAGTAATATCGAGGAGCAAGAGATCCAGACAAGTATTTGCTTCAGAGCCCACACCACTTCAGTATTGGTTTCTGCTCACTTAAATGATCTTTCCCTTTCTCTAGGAAGGTACTGGTTAAACTTGAGAATGCAAATAAAATAATCTCTGAAATCTCTTCCCATTCTAGCATAAGTTGACAGCATAGGGAACCCTAACAGGAGAGGAAGCTGGCAGGCAGACCACTTACAACCTGTGTGGCCGTGGCCACGAGCAGTGACACTGTGTCTTTGTTTCAGGTGTTTGGACTCGCGGCCTCTGTGTTCTCTATTGCCGATGGGGCACTTATTTACCGGAAGCTGCTGCTTAATCCCGGCGGTCCGTATCAGAAAACTGATGCTCATGACAAATTATGAGTTTTGTAAATTTATATTCTTTTCAGTCGATGCTAAGTATTAAACATATCTCTTTTTCTAACACATACTTTCTGCAGTTCTCATTTTCATCTCAATATGGGGGCTGGAAGAAGAGATTTAGGAACTGTGCGCCCAGCGCTTACTGGCACTGTAACTTCCAAGGAAGCGCTGGGAATCCGGCCGGAATCGGATGGGATCCCTTTTCCTACTCCTGGGCCCTAGGGGGTGGAGGGCGGGAGGCAGAAGGAGAAAGCGACCGGACGGCCTGAAATGGTCCCCAGAGCCCACTCCCCTCGGCTGGCTGGCAAGACAGAGGTGGCGGCACTGCGGCGATCTGGAGTTCCCCGGCGTCACATCCCGCTGGCTACGGTGGCTACGAGGGTGCCTGGGGGGCCGGGGGCCGCGGGGAGCGACAGCTGCGTGCGCCCGCGAGGGAGAGGCGGCCGCAGCCGTTGGGGCGAGACGCTGGTTCCCAGGGGAGAGCTGGCCACCGCCGTGCAAGGTTCAGAGCTGCAGGGCCCGCCAGACACCACCAGGCCCAGGGGTCCACCATGGATGCTGAAAAGCTCAACCCACCTTCGAAGGGCTCGAAGTCCGGGGGAGCTCTCTCGCGCTCTGCACACATCGCAGAGGGGCCGCATCCCGAGCGCTCGGGTGGATCCACACTCTCCGAGCACGGCGGCGTCAGAGCAGCGCCCTCAGCATCCTTACCCAAGCAGCCTGCGACCCTCAGGCAAGAAGAGAAGGAGGCCATCCAAAAGCGTGCTGAGGGCCGGGCCAAAGTCCCGCCCAAATTCAGGGACAGCATCAAGCGTTTTTTCTTCTCGCCCACAGGAGCCTTGAAGATCATTAGGCTGGTGAGCAGAGAGAGCTGGTGACCCGCTGGGCGGATGCAAGTGTGGAGGCAGGCCGACTTTGGCCCCTGGGAGTGAGTGATTCCCAGGGGTGCGCCACCTCGGGGGAAGCGTCCCTAATTCCCTTTGCCAGTCTTCACTTTTCTTCCTCTCTCCCCTGACTCCTCCCACGCACTGAACCCTTGCTACTAAATTTGGCACGCTACCCACCCACCCCTAATCCCTCACTTATATTTCTCAGGTTTTCCCTCACAAAGGGAATTAGGGACGCAATGAAGATAATACCAGGAAAGTGTAAGTTAGCAAACAAAAGTAATAGAATTGACCAATAAAACTGATAAGCCACCGGTCCATGTAACAGGGAAAAAGGGGGTGGGGTGGCGGAGGACATATATTGAAAGTTAGAAACCAGAAAGGGAAAATACTGTGAACGGGGAAGGATTTACAGGATACTGTAAACTGAAAGGATTCACAAGTTACTTTGCAAAACAAATATGAACAATTGGGTCACAGAGTTGATTTTCTAGGAAAATATAAGTTACCAAAACTTATCCCAGAATAGAGACAAATCAAAACAGACCAATATAAACACAGAGAGGAAAATGAGAGTATCTTTCAAACATGTATCAGGCCCAGAAGATTGAGGGCAAGAGAAGGGGGTGACAGAGGATGAGCTGGTTGGATGGCATCACCAACTCAGTGGACATGAGTTTGAGCAAGCTCAGGGACATACTGAAGGACAAGAGAAGCCTGGTGTGCTGCACTTCATGGGGTTGCAAAGAGTAAGACAGGACTTAGCAACTAAATAACAATAACAATCAGGCCTAGACTTTTTCGCAGGTTAACCCTTTCAAACCTTCATAGGATGCAATTCTTCAAGGAATAGAGAAAAAAGAAACACTTCTAAACTGTTTTTATAAAGTCATTGTAACATTGATCTCAAACCTGACCAAGTTCAGACAAAGAAAAGTAAATATTCAATAGAAAGCTCATTAGTATCAAAGCAACAATATTAGCAGGTTAACAGAAAACATCCATTGGTACTTCTAAAAAACACATCATGAAGAAGAAACGTAAGGATGATTCGATATTAGGACTCTGTTAGACAAATCCACCATAAGTAAAAGAAAAAATTAAGACACTCTATCAAAGAGGGTATAGAACACGTTTGACAAAATTCAACATTCATCTCTGATTGCAAAAAAAGTGAGCAAGGGAAGAAGAGAGAAAGACCAGTTAACTAGGAATATATAGATATTTCACTGACATTATAAAATGAACCCCAAAATCAGTATCATATATAATTAAACCTCAGAAGTATTCCCATTAAAATGAGAGAAATATTCCCATTAAAAACAAAGAAGATGCCCACTACCAATGCTGTTATTCAGCGTTTTGCTGGAAACACTAGTCATCACAATCAGACAGGAAAAAAGGAATAAGTAAGACTATTTGAAAAGGCAAAATATATCATTTCTTACAGCTGATCCGATCAAAGATCTAAAAATAAAATCGACTGGGAAACACGCTAGAACACAATAATTTCTACTAACTCAGTAGAAATGAGCAAGCAAGCACTTAAAGAAAATATTTCTCTTTACAACAACAATCAAGATGGTAAAATATCTATGATTAAATGAAATAAATTTGAAAGACCTACACAAAAAAAACTTTACAACTCTATTGAGAGAGATGTTAAAAACCACTAAAATAACTGGAAAGACATACTTTGTTCTTGAAGGGTCAGACTAAATTTTGTAATCTTTCCATATTATAAGTTAAAGGAAATTCCAATTAAAATACCAACAGGCTTAGTTTGGGGAACTTGATCAAGACAAAAATAGGAAACATAAACAACCTGAGAATGAGTATTGAGAGGGGGTCCAAGTCAGACAAAAACACAACATGAAATAAGTTGCTTGTAATTTCAAAAGTACTAGAAAAGAAGTCAGCAACTCAACAGAGGAAAATAGTTTCAAAATCAAATACATATGAGAATTTAGTATATGACAGAGTTGGATTTCAGATCAGTGGTGTTTCCCAACAAATGATGTTGGGATAATCAGCAGGTGTTCGGAAAGAAAGAAAAGTGGGACTTGAATCTCACTCTTTCTATCAAAATCAATATGTATTTACTTCACTTGGCCTGTATATACACAGTTCTTTCTGGCATGAAATATACACAGTTAACAGTGATTACTTTTAAGGAGATAAACTAGGGTTAGGACAAGGGAGGAGAAAGAAGCTTCTGTACTGTGTGCATTTTTTATTTGTGTGTATTATTTCATTTCTTTAAAAACATAAGGAATTTTTAAAACTAACATGTATGTGCCAAACAATACAGTCCATTGCAATATAATCAGATTTGCATTCTGGCTATTTATGGTTTTGTTCTGTTTTGGGGGTTTTAATAGCCTATTTGCATTAAAACAAATCCTGTTTGTTTGTTTACCACAGGGCCTTCTCATAGGGGCATTCGTTTATTTCATCATTGCCGAAGCCCCAGAGTCCTACATAGCAATCACCATTCTGGAAACCTGCATCGTTGTTTTTTTCATTCTAATATATATGCTAACCCTTCACCACTTGATGACTTATTTACATTGGCCCTTACTTGTAAGTGTTCCTTTTCATAATTTGCATATAAACTTTGCCTCGGCCCCAGGGCAAAGGCTCTCCTCGACTAAGCACAGTAGAAGGATCTCTCTGGAAGGATCTCTCTGGACGAGGACATAACTGAGCTGTGACAGTGTTGCCCTAATCTCAGAGAAGAAGCTAGCCTAAGTCCAGAAAGATTCCTGGAACCCCTCTGTGTATAGAACAACCAATACACACACCTGCTTCCATCTGATTATGGCCCTGAGCATGTACTTTTCAGCTGGTCCTAAAGAAAGTAAAGTTTTTACTTAGTATATTCAGTAATATCCCTTTCTCCTCTCCGTGCATGCTCAGTCATGTCAGACTCTTTGCAACCCCCATGACTATAGCCCACCAGGCTCCTTTGGCAAGAATACTGGAGTGAGTTGCCATTTCCTCCTCCAGAGGATCTTCCCAACCCAGAGATCAAACCCGCGTGCAATCTCATTCTTTACCACTGTGCCACCTGGGAAGCCCATATTCACTAATATATTGCTTTATGAAATAAGCACACGCTTGTCCTACTTTTCAAACAGTGCCCTCTCCAACAAATTACAAACATCCCTCTGAAAAGCATGTTTCTACAACATGGCAAAGTTTAGGAAACTGTCACGTGTGCCCTGAAAGATTGCAAGAGTCAACTTTTTCATGTGTGCTAAAGGTCTGTCTTCCCAAAGGAGGGCCATATGGTGGGGAATTCAGGAAGAGACATTGCATAGCCTTCTTCAATAGTTTCCCCCCCCAAAATATCATCATTTTTACCAGCTGAGAAATTTCCGAAGCTAATTCCTGAGGTCTCAGAAAAATAGTATTTATTTCGGAGCCTGAGGCTGTGCATCCTCACAGACTAGAGACGTAGCATGGTTTTGGTCCAGATACAGACATGGACCCAGTTCCTGGCACTGCCACATTCCTAGTTGTGAAAACTTTAGCCTCAAGTTTCCCCATCTAGGAAATTCAAGGAAGGAAAAGATGATGATAGAAACTGTCTAATAGGGTTCCTGTAGCTTTAAAGGTGGTTAAAGCAAAGATCACAAAAGGCTTGCCACAACATTAAACATTTGCTACAAAGTGTCCGTGGACCCCAGGAGGCAGTTGGGTGGCTTTTAGCTTTTTATCCTCTGCAGCTTGAACCATCCTAACTCAGAACGAACTCACATCTCTTCCACATTCCACTTTCTTATGGTGCCTTTTTCTAACCACAAAGTAAGACTGGTTGCGTTGACTTAAAAAAATTGTACAACATGTGAGTTGTGAGTTAAATTTTATTTGGGGCCAGATAAGGGCTGCAGGTTGGGAGACAGCATCTCAGGTAGCTCTGAGAAACTGCTCCAAACAGGCAGGGGGGGAGGTCATGTGACTCTGGTGAGGGGGAAGTACATGCCATCCAGCACATATTTTTCCAGACAGCTTCTATTAGTCTCATGACGCTTTTGCTAGTCATGAGGAAGAGTCATCACTGTGAAGGATTTTAGTGCTTTTCCAGATATGAAGAGGAACAAGAATTGGACTCATATAATCAGCCCCTGAAAATATCTGTCTGAAGAGCTGTCCTGCCAGTTTTTCCCTGAGTAGAGTGCCTCATTTCTGCTCTCCACCCTGAACTCCTTTCAGGAGGTGTTGAAAATCAGCAGCTGCATGATTTAGTCCTTGTAGAGGCAGACAGCAAGTGCTGATTTGTAGCTGATGGTTGCTATTAAATCGAAACTCAGAGTACTTTCTTCGAGTATCTGAGGGATTTTCTAAAAAGGCCGCTGAGCTCCTCTCTGTCCAACAGAGTGCTGAGCAGCAGGAAGCAGAACAAGCAAACTGTGAGCAGCTTTAATTGGACGCCTGGAAAAGCCTCTCAGTTATGGAGAGCTACAACGATGGAGAGGTTTCTGAGGGGAAACGAAAATCTCTGTCCATGGAATTTTCAAGAAGGGAAGGTAAAGTAACTGTTTTTGAGTACGTTCCACGTACCAGGTACTTCTTCATACAGACTGCCTTACTTTATCCTCACAATAACTCAGTGAGGTTGTGATCACCGCCCTGCCCCCGACTCCCCCACCTCCACTGCCCATTTACCGGATGAGAAAATTAAAGAGACCATTAATATAACCATTGCCCATGGTCATATGTAGGCACATGGAAACTCAGATTTGAGCCCAGGTCTGTCTGACTCTAAAGCCCAGACTCTTTGCAGTTTTTATACCCTTATTGCCTTGTGATGTTTTCTCTCAACCCTTTTTCCTATGTCTTCACCCTCCTCACATTTTCTAAATTTTATCTTCTCTGACGATAGAAAGAACCCAGTCCTCTCAAGGTTCCTTAAGATGTGGAGCAAACCATGAACCGATTATTCTGGGGTGGGGAGCAGGGTACAAATTTTGGGGGGGTCGGCAAATGAGGGCTCCATAGCACCGAGGTCAGCAGCTGTGGTCAAGCAGGACTAGAGCCCTCTTAGAAAAAAGTCTACAGCCATAATGCTGGAAAGAGCCCCTCAAGGCCCTGTGCTTTGCTGGATGGTCCAAGGGGGCTGTCCAGGAAGAGTCTGAGAGAGAGGCAGGAGCAGGGTCTCCTCAGCATGAAAAGGAAGGTCTCATGAGAGGAGCTGTTCCCACAGTCGTGGGGAGCTCAGGCCAGCCTGTGTAGGGTTTCAGGCCTTCAGTCAACCCTGGTAAAGCCAGGCCCCCTTTTGCTACTTCACTCCTTAGAGGAGAACTTTCTCTTTTCTTTGGATAGCTATGGGACCCCAGAGTGTGATGCAGAGCCCCCAGGGGGTGGGCCAGGCCCAGCTTTCCTCACCCTACCTGTGTTGGAGTCACTGTCTTCTCTGTTAGATTTTATTATCAACTTTACCCACCCTCGTCCAGTGTCATCTATCAGTATACCCAAAAAAAGCATGAATTATAATCACTGTCTTCTAAATAGCCCATATTTTAACACTTCTATTTCTGCTCTATTGACTATGCCAAAGCTTTTGACTGTGTGGATCACAATAAACTGTGGAAAATTCAGGAAAGGTTGAGGGCAGGAGGAGAAGGGGACGACAGAGGATGAGATGGTTGGATGGCATCACTGATTCAGTGAACATGGGTTTGGGTGAACTCTGGGGGTTGGAGATGGACAGGGGGGCCTGGTGTGCTGTGATTCATGGGGTCGCAAAGAGTTGGACATGACTGAGCGAATGAACTGAACTGAATTGAACTAACACTTCTACATTGTAAAAAATATATATATTTCCTGACACAGTCAGAGAAATTGAATTCTGGTCAAATTGATTTTTTTTTTTCCAATAGAAAACAATTTAGAAAAAACATAATAAAACATATTTACTTAAAACTGTATCAAAGGGATGATTCCAAAACTCTCAGCAATATCTTTATAAGTAAAAGGTATCAGCTTTAGAATGTCCCCTTCAAATTAATGAAAAACAATTGTGGTGATGTCTGATTAGGTTCTGCCATGTGTCTGGAGAACTCCAAGGCACAAACGGAACCAATGAAAGTTGTTGTTTGTTGTTTGTCAAATACCATGTACTGTTTATTGCATATACATTGTTGTTAACAAATACCACATTTCGTGAAACAAACTGTAAAATGTTTGACTCCTTCCTAATATTCAGTGATTTAAAAAACAAATAACCATTCACCATCAAAGCATCTTTTTTCCCAATTTTAATTTGACACAATTTTGTTATCTCTGGGAACAGTTTGGGCACTTTATGGAAAAATAATAGTCAAGTCACAAACCTATCATTTCATCAGAGGCAACTATTTGAGTCAATAAGGTAATTTAGTCAAAGAGAGAAAGAAAAAGATGAGTAAGGATGGCATTTATGGGGAAAATAGAAGTGCTTTTGCACGTGGTAAGATTCAGCTGCAGTTTTACTCCATCTGAGAAGACATACCTTTCTCTCTGTCAAACATGAAGCTAACTTAGAGGGTCTGTGTCTAAGGCAAAAGGGAGTGGGGTTAGTCAGGAGAAGGCCCTTGGGGTGAGGAGGATCATAGCCACTTACTGGCTGAGCAACCCCAGGCAAGTCGCTTACCCATCAGTAAACTGGGGATGATAAGAGTTTATTGTGAGAATCAAATGAGATCACATATGGACACCCTGGCACAGGATGCAACACATAGCAAGTGCTCAAGAGATGTGAGCTATAATAGAAATGTCCCATACAAAGCAAGCACTACCACCAAGAGACAGTTCGGGACAGCATTTCCTGGCAAGAGTCCAAAAGTCCAATGAGGAGATGGAATTCTGATGAGAGAGTCAATGATTAATTAGAGAGATCAAGTCTGCATTTATTATTATTATTATTAATGCACCTTCATTCAAATTCTCAATGATGGAGACAACAGTTAATTATTATTTTTAAAAGTTCACACTCTGCTTCAGTGTCCCTGTTCACATCTTTGAATATCTTGATTTACACAATCCTCAGGTGCTATGCTTCCTGCAAAGTTGCAAACCATTGTACCTGCCCCACTGTGGGCAGACCTCTCACTCAGCCTACAGAACCCAAGTGGAACTGATTTCCAACCCTCACCAGCCCTGCACCAATGTGACCCCACCAGTGTTACCTCTCATGTGCCCAAATAGCAAACATTAGTGCCTTTCTAAGAAGCAAGTCCCATTCCACAATAGGGCTCATTGCTCACCAATCTCAACAGGAAGAACACCTGGAGTCCACGGAATGTTTACTCTCTGTGCACATTTTAAGGGCAGATTATCAGGAATCTGCACTTTGATGCATTCCCACTACCAACTAGATGCCAGGTACCTCATCTGATGCTTTCAGATTCGTTATGCCATTTAATCCTCAGATGAAGTCAATGAATCCCAATCATTACCCCCATATTCACCATGAGCCTGTTGGGGGACTTCCCTGGCAGCTCAATGTTTAAGACTCCATACTTCCATTGCTGGGGGCCTGGGTTGGATCACTAGTCGGGGAACTAAGATCTGACGTGCAGCATAGCTGAAAAAGAAAATTAGCCTGTTGGCACAGAGGGGCAATAAAACATGCCCCAGATCATACATCTAGTACTTGGTAGGCCAAAAGAGTTATCAACAAAAAACACCTTCACCTTGCTTGTCCCATGCCACTTTGACCCTCCATTACTCATTCCACAGAAAATGCCAAAGACAGGTGCTGCACTTCCAACCTAGGGGGACAGGTCATTTCCTCCTCATTTGGGTGTCCCTGATGGAGGGCAATAGTGAGTTGAGTTCTGATTCGACTCCTTGGCAGATATTCAATCATAGGCAATTTAATGATCTTCTCTAAGCCTCTGTTACATCCTCTTAAAATGAGGATTCTAACAGTGGCTTTGTGGAGGGTGTTTGTGAGGGTTAAATGAGACAATGGCAGGAAAATGCTCAGCACACCATGGAGCTCCACTTAGACCCAATATGATTAGACAGCAGGACTCCAGTCCTGACATCCAAAAAGAAGGACGCAAATAGCCTACAGATGTCTAGACAAATCAATTCTGGCCATGTTTTAGGAAAGAGAGAAAGTCAATTTCACTCCAGAATACCAGGTCAGCTCCTCAGATGGGTTCCTGTCTTCTTGGGATGTGTGATCCTACAGAATAAATATGATCCACCTTCCAAAGTTTCAGCTCTAGTGATCTGCAGATTTGGGAGCAGAATTAAATCAGTCAAATGTTAATTTAAATTTTTATTTTTATATTAAAACAAATGTATTATGGAATAGAATGCAGAATTTACATTAAGTTAAAATATAAAACTTCAGTAAGATTGTATTTATGGTGGGTCAGTCTGGGTCAGGCCCTCAGACCTCTGGGGTTTTTTTCTTGTCCATTTCCCTATGCACTTTAAAAAACCTGATGGAAAAATTGTTATAAAAAGAGTATTCTTTAATGAAGTTAAACTCCTTTCTGTTGACAGTGCTATCCAGGACCTTATAATCATATAAATTCACATCTCTGGAAGATATAAGAATTATGCTGCTGAGGGTTTGTTCCTGTTAATATTAATCAAAGGGAAAGTAAAGATTGTATTTATGGTGGGTCAGTCTGGGTCAGGCCCTCAGACCTCTGGGGTTTTTTTCTTGTCCATTTCCCTATGCACTTTAAAAAACCTGATGGAAAAATTGTTATAAAAAGAGTATTCTTTAATGAAGTTAAACTCCTTTCTGTTGACAGTGCTATCCAGGACCTTATAATCATATAAATTCACATCTCTGGAAGATATAAGAATTATGCTGCTGAGGGTTTGTTCCTGTTAATATTAATCAAAGGGAAAGTTTTTAAAAGGCATTCATCCTTAGATACATAACTGACTAATTTAAAGACTTTATGAAATGACATTTTCATGTAAACCTGACAATTTTCAATCCTGTATTGCAGGATCTTATCAACAGTTTCATTACTGCAGTGTTCCTTGTAATAGTTGCCATCTTGGCTATACAAGAAAAGGAAAGAAGGCATTTGTTCTATATTGGAGGGGTAAGTAGAAGCCGTCATGACTCCATTTAAGATCAGTATTTCGAGATTCTTTGAAAAGGGAAACAAGTAGACCATCATTATTACATTTACAGAACACCCCCCACCAACCACCCCTGCTCTTTCTTGTGCTGACTTCTTCAGAGACTTGAAGTTGCACAGGCTCTAAGCTCATGAAAATCTTCATTCTAATACTCATTCTCCAAATAGGTACAAAAACAAGTCTATGGAAACTTTTCTGAAAATCATACACACTACTTTTTTAAACGTTGCCAAAA
Source organism: Oreotragus oreotragus (assembly GCA_006410675.1). NCBI lineage: Eukaryota > Metazoa > Chordata > Mammalia > Artiodactyla > Bovidae > Oreotragus > Oreotragus oreotragus. Next base: position 168,486 of record SJYX01021026.1, on the reverse strand, counting down.
TGTATTCCAAAAAAATGATTGTAGAGAAAAAAAAGTGCATTGCCAGAGTGAGCAAGGAAGGCATTCCCACACTAGGCTAGGCATCTTCTGTCTTAATCTTTACAGCTCTCATTTTTACAGATAAGGGAATGGAGGTTAAATACCTTACCCTGGGTCTCCAGGCTGGGACAAATCCTCATCATATGAAGAGCAGATTAAATGCCTGGAAGATAGGGGGTGGGGAATAGGGTGGTGAGACTTTGACTTGAGAAGTTAAGTGATGGGAATAGAAATTAATCCAGAAAACAAAAACCAAAGAAAAAAACACTGTAAGTTCTTCAAATTCATCCTATGATCTGTAAATATTTGTCAATCCCATTAGACTGTGCCAGACCTGAGCTCAGTGTTGGGGACTGAGTCTCTTCCAATTTAGGAAGTTCAGGATTAGTTACCACAAGACCTACCTAGGAAAAGTTCATGAAAGCAGCCAGGCAGGGATTAAGTGACCACAAAGAGAAACTGGCAAGCTACAGTCCGTGGGGTCACAGAATTAGACACGATTTATCCACTCCTCAACAAAGAGAAATATGCGCTTCCCAAGTGGTGCATGTGGTAAAGAACCTGCTTGCCAATGCAGGAGATGTAAGAGATGAGGGCTCCACCCCTGGGTCGGGAAGATCCCCTCAAGGAGCGCATGGCAACCCACTCCAGTATTCTTGCCTGGAGAATCTCATGGACTGAGGAGCCTGGTATGCTACAGTCCATGGGGTTGCACAGAATTGGACAGGACTGAATCGACTTAGCAACCCAGAAACACAAAGAGAAACATACCAGGCAGACAGGAACTGAGGAGCACTTGGAATCTTGGGTGTTACAGGCCATGATCCCTATCTGTTAACTCAGCCATCACACCTTCTCAGGAGTTCCCACCCCCAGGTCTCCATCAATACTTACCTGGATGGTTGGAACCACCCCAATCCCCTCAACACATACACTGGTCTCCCTGCCTCCAGCCCTGGTCACTCTCCATTCATCTTGGGACAAATGGGCTTCCTGAATCTGGAACCTCCCCTCCCCTCTTGATGAAGTCCCAGATCCTGCACCTCCCCAGCCTCAACTCTGCCCCCTCCCTCACCAGCTCCACAGGTCTCAGCCACACCAGATGGAGACCCCAGTTGGGTACCTGGAATTCTCTTTCTCCCAGTTTGTCTCTTTGGAAACAACTACCTGCCCTTTCAAATATAGCCCAAGAGTCCTGTCCATCCAGGGGCCTTCTCAGGACTCCACCGCCACCTAGAGCCCCTTAGGATCAGTGCCCTTTTTTCCTCCTAGGGCCTCAGACCTTAGGCAAGGTCATCCCTGGTGGTAAAGCCCATGTCCAAAACCCCTTTTTCTGGGAATGCCCCAATGGGGTTGCAGCCAAGTGGGCAGACACCAAAGAGGTAGTGGAGGGTCAGTGGGGGACAGGGGGCCACCCACAGGCCCCTCCCCACACTCTCCCACATCCCAGGATAAGGAACACAGGTTGCTGGGGAGCTGCAAAATAACCCCATCATCTTTCCTTCCTGCGTCTGGTCTTGTGTCTGCCAGGCCCTGTGTCTCACAGCAGCAACCGTGTGTGTCATCGACGCAACTCTGGTCACCAAGACGATGAGGAATAACTTGAAAAAAGCCCTGGGAATCAAAATGGAAAGCCGTGGACCCTTGGCCCCGGAACCCATCCCACCCACAAGGACACCCACAAGGGGAGGCCCAAACTCACCTACAAGGGCAACTGTAATGCAACGCAGCCGGTGGCAGCCACCCTTGAAAGCAACCTCGCAGGAGGAACCCTCGGGGACGCCTATGAAAACAACCCCGCCAACTCCTTCCTCCGGCGGCTCTCGCCGCTGAGCTCTCACGCTGTCACCCATTTCGGCCCACATGTGATTAAAATCGGGACTGCTAAACCGGTAATATTTCTGCTTGTTCTTGCCGCCTTGCGTAAAAGTCGCGTTACGTTTGCCGGCGTAAAACTTAACAGCCCTGGGCCGCCTCCAGAGGCCTCGCGAGGTCGAAGTTGCGAGGGGAGTTCAGCGCGGCAGCTGAACCAGCACCACCACCTGAGCCGGAGTTGGGGCGGCGGCTTCCGCGCAAGGGGTGGGCGGCCCGGAGATGGAGATGCGAGCGGTGTCCGGAGATGCGCGCGGGGCTCCTGGCGGGGCGCGCCCGCCGCAGGGCGGGGGCCGGGGGCCCGGGGCGGGTAGAGGGGCCTCGCGTGGCGAGAGCAGGCGCGCGCCAGGAGGGTGCCAGGCGTTGGCTTTTCGCTCCTCCTTCCTGGCAGTTGGCTGAGCGCGGCCTCTAAGTAGGTCGGTGGGCATCTGGCTCGCGCAAAGGCCGGGCCTGGCCAGGGACGGCAGGAGAAATTGGGCAGGCCGTGAGAACCTGAGAGCTTCACGGTCAGATGGCTGATAAAAAGGACAAACCGCAGGAACCGGCAGCAGCAGCCCCAGCAGCACCTGGAGCGCAGGAGGCCTTGAAAAAACCAGCGGAGCCCAAGAAAAAGTCGGAGCAGCCCAAAGATGAAGTGGGAACGAGGAAGGGGTGTCGCCGTTATAAGTGGGAATTCAAGGACAGCAATAAAGAGTTCTGGAGTGTGGGGCACGCTGAGGTCAAGCTCATTAGCTTGGTAAGTTGGGCCTGTATCCCTGGGTGGGAGCCGGATGTCCAAAGATGGGAGGAGGGAGAAGGAGTGGGCTCCCTGAGGCTCCTGTGGCCTGAGCCCTTTGCCATGGCTCAAAGGGCATGTCTCCTGGCAGGCCTGCCTAATAGGTTCGCTGGTAATGTTCACGGGGACCACTGTACACCCCATCCTGACACTCATCATCACCATGGAGATATCCATCTTCATCTTCTTCTTCATTATCTACACCTTCGCCATCCAGAGATACGTGCCCTTCATCCTGTGGCCCATTTCTGTAAGTGAGGGGTGGTGGGGAGTGGCTGAGCCTGGTGTGACATCCATGCATGTATCTTGGCACTTGAAAAGTGACTGAACAAAGAGATACACCTCATCTTTCTTATTGTGTTCCAGGCATGGGCTTAGCACCTTCAGGTGGGGCTAGAGCAGGGGCAGCTGAAGTTAGGTAGAAAAGGCTTCCAAAAAGCTCAGCTTAAGGGTGGAGGGCCCCTTCCCTACCTTGTGGTCAAAGGAAGAAGTCTGCTTTCCTGAAGCTTTGCTCTCCTTGGCAGCAAGGAGGGTGTAGCAACCAGTGGTTCCTGCAAACCCCTATGCCAGCACACTTGACTGAAAAGATCACTTCAAAGGTACCCTGTTGCCTGAAATCCAAGAAAGAAATCAGTCATATAAAATGAGAATTAAAAGGAAAAATCACTTCTAAAGTAGCACCAGACCTACAGTGATTATCCTTGTAAGGGGATGTTAAGCCCAGAAAGATGTTCAGCCCAAAGCAATCATTCACTGGAATGGGACTGAGCTGGGCAAGTTACCACTCCCAGACTCTGTTTCTTCATCTGTAACATGAAGACAGTAATAATCTTGTATTAGATTGTTCCTAGAGAGGAAAAATAAAGTGCCTGATGCGAAGACTCACGGAGTTGAACCCTTGCCCATTACCTAGGTAATCCCAAAACTTACCTAACTTCCAACTAACCCAAGGTCCCTTGATCATTGCTTGATCACAGCATGTCTCTAGAGTCCTGTGCTCACCGTTTTCACNAAAAAAAAAAAAAGAAACCTAGGTTTTAATCTATAGCATTTGAAATCAACCCTGAATCATGCTATGCTTTCATCTATATCTGGAGATCCAAGAGATGTTAAAAAAAAAAAAGCAACAATATTGGAATTTCTTTGGGGGATGCTGAGAAAGGAGGAGGAGAGGAAAGGTTAATTTCTGAAAATAGGCAGTAGGAGAATTTGACATTTGACTAGTATGCTGGAGTAGCATGAATCATGTGTGTCTGCCTTTGTTCTAAGATATAGCAACTTTCCTTCAGCAGAGGCCTAAGGGATCAGAAACAATGAGTTGATTTAAAATAAAGGTTATGAAAAATGGTAAGGCCTTGGAGACACTTTACATGAATTTCCAAAGCCAAGAGATTGTCAGCTGGGGCCATGAGGTCAGTACTGAGCTTCCAGGGACAGCTTGCTTACATTTTTCCAAGTAAAACGGGGAGTTGCTTTTTTTTTTTTTTTTTTTNGGTTATGAAAAATGGTAAGGCCTTGGAGACACTTTACATGAATTTCCAAAGCCAAGAGATTGTCAGCTGGGGCCATGAGGTCAGTACTGAGCTTCCAGGGACAGCTTGCTTACATTTTTCCAAGTAAAACGGGGAGTTGTTTTTTTTTTTTTTTTTTAATATTTCCTGAGTTAAAGTGGTTCAAGTCACTGGTGAGATCTCATTTGCCCATCAAGTCCTAGTGGCCCGCTGTGAAAATGTGAAAAATGGATTGAGGGCAGCTCCATGGGCTATGTTTATAGAGTGCCAAGGAAGGGAATCCAGTTTTCTTGCCAATGAAATAAAAAAGTTACCCATGTGTCTATGGACTGAATGTTTTCTTAGTCCCCAAATTCCTACGTGGAAACCCTAACTTCTATTACGATGGTTGGAGAAGGAAATGGCAACCCACTCCAGTGTTCTTGCCTAGAGAATCCTGTGGACAGAGGAGCCTGGTGGGCTGCTGTCCAGGGAGTTGCACGGAGTCAGACATGACTGAAGCGACTTAGCATGCCTGCATGCATTGGAGAAGGAAATGACAACCCACTCCAGTATTCTTGCCTGGAGGATCCCAGGGACGGAGGAGCCTGGTGGGCTGCCGTGTATGGGATCACACAGAGTCAGACAAGACTGAAGCGACTTAGCAGCAGCAGCAGCATTATGATGGTATGTGGACGTGGGTACACTGAGGAGGTGGTAATGGAATCACTGAGGATGGAGTCCATGATAGGATCAGTACCCTAATAAGAAGAAACCAGAGAGCTTGCACCAAGTAAAGGAGCCATTTTGCCCTTACTTGCAATGCTTCCCAAGACAGATTCTTAAACCAGGTACAGAGTGAGTGCTGCTCAATATACCATATCCACACTTGTGTATGCTTATTAATCCGGTGACATTGGACTTGTTCTCTATTTCTCTGACAGTAGACCTATATGAGGAAGATTCTAAAATGTAGGCAAACTAATTTTGCAAGTCTCTAAAAGAACATTCTTTCATTACAGGGCAAAGAGATAGGAGAAATCAACTATTTGGGAGGTAATTTATGAAGATTAGAAAATGATTTCCTTTTTCAGTCATGCAAGATATTGATTATGTCAAATCCTTCAAAGCATTAACAATAGACAAATAAGCATCTACTTGAAATCCATCCAGCTTTAGTTCCTGCATATACAAAGTGTGTCCATGACTTGTGAAGCAGTTAGTTGCCGAATACATACCCACAGCCATCAACAATGAGTAAATAGTCTGGGGAAAAGGTATAGAACCTTCTAAGGGGAAGAGCCAAGGGAGAAGTGATGTTGGGTGAGAGCATACCCTCTGCTGCTGCTGCTGCTAAGTCGCTTCAGTCATGTCCGACTCTGTGCAACCCCATAGACGGGGCTTCCCAATATGTCATGTGGAAATTAGAGGGCATAAACTTTTGTGAATAATATCCATCTGTTGTGAAGACTTGAAGGCAGCTCTTTACATCATTTCTGGTTTATGAGTTTGCAAGAATTTTTCATGGTTGAAGAAAATGGTCAAAAATGACAAACAAGGGTATTTAATGGATAGATTTTATTTCAACTGATATGGATTTTTGGAAAAATAACTGGCTTCCTACTTGTATTAGCCAGGTGTCTTTTGTTTGAAAATGATACAAACAAAAAGAAGGGGATTGAGTTTGTTTTTTAACTTAAAATAACTGATAAGACAGAATATGTATCACTTCAGGCATGCCTGGATCCAGTGTCTAAAAGGATGACATCAGAAATGTGTTATGTTTTTTTTAGCTCTGCTTTATCCATGTTGTCTTCATTACCAAACAGGCAAAGATGGTCACCAGAAGAGCAGGTTTATATTTTCTCAGCTTATCGACTTGTGAGAAAAGAGATTCTCTTTCCCAGGATTGCAGGAAAACAGCTGGCCATGCCTCTCATTGGTATAGCTTGGGTCATGTGCCTGTGACTTAATCAATCACTGTGGATAGAGAAACTTCTCTGAATGCCCAAATACGGATTACATGAAGCCAGGAGTGGAATCAGACCCACTGTTAAACTGTGTGAGCTGAGAGTGAGGGAACTAGTTCCCTAAATAGTTACCAGTAATGACAAAATACTCACTAACCCCATTTGATCCATTTTTCCAGAATTGCTTACTCATTTATTCCTTAATTTATCCTTTTTATCCAGTCTGACATTCTTTGTTTTTCAATCTGTTTCATTTACATTTAATGTGTTCTTTGATCTCTTATTGTATTGAAGCCAACCATTTTGCCAGTTGCTTTATATTCGCCCCATCTGTTTTCTGTCCCTCTGTTTCTTCTCTCCTGACATCTTTGAATTAATCAAATGCTATTCATATTCCATTTTAACTGATTAAATAGATGTTTAAGCTATAAATTTTCATATTAATTTATAGTGGCTGCTCAAGGGGTTATAACATGCACCCTGATAGTCTATTTGGATTTAATGTACCACTTCACATAAAATAAAAGTATCCTGAAGCCATGCAATAAAACTCCATTTGCTGTTCCCCTAAGCTTTCTGTTGTTCTTGCACTTATTACCCAGTACCTCATAAACCCACAAAACATTATTAACATAGTTAAGCTAAATATTCACGTACCTTTGAAGAACTTAATAGGGAACAACTGACCTCTTTATTTGCCCATATGCAGTCGATACTCCATTATTCAGGATAATGTACTATTAGGTCTCTTTGAACACTAAGTAAGCGAATACAAAATTGTTGTTCCTAGTGGAAATACAGGATTAGGTTCTTGTAAGCTCTGGTCACGTTTTCATCAACTAATTAATAATAAGCCTTACTTTACATGTGTTTATGTTTAAAGACACCTTAGTATATATAGCATTGACTCATTTCACTGGGCTCATGGCTAACAGAGCTATAACTTGCCTGAATGAAGGTTATCCACACACATATTTTTCTCATAAAACACACATCGCAACCAATCTCACTCCAGTGTTACAGGCCATTTTAAACAACAAAATCACCAACAAAAGCACAAAAATAGGGAAAACATGGCTCTAAATAAAAAGGTGGGAAAGCAATGGCACCCCACCCCAGTACTCTTGACTGGAAAATCCAATGGATGGAGTAGCCTGGTGGGCTGCAGTCCTGGGAATCAAAATGGAAAGCCGTGGACCCTTGGCCCCGGAACCCATCCCACCCACAAGGACACCCACAAGGGGAGGCCCAAACTCACCTACAAGGGCAACTGTAATGCAACGCAGCCGGTGGCAGCCACCCTTGAAAGCAACCTCGCAGGAGGAACCCTCGGGGACGCCTATGAAAACAACCCCGCCAACTCCTTCCTCCGGCGGCTCTCGCCGCTGAGCTCTCACGCTGTCACCCATTTCGGCCCACATGTGATTAAAATCGGGACTGCTAAACCGGTAATATTTCTGCTTGTTCTTGCCGCCTTGCGTAAAAGTCGCGTTACGTTTGCCGGCGTAAAACTTAACAGCCCTGGGCCGCCTCCAGAGGCCTCGCGAGGTCGAAGTTGCGAGGGGAGTTCAGCGCGGCAGCTGAACCAGCACCACCACCTGAGCCGGAGTTGGGGCGGCGGCTTCCGCGCAAGGGGTGGGCGGCCCGGAGATGGAGATGCGAGCGGTGTCCGGAGATGCGCGCGGGGCTCCTGGCGGGGCGCGCCCGCCGCAGGGCGGGGGCCGGGGGCCCGGGGCGGGTAGAGGGGCCTCGCGTGGCGAGAGCAGGCGCGCGCCAGGAGGGTGCCAGGCGTTGGCTTTTCGCTCCTCCTTCCTGGCAGTTGGCTGAGCGCGGCCTCTAAGTAGGTCGGTGGGCATCTGGCTCGCGCAAAGGCCGGGCCTGGCCAGGGACGGCAGGAGAAATTGGGCAGGCCGTGAGAACCTGAGAGCTTCACGGTCAGATGGCTGATAAAAAGGACAAACCGCAGGAACCGGCAGCAGCAGCCCCAGCAGCACCTGGAGCGCAGGAGGCCTTGAAAAAACCAGCGGAGCCCAAGAAAAAGTCGGAGCAGCCCAAAGATGAAGTGGGAACGAGGAAGGGGTGTCGCCGTTATAAGTGGGAATTCAAGGACAGCAATAAAGAGTTCTGGAGTGTGGGGCACGCTGAGGTCAAGCTCATTAGCTTGGTAAGTTGGGCCTGTATCCCTGGGTGGGAGCCGGATGTCCAAAGATGGGAGGAGGGAGAAGGAGTGGGCTCCCTGAGGCTCCTGTGGCCTGAGCCCTTTGCCATGGCTCAAAGGGCATGTCTCCTGGCAGGCCTGCCTAATAGGTTCGCTGGTAATGTTCACGGGGACCACTGTACACCCCATCCTGACACTCATCATCACCATGGAGATATCCATCTTCATCTTCTTCTTCATTATCTACACCTTCGCCATCCAGAGATACGTGCCCTTCATCCTGTGGCCCATTTCTGTAAGTGAGGGGTGGTGGGGAGTGGCTGAGCCTGGTGTGACATCCATGCATGTATCTTGGCACTTGAAAAGTGACTGAACAAAGAGATACACCTCATCTTTCTTATTGTGTTCCAGGCATGGGCTTAGCACCTTCAGGTGGGGCTAGAGCAGGGGCAGCTGAAGTTAGGTAGAAAAGGCTTCCAAAAAGCTCAGCTTAAGGGTGGAGGGCCCCTTCCCTACCTTGTGGTCAAAGGAAGAAGTCTGCTTTCCTGAAGCTTTGCTCTCCTTGGCAGCAAGGAGGGTGTAGCAACCAGTGGTTCCTGCAAACCCCTATGCCAGCACACTTGACTGAAAAGATCACTTCAAAGGTACCCTGTTGCCTGAAATCCAAGAAAGAAATCAGTCATATAAAATGAGAATTAAAAGGAAAAATCACTTCTAAAGTAGCACCAGACCTACAGTGATTATCCTTGTAAGGGGATGTTAAGCCCAGAAAGATGTTCAGCCCAAAGCAATCATTCACTGGAATGGGACTGAGCTGGGCAAGTTACCACTCCCAGACTCTGTTTCTTCATCTGTAACATGAAGACAGTAATAATCTTGTATTAGATTGTTCCTAGAGAGGAAAAATAAAGTGCCTGATGCGAAGACTCACGGAGTTGAACCCTTGCCCATTACCTAGGTAATCCCAAAACTTACCTAACTTCCAACTAACCCAAGGTCCCTTGATCATTGCTTGATCACAGCATGTCTCTAGAGTCCTGTGCTCACCGTTTTCACTCACTTTATACATGAAATAGGTTCAGAATGGCCAAGCAACTTGCCCCCAGGTAATTCAGGTAGTAAGTGGCAGAAAAAGGATTCAAACCCAGCTTTATCAGTAGAGTCTGAGTCCCTAACTGCAATCTGTCCCCCCACTTGTTAAAAGTTTTTAGAGTCCAGGGACCCTCAGGTCTGGAGAAAGGAAAAGAGGGCCATATAAGGCTCTTGGGAAAGGGATAAGCAGAGGACACATTTCCAGCCAAAGTCCTTGAGAAGATACTGGTAGTTCCCACAAGACGAAAAATCACTGAACCCTGAAAATCCTCCTGCTGTACTTACATACAACTATTAGTGGGGAAATGTAATCACTATTGATTTAATTGAATGGCTGAGTTGGCAAAAGAAAAAAAAGGGGGAAACACAGATGCCAGAAATGGGAAACAGGAGCAGGGAGAAACACAGATGCCAGAAATGGGAAACAGGAGCAGGGATGTAATCAGCTGCTTCAGTGTGAGTGGAGATGGCCCATGAAGTGTTAGCCCAGGAGCTCTGAACATGGATTCTCACATATTCTCAAGTTAAGAGATGCGGCCTTGGTCCTAGGCAAAGTGGAGATTTAGAACCAAAAATCCCATACAAGGCCAGCATCCTGCAAAGACTGTACCCTGAGGGAAAAGACAGAGGAAACACCTTTTCCTTACACAGAGGAATAAGAAACCATGCTCATCTCTACCTGAGTTTTCAGTGAGGAAAAACCAAAAAAGACCTTGAGAAATATGAACCTTGAGCTTACACTTTGTACGTGTGTACCTGCTAAGGCACTTCAGTCATATCTGATTCTGTGTGACCCTATGGACTGCAGCCTGCCAGGCTCCTTTGTTTATGCAATTCTCCAGGCAAGAATACTGGAGTGAGTTGCCATGTGCCCCTCCAGGGGATCTTCCTGATCCAGGGATTGAACCCTCGTCTCTTACGTCTCCAGTATTGGCAGGTGAGTTCTTTACCACTAGCACCACCTGGGAAGCCCTTTGTATAGATTTGGCTTAAGTTTTTCCTGCCTTCAGCCTGGAAACCTTCATGAAGTTTAGAAAACACAGTGCCTGGAAACTGGCATAAAAATCAATCCTAATTTGATAGTATTCTGAAGAAATCAATGGGATTCCTGACAAACAAGTGCAAAATCATAAAGCATAAATCTCACAAGATAGGTTACAGGAGTATTCAGTTCAGTAGCCCAGTCATGTCCGACTCTTTGTAACTCCATGGACTGCAACACGCCAGGCCTCCCTGTCCATCACCAGCTCCTGGAGCTTACCCTAACTCATGTCCATTGAGTCGGTGAAGCCATCCAACCATCTCATTCTCTGTCGTCCCCTTCTCCTCCTGCCCTCAATCTTTCCCAGCATCAGGGTCTTCTCAAATGAGTCAGCTCTTCGCATCAGGTGGCCAAAGTGTTGGAGTTTCAACTTCAACATCAGTCCTTTCAATGAACATTCAGGACTGATCTCCTTTAGGATGGACTGGTTGGATCTCCTTGCAGTCCAAGGGACTCTCAAGAGTCTTCTCCAACACCACAGTTCAAAAGCATCAATTCTTCAGTGCTCAGCTTTCTTTATAATCCAACTCACATCCATACATGACCATTGGAAAAACCATAGCCTTGACTAGACAGACCTTTGTTGGCAAAGTAATGTCTCTGCTTTTTAAAATGCTGTCTAGGTTGGTCATAACTTTCCTTCCAAGGAGTAAGCATCTTTTAATTTCATGGCTGCAATCACCATTTGCAGTGATTTTGGAGCCCAGAAAAATACAGTCAGCCACTGTTTCCTTTGTTTCCACATCTAGTTGCCATGAAGTGATAGGACCGGATGCCATGATCTTAGTTTTCTGCATGTTGAACTTTAAGCCAACTTTTTCTCTGTCCTCTTTCACTTTCATTAAGAGGCTCTTTAGTTCTTCACTTTCTGCCATAAGGGTGGCTTCATCTGCATATCTGAGCTTATTGATATTTCACCTGGCAATCTTGAGTCCAGCTTGTGCTTCATCCAGCCCAGCATTTCTCATGATATACTCTGTATATCGGAGAAGGTGATGGCACCCCACTCCAGTACTCTTGCCTGGAAAATCCCACGGACAGAGGAGCCTGGTAGGCTGTGGTCCATGGGGTCGCGAAGAGTCGGACACAACTGAGCGACTTCCCTTTCATTTTTCACTTTCATGCATTGGAGAAGGAAATGGCAACCCACTCCAATGTTCTTGCCTGGAGAATCCCAGGGATGGGGGAGCCTGGTGGGCTGCCGTCTATGGGATCACACAGAGTCGGACACGACTGAAGTGACTTAGCAGTAGCAGCAGCACTCTGCATATAAGTTAAATAAGCAGGGTGATAATATACAGCCTTGACGTACTCATTTTCCTATTTGGAACCAGTCTATTGTTCCATGTCCAGTTCTAACTGTTGCTTCCTGACTTGCATACAGATTTCTCAGGTGGCAGGTCAGGTGGTCTTGTATTCCCATCTCTTGAAGAATTTTCCACAGTTTGTTGTGATCCACACAGTCAAAAGCTTTAGCATAGTCAATAAAACAGAAATAGATGTTTTTCTGGAACTCTCTTGCTTTTTCCATGATCCAGCGGATGTTGGCAATTTGATCTCTGGTTCCTCTGCCTGTTCTAAAACCAGCTTGAACATCAGGGAGTTCACGGTTCACATATTGCTGAAGCCTGGCTTGGAGAATTTTGAGCATTACTTTACTAGCGTGTGAGATGAGTGCAATTGTGTGGTAGTTTGAGCATTCTTTGGCATTGCCTTTCTTTGGGATTGGAATGAAAACTGACCTTTTCCAGTCCTGTGGCCACTGCTGAATTTTCCAAATTTGCTAGCATATTGAGTGCAGCACTTTCACAGCATCATCTTTCAGGATTTGAAACAGCTCAACTGGAATTCCATCACCTCCACTAGCTTTGTTCTTAGTGATGCTTTCTAAGGCCCACAGTTAAGACTATACTGGTGTTCATAATGCTTTAAAAATACTCTATTTTTATTACTGGTAAATTAAAAAAATATTAAATCCTCTAAATTATAGAAGAGCAAATAAAAGGCTTTCAATAACTTGGTGAAAATAGTTCTTGAGAATACCAACATTTCTAATTCTTTGGATACCCACCAAAGATCAATCTGATACCTTGATTTCCAGAATGAACCTGATTAGCTGATGAAATGAGCTATGCCAGTAACAGGCTCCAGGCTTTGAAATAGGTTCCCAGGAGACGCTAATGGTAAAGAGCCCGCCTACCGCTGCAGAAGACTCAAGAGGCAGGGGTTTGATCCCTGGGTCAGGAAGATCCCGTGAAGAAGGGAATGACTGTCCCTGGTCAGAGGAGCCTGGAAAGAGGAGCCTGGCAGGCTAAGGCGCCTGGGGTCTCAAAGGGTTGGACACGACTGAAGCAACTGCACAGATATGCATACCTTGGAAGGGAAATTAATAAAACATATTATCTTATTATTATAAGTTACATTCCTGGGGGTTAGGTAAAGCTAATTATCTTTTGCTTGAGGGTATAACCATTTCAGTAAGTGGTTGTGTACACAAAACTTTTCCCAGGTCTCAAAGGGTTGGACACGACTGAAGCAACTGCACAGATATGCATACCTTGGAAGGGAAATTAATAAAACATATTATCTTATTATTATAAGTTACATTCCTGGGGGTTAGGTAAAGCTAATTATCTTTTGCTTGAGGGTATAACCATTTCAGTAAGTGGTTGTGTACACAAAACTTTTCCCCAGCATGGTGGACGCATAGTGACAGTGCACTCGTGAGACACTCGTGAGCAGTCACCTTTCAGGTCTCGATATGGCTAAATGAGGAGTCAGTAAAAAGAAGGCAAGGCTCCTGCTGCTCACATGAGAGCCTCAGGGTCTAACNTCTTTGGCTGCAAAGAATATAATCAGTCTGATTTCAGTGTTGACCATCTGGTGATGTCTATGTGTAGAGTGTTAGCTTGTGTTGTTGGAAGAGGGTGTTTGCTATGACCAGTGCCTTCTCTTGGCAAAACTCTTATTACCTTTGCCCTGCTTCATTCTGTACTCCAAGGCCAAATTTGTGTACTACTCCAGATGTTGCTTGATTTCCTACTTTTGCATTCCAGTCCCCTATAATGAAAAGGGTATGTGTGGGGGGCAATCAGAAATGAATTCAGCGTTCAAAACTACAAAACTCATGACTAAGAATCAAGACCCAGCAAAAATAACAAATGGGAGGATTAGAACCCTTAGAATATGAGATAGTAAAAGAACTGTCTGAAAATAATTTATAATACATTTAAATTATAAATACATAAATAAAAGCCTGAAGAAAAGAATAAGACATTAAGAGGTCAGAATAGACAGATTTTTTTTAAATTACAAGATATAATGTCTAGAACCTGAACATATGGTTATGGAAATAAAAATATCAATAAATTGGTTAAAAAATATATTAGACAAAAGCTGGGGAAGCAATGAGCCTAAGAATGTGGGAAAATTACCCAGAATATATTACTGATGGATAAAGAGAGAAAATATGAAGAGAGAAGTTGAAACATAGAATATGGAATGAGAAAGTCCTTCATAAACCTAATAGGAATTCCAGAAGAAGACACACAAGAGAATAGAGAATATTCAAAGTGATAGTAACTGAGACCCCTCCAGATTTAATGAGTGACATCACTAAAAATGGCAGAGTAGGACTTTCCCTGGCAGTCTAGTGATTAAGACTTTGCACTTCCAATGCAGGGGGTGCAGGTTCAATCCTCTGAGATCCCACATGCTGTGCAGCCAAAAAAAAAAATTAAAAAGGGACAGAGTAGGGAATTCCAGATCTCTGTCCTTCTATTAGAGCAATGATTAGGCTCTCAAAAACTGTCAGAATCAACTTTTTCAGAACTCTGAAATCTAATTAAAAACAAAATGCTTAATGGAGAAAGAAGTTATTCAATTTGAGTAAGAGAATTTTGTAGCCTTATAACTTGACCTGCCTGCCATCCCTCAATCCCCAGCTTGTCAGTGGACATGAAGATAGCCCACATTCCTGACTATATTCCTTGCTGGTGGCAGAGGGAACAATACAAATCTTGTTCCCAAAGAATTAAGTTGTGTGCTTGACCTCTCTGGCAGCTCCCTGAAGGACTGGCCAGGGACTTGCCTTTGTGTCTCCTGCCTCAGAGTTTTCTCAAGGCTGAAGTAGCCTCCTAGGTAGCATTTGTTAAAAGCATTTAAAGGCATATGTACTAATCATAGAAACCTGGGGCAAGGTTTTCCAAGAAGTAGACAGATCAGAAGTTTGGGAAGGAGATGCATGGGAGAAATAAGAACTTTGAAAAGCCTCCACCTCTACCAGGTAATCTAGGACAGCACATGCCCAGAAAAAAAAAAAAAAAAGAACTAAGCTTTCACCTTTGGCTGACCTTTAGGCTCTGCACAAACAGCAAGTAAAAACTAAGGATCTAAACAGCTTGGAGAGGTATTGAAGGAATGCCCTAATATAAAGCCAATTTGCAAAGACTTGTTTGTTTCCAATATTTAAGGAAATATCCATCAAATAATCTCCTGATTATTAAGCTGATGAAAGACAAAGACATCAGTGGCCACACAAGAGAAAGAATACAATCTTTTAAAACATAGTTTAGGAAAAAAACATTAAACATACAAATGACTTAACTCACAACAAACAGCAACAACAAACTCTAGAGAAGAGAGGCAATATGGTTTCCAGAGTAACTATATTATTATATTCAAAATGTATAGTTTTCAAAGAATTATAAGGCTGCAAAAAAAGTTTGGCCCATTCACAGAAAAAAATATATATATTAATAGAGACTGCTGTTGAAGAAACCTAGATATTAGTCTTACTAGACAAAGACTTTAAATGAACTGCCTTTAAAATGCTCAAGGGACTAAAGGAAACCAAGAGAACAATCATGAACCAAATATATAATGTCAGTAAAGAAAAGTTTAAAAAGAAACCAGATAGAAATTCTGGAGCTGAAAACTAATATAACTGAAGTGAAAAATTCACTAGAGCTTTTTCAACAACAGATTTGAACAGGCAGAAGAATGAATCAGTGAACCTGAAGACAGGTCAACTGAGACCATTCAGTCTGAGAAACAGAAAAAAGAATGAAGAAAAAATGAACAGTCTAACAGACCCATGGGACACTATCAAGCATACTAACATAGGCAGAGTCCCCAAAGGGGAAAACAAGAGAAAGGGACAGAAAGAATATTCAAAGAAATAATGCCAAAATCTTTCCAAATTTGGTAAAAGATAGGAATCTATGCATCCAAAAGGAACCAAGTAGGATAAACTCAAAGTGATCCACTCTGAGACACATTATAATCAGACTATCTAAAGATGAAGACGGGAGAAAGTCTTGAAAGTTATAAGAGAGAAGTAACTCATCTTGTACAAGGGACCCTTAATAAGATTAACAACTAATTTCTCATCAGACATCATGGAGACCTGAGGGAGTGGAATGATGTACTTACAGTCCTTAAAGGCGCGGGGCAGGGCTNTTTCAGAATTTTCCACAGTTGATTGTGATCCACACAGTCAAAGGCTTTGGCATAGTCAATAAGGCAGAAACTCTCTTGCTTTTTGGAACTCTCTTGCTTTTTCGATGATCCAGCAGATGTTGGCAATTTGATCTCTGGTTCCTCTGCCTTTTCTAAATCCAGCTTGAACATCTGGAAGTTCACGGTTCACATATTGCTGAAGCCTGGCTTGGAGAATTTTGAGCATTACTTTACTAGCGTGTGAGATGAGTGCAATTGTGCGGTAGTTAGAAGTAAATCTGATGCTGCTAAGTTGCTTCAGTAGTGTCCGACTCTGTGTGACCCCGTGGACGGCAGCCCACCAGGCTCCCCTGTCCCTGGGATTCTCCAGGCAAGAACACTGGAGTGGGTTGCCATTTCCTTCTCCAATGCATGAAACTGAAAAGTGAAAGTGAAGTTGCTCAGTCATTTCTGACTCTTCGCAATCCCCTGGACTGCAGCCCACCAGGCTCCTCCATCCATGGGATTTTCAAGGCAAGAGTACTGGAGTGGGTTGCCACTGCTTTCTCCGAGAAGTAAATCAGGACATGGTAATTCCAAAATCAGAGTCACTTGTGCTTAAATGTGTTTTGACTCCCTACTACCATGGACCTGGGACTTCCCTGTTGGCTCAGTGGTAAAGAACTCACCGGCCAACGTAGGAGACACACGTTCGATCCCTGGTCTGGGAAGATTCCCTCGAGAAGGAAATGGCGACCCACTCCAGTATTCTTGCCTGGGAAACTCCATGGACAGAGGAGCCTGGTGGACTATATAGTCCATGGGGTCACAAAAGCCACGACTGAATGGCTAACCAGCAACAACAGCATGGACCGGGGCATGTGTGAGGTTGTGGGATTCTTTTCCAACAGCAAAGTGACAAATTTGGAGCTCTGACTCCAGTGAAACTAGAAATGTGGCTGGCCTCACACTCTGTTCCCTCAGTGGCCACGCTTTCCCCGAAGCCAGATTATAAACTTGTTTTCTGAGTCTTTGTTTTTAAACAATATTGAACTGTACAGTTCAGTGGCGCTGAGTACATTCATATATCATTGTGCAGCATCATCTGTCTGAAATTTTTTGCCTTCCTAAATTGACATTCTGTCCCCATTAAACAGTAACTCTGCATTCCACCTTCCCACTCCCCGCACCCCCTCCCCGCCCCCGGCCTCCTGAAATCTACCAATGTAGATTCAATGGAGTCTCCTTTCTGACTCCATGAATTTGACTATTCTAAGTGCCTCATATAAGTAGAATCAGTTTGTCTGCACCTACTGTACACTGGAATGCATTTTTAGGTTAACTTAATATCTGTCCTACAAACAGATTGTATCTTCTTCTTCTTCTTTTTTTCATTTTCCCTGTGCTAAATTGATGCAGCCACTATGGAGAACAGTATGAAGCTTCCTTAAAAAAAAAAAAAAAAACTAAAAATAGAACTAACATATGTCTCAGCAATTCCAGCCCTAGGCATATACCCAGAGAAAACCACAATTCCAAAAGATACATGCACCCCAATGATAATCATCCTATGAGTCTTTTTTGTCTTTCTTGCCTTTTTTTTTTTTTTTTTTTTTTGATCACTTAGTTCCCTGACCAGGGATCAAACCCTAACTCGCTATAATGGAAGAGCTGAGTCTTAACCACTGGACCACCAAGGAGGCCCCAGTGATTCTTGTTCAAATAGTAGAGACTATCAAATGGTATACAGAATACTGTATACACAGACCTGCCTTCTCCCATGGTTCCAGAAGAACAACAAAAAAGTTGAAAGTTTAGCTTTTACAAAATTTTCCACCTAAGATGCAAATAGCTTGAAAATGAAGTGCTAATAGAAGGGAGAAAGCGAAGTCAGCTAGTAGGAAATAAAACAGAGTAGATGCTGACTGTCAATAAGCTTAAACACCTGATTTACTGAGTTGATGTGTAGTAGAAAATGGAATTTGCTGATCCAGGGCCAGCCACTGATCCATCAAACCCATGCCCCTGGCTGTGGGTGTTTTTTGGGGGAGCGGGGAGGGGAGAGGCAATTATCATCTCTTCCTGAGAAAATTTTACTTAATATGAACAAAGACCACAGTAAGGCATAGTATGCCATCCATTTGCCAGAGCCTCTGGGCTGAGCTGCAGTGCTGAATGCTATAGCCAAGCAGGAGTGGCAGCTAAACTATGCCTTTTTCTTTTCCTCCCTCTGAATGACCACCTTGAAGGCCAATCAACAGGAGTGACAGGGGAAGAGAGAGCCATGTGGCCGAGCTGTCCGCCAGCCAGAAAGGGGGATTCAATAGCACTCGCTTCCCCATTGAGCCCCGAGCTAGCCTTTCTGAAATCCAGTGACGCTGCTGCCTATTAGAGAATAGAAACACACGCCTTTCATTCTCCAGTTGAGTGCTGGCGCTTTGTCTGCACTGCCCTTGCTCTCCTGGCCTGATTGTTTGCCGAGTGAAAAAAAAAACAATTAAATCTCCCATTCAAGGAGAGCCTGTTTGGATCTGAAGAGCTGTTTAAAACCAGAGAGCCTTATCATATTAATGAGGGCCACTGCCAAGATTAATACTTGGAAAGGGATTCCCTGGAGAATTGAAGAGCTGAGCTGAGAATATTAGGATGTTATGATCTGCACATGATAGAAAATGACTGATAAAATGGCACATTACCCCCAGAGATAGGGACTTTTTGTTAAATAGGCATGAAAATGAACACATATACATTTCACATAACTTGATAGACAATAAAAACTCGGCTGTAATGTGCACACACTTATAACTAATTATCTGCCTAAGATCCCCTTTGCAGGAGGCCTGAGGCTGGCCTTCCCCGGACAATAGGAATCAGAACCAGAAAACTAGTAAGAAGAGAGAAAGGAACGTCTCTCGTGGTCCAGTGCCTAAGACCGTGCACTCTCAACGCAAGGGGCCCATGTTCGATCCCTGATCAGGGAACTAGATCCCACATGCCCCAACTAAAGATGCCCCATGCTTCAAGGAAGACTGAAGATCCCTCATGCTGCAGCTGAGACACAGAGCTACCAAATAAATAAGTAAATATTTTAAAAAAATTAACGAGAGAGGTGAAGGGGTAGACCAGCTCCACGCAGTTGGAGCTGTTTGCATCCAGTGCTGGGCAAACACATTTCAGAGCCAGAAGCAGGGTTGAAGACAAAGCACAATTCTAGGAGCTCGGAGGAGAGCTGAGAGGCAATAGGGTTTGGGGTGGACTAGGTCAGCAGAAAGGGAGGCCCAGGCCAGATAATAGACATAAACAACTTGGCAGTTTAGGGGCTGGACTTGATCACCTGGCAGGAGATGTGACTCATGGGTTCATCTGGGCCAAAAGGCTGGATGGCTTGATGGTTTCACACAAATTTAGCTTCTTCTTGAAATATATATATACACACACACACATCTCAGGGGAAGAGCCCCTGCAGAAGGAAATGACAACCCACTCCAGTATTCTTGCCCGGGAAATCCCTTGGACAGAGGAGCCTGGCAGGTAATAGTCTATGGGGTCACAAGGAGTCAGACAGGACTGAGCAACTAAAAACTATAATATCTCTCAAACCAGCTCGAAATGGAATGTGGTCAGTCCTCACAAGTGTAGAATGATTGTAGAGACTGCAAGTTGATTGTATGTTTCAATTATTGACTATTTTTAGCTTTTATTTTATTGGGTTGACCAAAATGTTTGGTTAATAAATGTGTTGTTCAATAAAATTGTTGGTAAACATGAAAAAATGTGTCTTTTATTTTTACTTAAAACCAAGTGAACATTTTGGCCAACCAAATATTTATTTGTTGGCTGTGCCATGCAGCTTGTGGAATCTCATTCCCTGACCAAGGATTGAACCAGGGCCCGCAGCAGTGAAAACACAAAGTGCTAACCACTGGACTGCCAGGGAATTCCTTACTGGCTATTTTTTAGAAAAGTATGTATTTGCAAGTACTCACTCTTAGGCCAAGGACAGTAAGTAGGAAAGTTCTACTGGGTCTGCTTGAAGACCTTCACATAATTTATAATTTGTTCATTAAATACCAGTGGGATTCATGAGCCTTTAGCTCTTTAGTTTTCTCTAGTTGGTTAACTGCCTTTCACCTTTCAGTGGAATTCCTTGGTGGCTCAGGGTAGAGAACCCGTCTGCCAAGGCATAAGACCCAGGAGACATGGGTTTGATCCCTGCGTTGAGAAGATCCCATGGAAGAGGAAATGGCAACCCATTCCAGTATTCTTGCCTGGGAAATCCCATGGACAGAGGAGCTTGGAGGGCTACAGTCCATGGGGTTGCGAAGAGTCGGACATGACTGAGCGACTTCACTTTCACTTTTCACTTTCGTGCACTGGAGAAGGAAATGGCAACCCACTCCAGTGTTCTTGCCTGGAGAATCCCAGGGACAGGGGAGCCTGGTGGGCTGCCATCTATGGGGTTGCACAGAGTCGGACATGACTGAAGTGACTTAGCAGCAGCAGCAAAGACCAAGTGTGCTGTTATTAGTAAATTATGCATTGAGAATGAAATGCACAATAATAACAGAAAGGGCCTCCATGAAAGGGATTTTTTAAGAATAAAGGCACTGTGGTGTCTGTGAAGGACAGAAGACACTGAGGTTGAGGGTACTTGGCCACTTATGGGGCTTCCTTGGTGGCTCATATGGCAAAGAATCTGCCTGCAATGTAGGAGACCTGGGTTCACTCCCTGGGTGTGAACTGCGTGGCTTTGGGCAAGTTAGTTAACCTAGTCGGACATAAGTACTATGCTGAGAAAGAAGGCAGTAGCTGCTCTGAAGGGCAGTTTGGGAAGTGAATAGAGATTTAAGGAGGTGTGTCACATGAGGAACTCAGCACAGTACCTGGGATGAAGTAAGTTCATATTAAATGTCAGTAGTCATGGCAGAATCGGTTATCTTGAAACTTGGTGGCAGGGGATGAGAAAGTAATTATTTCTTTATGGGTCCCACTGAGTTGAAGGGCCCTAGAAAAGAGAGTTGAGAAAGTCTCAGGCTCATCTAAAATAGAACTCACTCCAACAAGCCCACAGTTTTAAAAAAACTATTGGCCATGCTGCATGGCATGTGGGAACTTAGTCCCCAGACCAGGGATCGAACCTGTGGCCCCTGCATTTGGCAGCATGAAGTCATAACCACTGGATCACCAGGGAAGTCCCCAACAAGCCCACGTTTTGCAAATAGCATCCCTCTCTGCCCAAGTTGGGCCTCCCTGGTGGTTCAAATGGTAAAGAATCTGCCTGCAATGCAGGAGACCCAGGTTTGATCCCTGGGTCGGGAAGATACCCTGGAGAAGGGAAT
Source organism: Oreotragus oreotragus (assembly GCA_006410675.1). Classification (NCBI taxonomy): domain Eukaryota; kingdom Metazoa; phylum Chordata; class Mammalia; order Artiodactyla; family Bovidae; genus Oreotragus; species Oreotragus oreotragus. The sequence goes on along the minus strand of SJYX01021026.1, from coordinate 147,270 downwards.
GGCTACCCACTTCAGTATTCTTGCCTGAAGAATTCCATGGACAGAGGAAAGGAGCGTAGTGGGCTACAGTCCATGGAGTCTCAAAGAGTCAGATATGACTGAGCAACTTTTACTGCCCAAGCCAGAGAAAGATCGGGATCTATTTTGAGCTCTACAAGCTGTGGGTGAGAAGGTTGGAGTGCCATGATGGAGGTGGCAAGAAAGATGGGCTCAGGGTGGCAGTACAAAGCTGAGTCTTTGCTGAGGATGGGTTGGGAGGTGACCTTGGTCTCAGATGTCTCACCTTTAACAAGCCAGAAGAAGCGTCTAACACTAGGGCACTGGCAGGAAGCTGATGGAGCAGCTTTGTTGCAGGGAAACATTTTGCCCCTGGTGGTTTCCAGTTGAGCTTTGCTCTGCATGGTGATGGCAAGAAGAAAGGGGGCCTGGTGGACAAGGTTACAGGTAGCTAGTGATGCTGGTGGGGCCTGGCCTTGTGCTTTCATCATCCCAGTGGCTCTGGGGAAGGAGGTGGGGCCTTTTGGAGCCCAGCTTGCTAGATAGACCAGCAGTTCCTCAGGACATATTATGGGAATGCTGACAACTCAGAGATGGTACCTTGGCTGACCAGAGCAGACAGCGTGCCTCTGTCAGGTTTTTTGACCTGGACCTCCATCAAGAATTAGGCAATTAGGGTGTCAAATTGCTCGGGGCCAGGAATACTGTGTAATTGAGGTCTCCACTCACCACCCCCTCTGAAGGTTTCTTCCTTAGGGTAACCACCATTCTGGGACCTTGCTATATTCCACTTACAGCTGGGTCAGCAATCACCCATGGGTCTCATTAGTAGAGCCAGTCCTCATTAGTCAAGTGGTGAGTATCCCCTCCTGTCACTCAGGAGACCAGGATTCAATTCCCCAATGAGGAGGCAACTTCTTTTAGAGCATCCCTGGTGGCTCAGATAGTAAAGAGTCTGCCTGCAGTGTAGGAGACCCAGGTTCAATCCCTGGGTCGGGAAGATCTCATGGAGAAGCAAATGGCTACCCACTCCAGTAATCCTGCCTGGAGAATCCCACGGACAGAGGAGCCTGGAGGGTTACAGTCCATGAGGTCGCAAAGAGTCAGACACAACTGAGTGACTAACACTTTCACGGGTCAATTAAGAAAAGGAAATTGGAGCAGTGCCCTAGAAGCATTGATGGAATTTAGGGGCACCAGATAATCTTTTTTTGTTTTGAATCCCAAGCTCAGGTTACTTTTGCCTAAAAAATGTACTTCGAACCTATAGGAAGAGAGTTGCTTTAATTTGTCCAAGGCAAATTGTTGTGCCCTAACAACTCAGCTAATCCTTCCAAAAAGATAAACTTCAGTTTCTAATCCAGATAATCAAAGAACCTAGATTATTAAAATGAATAGGTATGGCCATTCTGTTGCAAACCGTATTTAGGACTAGAACATGGATTCTACTTACTGAGTCGGACGCTGGCTTCATATCGGCATTTTGGTGCCTTAGGAATTTTCTGGGACATGCTCAGCTTTCTCTCATCTGTCTCATAACTACATTCACTTTTTTGAAATTTATTTTCAGTGTTGAGTTGGATTCTACCATGGGCGGGGCTGTGCTAAGACGCTTTAGTCATGTCCAGCTCTGTGCGGCCCCATGGACTGTAGCCCACCAGGTTCCTCTGTCCATGGGGATTCTCCAGGTGAGAACACTGGAGTGGGTTGCTATGCTCTCCTCCATGGGATCTTCCCCTCATCTCATACATTGAGCCCTCATCTCTTATACCCCCTGCACTGGTATGTGGGTCCTATACCACTAGCGCCACCAGGGCAGCCTGGTCTCCACCAGAGGACAGTGCAAACCAACCATACTTATACATACATTACCTCCTTCTTGAGCCTCCCTCCCCTGCTGCCATCACACCCTTCTGGGTTATCACAGAGCGCCATGCTGGGCTCCCTGTGTTATACACACCAACTTCTCACCAGTTACCTATTTTATACATGGTAGTGTATATATATTGATGTTACTTTCTCCATTCCTCCCACACTCTCTTTCCCCTACTGTGTCCACAACTCCATTCTCTATATCTGAGTCTCCATTCCTTCCCTGCGAATAAGTTCATCAATAACATTTTTCTAGATTCCATATATATGCATTAATATATTTGTTTTTCTCTTTCTGGCTTACTTCATTCTGTATAACAGGCTCTAGGTTCATCTACCTCAGTAGAACTGACTCAAATTTGTTCTTTTTTGCAGCTGAGTAATGTTCCATTGTATGTATGTACCACATCTTTGTCCATTCATCTGTCAATGGACATCTAGGCTGCTTCACATTCACTTTGTAAAACAGCTTTATTGCTATGTAACTGACATAAAATAAAGCATATATATTTAAATATAAGATTTGATACAGTTTAATGCCTATAGAATCATCATGTCAACTCTATCACTCCCAAAAATTTGCCTCTGTTCCTTTGCTTTCTAACCTCCCTGCCCTCATCCCTTCCTGAAGCAACTGTTTATCCACTTTCTGCCACTATAGATTAGTTTGCATTTTCTAGAGTTTTATATAAATGAAATGACACAGCATGTACTCTTGTTTTATCTCCTATCACTTACTCAGTATAAGAATTTTGAGATTCATCCATGCTACTGCTGGTATCAATTGTTCACCCTGTTTACTGCCAAGTAATATTCCAGTATAAGGATACACCATCTCTGTCTACCCATTCACCTGTGAATGGACGCTTGGATAGTTTCCAGTGGTGACCTATTACAAACAGAGCTTCAAGGAACATTCACATGCAAGTCTTTGATAGGAGATATGCTATTGTTTGGGAATTTAGGAGTGGAAGAGCATGATCATATAGCAAGTATTTGTTTGGCTTTTAAAACAAACTGTTTTCCAGAGTAGCTGTACCATTTTACATTCTCGTCAGTAGTGTTCTCAACATCCTCATCAGCACTTGATATAGTCAGTAATTGTTTTTATTTTAACCACTTAAAAAGGCATACAGAGGTATCTTATCAGAGGTTTAACTTATAGTTCCCTAATGGCTAATGATATTTAACATGTTTTCCTATTTATGCATATTTTTGATCTGCATATTGTAATAATATATATCAGACTGGTTCCAAATAGGAACAGAAGTACATCAAGGCTGTATATTGTCATCCTGCTTATTTAACTTATATGCAGAGCACATCATGAGAAACGCTGGACTGGAAGAAGCACAAGCTGGAATCAAGATTGCTGAGAGAAATATTAATAACCTCGGATATGCAGATGACACCACTCTTATGACAGAAAGTGAAGAAGAACTAAAGAGCCTCTTAATGAATGTGAAAGAGGAAAATGAAAAAGTTGGCTTAAAGCTCAACATTCAGAAAACTAAGATCATGGCATCTGGTCCCATCACTTCATGGTAAATAGATGGGGAAACAGTGGCTGACTTTATTTTTTTGGGCTCCAAAATCACTGGATGGTGACTGCAACCATGAAATTAAAAGACACTCCTTAGAAGGAAAGTTATGACCAACCTAGACAGCATATTAAAAAGCAGAGACATCTGTATATTGTCATCCTGCTTATTTAACTTATATGCAGAGCACATCATGAGAAACGCTGGACTGGAAGAAGCACAAGCTGGAATCAAGATTGCTGAGAGAAATATTAATAACCTCGGATATGCAGATGACACCACTCTTATGACAGAAAGTGAAGAAGAACTAAAGAGCCTCTTAATGAATGTGAAAGAGGAAAATGAAAAAGTTGGCTTAAAGCTCAACATTCAGAAAACTAAGATCATGGCATCTGGTCCCATCACTTCATGGTAAATAGATGGGGAAACAGTGGCTGACTTTATTTTTTTGGGCTCCAAAATCACTGGATGGTGACTGCAACCATGAAATTAAAAGACACTCCTTAGAAGGAAAGTTATGACCAACCTAGACAGCATATTAAAAAGCAGAGACAATACTTTGCCAACAAAGGTCTATCTAGTCAAGGCTATGGTTTTTCCAGTGGGCGTATATGGATGTGAGAGTTGTACTATAAAGGAAGCTGAGTGCTGAAGAATTGATGCTTTTGAACTGTGGTGTTGGAGAAGACTCTTGAGAATCCCTTGGACTGCAAGGAGATCCAACCCATCCATCCTAAAGCAGATCGGTCCTGGGTGTTCATTGGGAAGGACTGATGTTGAGGCTGAAACTTTGGCCACCTGATGTGAAGAGCTAACTTATTTGAAAAGACCCTGATGCTGGGAAAGATTGAAGGCAGGAGGAGAAGGGGAGGACAGAGGATGAGATGGTTGGATGGCATCACTGACTCGATGGACAGGAGTTTGGGTGAACTCTGGGAGTTGGTGATGGACAGGGAGGCCTGGTGTGCTGCTGTTCATGGGATTGCAGAGTCAGAAATCACTGAGTGATTAAGCTGAACTAAACTGATCCCCTAGTTTGTGATTTGTCTTTCATTCTTATTACAGTGCCATTGAAGGGCAAAAGATTTCAGTTTTTATGAAGTCAAATTGATCCTTTTTTTAATAGATCATGTTTTTAGTGTTGTATCTATGATATGGGTATAAGATCAACACAATTTTCCTTATGCTTTTTTTCTAGGTATTTTATAGCTTTGTATTTTACATGATACACCTCTCTACTTATCTATTTTTTTTTAAATTCCCTTAACAATATTTCGTAGCAGTCAATGTACAATGCTAGCACATTTTGTTGAATGTTCTTCTGAATATTTCATTTTTTGATGCTATTTTAAATGGAATTTCAATTCCTGATTGTTATAAAGAAATATATTTGATTTTTCTATCTTGATCTTAGATCCTGAAACTTTGCACTTTTAAATTCCAGTAATGCTTTTGGAGTGTGTGTTTCATTGTATTTTCTATATAGAGTATTATGTTGTCTGGTAATAAAGATAATGATAACTTCTTCCTTTTCAATCTGGATGCATCTGAATTCTCTTTTCTACCTGAATGCACAGATTACACAGATTGTCTACATACAGTATTAAGTGATGATATATGATATGCTTAACTGTTCCTCATCTCACAGACAAAGCTTTCAGTCTTTTACCAGTAAATAAGGTGACAACTTTATTTTAGTAGCTGCTCTTTATTTCACTGCAGAATTTCTTCTCTATTCATAGAATGCAGAAATGTTTGTTTACTTTCAGCATTCTATGGATAAAAATGTGAGATACAGGCTGGATTTTTAAAATAATTTTTCCATGCTGCTAAGTTGCTTCAGTCGTGTCTGACCCTGTGCGACCCCATAGACGGCACCCCCTGTCCCTGGTATTCTCAAGGCAAGAACACTGGAGTGGGTTGCCATTTCCTTCTCCAATGCATGAAAGTGAAAAGTGAAAGTGAAGTCACTCAGTTGTGTCTGACTCTTAGCGACCCCATGGACTACAGCCTACCAGGCTCCCCCATCCATGGGGTTATCTTTATTTTTTGTTTATTTACTAATATGGTGAATTATATTGAATGCTTTACTAATGTTAAGTCAAAATTGCTCTGCTGGGATAAACCTCACTTGGTCATAATATTTTATGATTTTTATTTTAAATTTTAGTCTGCTAAAATATGATTTAGAATTTTTGCATTCCTGTTCATAAGGGATATTAGTATGTAGTTTTCTCTTTTGGAATGTCTTTGTCTGGTTTGCAGTAAGTATATTGCTAGCCTCATAGTCTCAATTGGGAAGTAGTCTTTCTTCAATTTTCTCGACGAGTTTGTATTGAATTAGTATTATATCTTTCCTGAATGTTTGCTACAGTTCATCAGTGCAGCAATTTAGGCCTGGAGTTTTCATTGTGGAAAGGTTTTAAACTACAAATTCAATTTTATTTAATAGATACAGAACTCTTGAAGTTACCTGTTTTATTCTTGAATGAGCTTTTGTAAAATATATCTTTTGAAGAATTTGCTCTTTCCATCTAAACTGTTGAAATTGTTGGCATATCCTTTTGCTGTCTACGGAATCTACAGTTACAGTACTCTTTCCCTTATGGCGTGGGTAATTTGTCTTTCTGTCTTTATTCTCCTTCCTTCCTGTCTCCCTCCCTCCTCTCCCCCTTTTCTCCAGTTCCTCCTTCCTTCCTCCTCGACCTCCTACTCCTCCTTTCCTTCCTTCTCCTCATTCTTCTTTTTTCCCTCCTCCTCTTTCTTTTTTCTTTCTCTCTCTTTCTCCCTGATTAGCTTGCCCAGAGGTTTATCAATTACGTTGATCTTGCAGAATGAGCTTTTGGTTCCATCGTCTTTCTGGTTTTTCTTTGTTTTTATTCTTACCAGTTTCCTCTTTGACTGTGTTACTTTCTTTCTTATACTCAATTTATGTTTAAGCATAAATGTGTAAAAGCATAATGTCATCTTAATGAATTGACCCCATTTATCATTACAAAATGACCTTCTTTATCCATGGTATTTGCTCTGAAATCTACTTTGTAGATTAATGTAGGTATGGCAGCATCCTATTGATTAGTTTTAACGGAGTATATTATTTTTCATTTGTTTGTGTCTTTGTACTTAATGTGAGTCCTTTGTAGGCAACTTATATTTGGATCTTGCCTATCACCTCAAATCTAATAATCTCTGTCTTTTTTTGTGATGCTTAGACCATTCACACTTAATGTGATAATTAATAATTGGTTTAAATCCATTATCTTGCCATTTGTTTTCTATTTTTCCTGTTTTTTGTTTCCTTCCTTTTTTTTTCTTTTTCATTAACTGAATACTTTTTTTAATGATTCCATATTTAGTCTTCTTTGTTACAAACATTCTTTTCAAGTATACACAGAACACTTATAGCAAGATAGATCATATTCTGAACCATAAAGCAAGTTTCAATAACTTTAAAAGGAGTCAAGTCATACAAAATGTTTTTAATTTCTAATTACACTGGTATGTATTATTATACTATCCTCTTATAGCATCAAAATCAGACCCTCATGGTCTATTCAATGAACTTGACATCTGTATGTGTGGCAGATGCTTAGGGCCCCTTTGGTCTGGACATAGAAATGAAAAGCTGACAGAAAGTGGAGAGGATTAGCAAGGGTTACTGTAAGAAAACAGAGGATCTGGATTTCTTTGATCTTGGATTTCTTTGATCCTTTGAAACATTCGTTCTGCAATGATTTTCTGCCAGTTAAGTATCAACTGATTTAAATAGCTTCCAGAGAAAATATAAAGGAAATTAGAATTATATGGAAAAGCCAAAGGAAACATTTTGGAAGTCTATAAAATCCCCATGGATCTGAAGAGGGTTATTGGGATTGCTGACTACAGCCTAGAAAACTAGAACTATTTCTACATTCTGCCTAGCCTTTCAAAGTAAATATTCCAGGATAAAGGATTAGAAAAAATGAGACAGGATTCAAACTTTAAGCTTTTTAAAATCAATGGATGGATGAAGTGTTGTTTGGCCAGGAGATATGATAGCACAGATCCAAAGTTATAGAATTGTCTATGGATTGACTGGTGAAATTAGGGATAATTGATGACTGATTCAGAACTGGATTTCTTTTGATATGACCTAGGGAGACAAGTCAAAGCTATGATTTTTCCAGTAGTCACGTATGGATGTGAGAGTTGGACTATAAAGAAAGCTGAGTGCTAAAGAACTGACGCTTTTGAACTGTGGTCCTGGAGAAGATTCTTGAGAATCCCTTGGACAGCAAGGAGATCCAACCAGTCAATCCTAAAGGAAATCAATCCTGAATATTCACTGGAAGTGCTGATGCTGAAGCTGAAACTCCAATACTTTGGCCACCTGATTTGAGGAACTGACTCATTTGAAAAGACCCTGATGCTGGGAAAGATTGAAGGCAGGAGGAGAAGGGGACAACAGAGGATGAGATGGTTGGATGGCACCACCGACTCAATGAACATGAGTTTGAGTAGACTCTGGGAGTTGGTGATGGACAGGGAAGCCTGGCATGCTGTAGTCCATGAGGTCACAAAGAGTCGGACATGACTGAGCAAGTGAACTGAACTGAACTGAAGGGAGACAAGTATAATGTAAAATTAGACAGTGTGATTCTGAGAGGGTAACAGGCAGGAAGGCCAGGGGTCTCCAAAAGGAGGAGATAGCCTGCAAGTGTCAGACATTTTATCTCTCTTAAGTGGCAGGAGGAAACAAACTAGCGATATTTTTTCCTTCTCTATACAAGAAATAAACTAGCGATATTTTTTCCTTCTCTATTCCCTGGTGGCTCAGAGGTTAAAGTGTCTGCCTCCAATGCGGGAGACCCAGGTTCGATCCCTGGATCGGGAAGATCCCCTGGAGAAGGAAATGGCAACCCACTCCAGTACTCTTGCCTGGAGAATCCCATGGAGGGAGGAGCCTGGTAGGCTACAGTCCAAGGGGTCACAAAGAGTCAGACATGACTGAGCGACTTCAGTTTCACTTTATACAAATTTAAAAGGAGGTTTCTCTTAAAATTCTGTGTTGCCATAATGATACCTGGTTTCACCTGAAGTTAACCAATGCCTTTTTCTTATGGAAATGTTTATCATAAGCTATAATGTACTATGCATTTACCCCAAACTCTGTCTTCAAGTCGGTTCGCCTTTGGGCTCAACCTACTTGATAAACCAGTATGTTATACTCTGATATAACAGCAATCAATGCAAAGAGATAGAGGAAAACAACAGAATGGGAAAGACTAGAGATCTCTTCAAGAGAATTGGAGATACCAAGGGAACATTTCATGCAAAGATGGGCTCGATAAAGGTGAGGTTCGTGACATTGTACAGGAGACAGGGATCAAGACCATCCCCATGGAAAAGACATGCAAAAAAGCAAAATGGCTGTCTGAGGAGGCCTTACAAATAGCTGTGAAAAGAAGAGAAGCAAAAAGCAAAGGAGAAAAGGAAAGATATAAGCATCTGAATGCAGAGTTCCAAAGAAGAGCAAGAAGAGATAAGAAAGCCTTCCTCAGCGACCAATGCAAAGAAATAGAGGAAAACAACAGAATGGGAAAGACTAGAGATCTCTTCAAGAGAATTGGAGATACCAAGGGAACATTTCATGCAAAGATGGGCTCGATAAAGGATAGAAATGGTATGGACCTAACAGAAGCAGAAGATATTAAGAAGAGGTGGCAAGAATACACGGAAGAACTGTACAGAAAAGATCTTCATGACCAAGATAATCATGATGGTATGATTCCTCACCTAGAGCCAGACATCCTGGAATGTGAAGTCAACTGGGCCTTAGAACACTTAGTTCTAAGCCTGGCGGGCTGCGGTCCATGGGGTCGCAGAGCGTGGGACACGGCTGAGCGGCTGGTCTGGACTGGCTCCCTTCTCAGCATTTTCCATCACCCGTCTGCCCCCAGCGAGGCCGCAGGGCTGACAACGAGCCGCCTCCCCTAAGCAGAGGGCGGGGGGAAGGGAGGGAGGGAGACCTCGGAGCCCCCCGGGCAGGCGGCGCCTGGAGGGTCGCGGAGAGGACGCGACCCGCGTTGACCCCGGAGCTGCATCTGCGCAACCAGGGGCTCCCCGCACTCCCCGTCCGTCCGTGGAAGCAGGCGTCTCACCCTCCGCCCCGCCCTCAGTTCAGTTCAGTCGCTCAGTCGTGTCCGGCTCTTTGTGACCCCATGAATCACAGCACGCCAGGCCTCCCTGTCCATCACCATCTCCGGGAGTTCACTTAGACTCACGGCCATCGAGTCCGTGATGCCATCCAGCCATCTCATCCTCGGTCATCCCCTTCTCCTCCTGCCCCCAATCCCTCCCAGCATCAGGGTCTTTTCCAATGAGTCAACTCTTCGCATGAGGTGGCCAAAGTACTGGAGTTTCAGCTTTAGCATCATTCCTTCCAAAGAAATCCCAGGGTTGATCTCCTTCAGAATGGACTGGTTGGATCTCCTTGCAGTCCAAGGGACTCTCAAGAGTCTTCTCCAACACCACAGTTCAAAAGCATCGATTCTTCGGCGCTCAGCTTTCTTCACAGTCCAACTTTCACATCCATACATGACCACAGGAAAAACCATAGCCTTGACTAGGCGGACCTTAGTCGGCAAAGTAATGTCTCTGCTTTTGAATATACTATCCAGGTTGGTCATAACTTTTCTTCCAAGGAGTAAGCGTCTTTTAATTTCATGGCTGCAGTCACCATCTGCAGTGATTTTGGAGCCCAAAAAAATAAAGTCTGACACTGTTTCCACTGTTTCCCCATCTATTTCCCATGAAGTGATGGGACCGGATGCCATGATCTTCGTTTTCTGAATGTTGAGCTTTAAGCCAGCTTTTTCGCTCTCCTCCTTCACTTTCATCAAGAGGCTTTTTAACTCCTCCTCACTTTCTGCCATAAGGGTGGTGTCATCTGCATATCTGAGGTTATTGATATTTCTCCCGGCAATCTTGATTCCGGCTTGTGTTCCTTCCAGTCCAGCGTTTCTCATGATGTACTCTGCATATAAGTTAAATAAGCAGGGAGACAATATACAGCCTTGATGTACTCCTTTTCCTATTCGGAACCAGTCTGTTGTTCCATGCCCAGTCCTAACTGTTGCTTCCTGACCTGCATACAGATTTCTCAAGAGGCAGGTTAGGTGGTCTGGTATTCCCATCTCTTTCAGAATTCTCCACAGTTTATTGTGATGAACACAGTCAAAGGCTTTGGCATAGTCAATAAAGAAGAAATAGATGTTTTTCTGGAACTCCCTTGCTTTTTCCATGATCCAGTGGATGTTGGCAATTTGATGTCTGGTTCCTCTGGGAGCCACTTCTAAGGCCAGAGCCAGGGCGCGCGGTGTTGCGACCTCCTCTGGGCTGAAAGGGGGCCTCTGTCCACACTTGTCAGGCTTGTGGCCGCCAAGGGGATGAGCTACCCTCCCCTCGGCGCCCCTGCCAAGCCTCGAGGTGAGTCCCCTCCCAGCCCGGAGGGGCCGCCTCTCTCCTGGGTCTCTCCTCACCCTCCGCTCCCGGCGCCCAGTCCAGATCCCCCCACCCCGCCCCCCGGAAGCTCCCGAGGTTTCGAAGCCGCAGCATCACACGTGCAAACTGATGGACCCCCGTCCTGGCACTTCCCTTCCCGTGGACCGTGCCATCTGCAGGTCAGCATCACCGGGGAGGCTGAATGGAGAAGGCCCTTACAGCGTCTTCTGAATTTTTATCTGTGGACTTCAGAAAGTGTGTTTGCAAGAAGCAGTCACTTATATTCTGAACGCCAGTGCTCTTATCTGACTCTTCTGTGCCTCTGACACTGAGGTGCCTGGTCTGGGGAAAATTCTGAGTGGATTCTGCTCTTCTCAGGGATGAACCTTAAGAAGCAAGCAGCGCTCTGCACCTTCATCTTTCTGCAGTGGAGGGGGTCTCGGTGATCAGGTCAGAAGGTGGTGCTGGGTGGGTTAGAGAGGCAGAAAGGCCGTTGAAAGCCACTGGTTTCCCTCCACTTTTTAGCTTATTCCAGAGCCAGAGATATGGGCTTCCCTGGAGGCTCAGACAGCAAAGAATCTGCCTGCAATGCAAGAGATGCAGGTTCAATCCCTGGGTAGGGAAGATCCCCTGGAGAAGGGAATGGCAACCCACTCCAGTATTCTTGCCNGCAGAAAGGCCGTTGAAAGCCACTGGTTTCCCTCCACTTTTTAGCTTATTCCAGAGCCAGAGATATGGGCTTCCCTGGAGGCTCAGACAGCAAAGAATCTGCCTGCAATGCAAGAGATGCAGGTTCAATCCCTGGGTAGGGAAGATCCCCTGGAGAAGGGAATGGCAACCCACTCCAGTATTCTTGCCTGGAGAATCCCATTGACAGAGGAGCCTGGCGGGCTACGGTCCATGGGTTTGCAAAAGTCAGACACGACTTAGCAACTAAACCGCCACCACCAGAGCCAGACATATACCGTAAAGCGGACCGTTTCTGTGCTGGGAAGGACAGTTCCATAACGGGGTTTGTGTGTGTGTGTCTGACGTTTGCAAATGAAGCTACTGTGAAACATCATCATCTTCCCTTTGGTACACTGTATATCACTTGTGGTCATTTAAGTAGTGGGAAAGAAGTCTACAAAATATGTACATGACAGGCAGATATGGGAAAATATATAAACCATACTTTGTATAAAGAGTCCGCTACTCATTCCTTTTTTTTCTAAATTGGTAAATTTATATACGGACTTACCCAATATAAAAGAGACCAAAGGCACAAACACTGTTATAGAAATGGAAACAAAAATCACTACAAATTCTAATGTAGTAAAAGAATAATAAATAATATCAATAACTTTGTTGTTCTTCAGTCTGTCTCGTGTCTGACTCTTTGTGACCGCATGGACCGCAGGACACCAGGCCTCCCTGCCCATCACCAACTCCCGGAGCTCCCTCAAACTCATCTCCATCGAGTTGGTGATGCCATCCAGCCGTCTCATCCTCTGCCGCCTCCTTCTCCTCCTATCTTCCATCTTTCCCAGCATTAGGGTCTTTTGTAATGAGTTGGTTCTTTTCATCAGGTGGCCAAAGTACTGGAGCTTCAGAATGTCATTATAAATTCAGCTACTTACAGGAAATAGCCAAACTCCTTAAAGCAAACTCCCAAACGTAACTCAAGCAGAAACATAACCAGAATAACCTTTTATTCATTAATAAATTTTAGTTTAAATCCTTCTCTGGAAGTGTGTGTTAGTTGCGCAGTCGTGTCCAGCTCTTTGTGACCCCATGGGCTGTAGCCCGCCAGGCTCCCCTGTCTGTGGGACGCTCCAGGCAAGAACACTGAGGAGGGTTGCCATTTCCTTCTCCAGGGCATCTTCCTGACTCAGGGATCAAACCTGGGTCTCCCACATTGCAGGCACATTCTTTACCATCACAGCCATCAGGGAAGTCCATAATTCCAAGCCCAGGGAGCTTTGCTGCTAATTCTTGATAAACTGTAGAATCCTGCTTCCTTTCTCACACTGGGCTTCAATTTCAAACATGCAATGATACACTTAATTTTTTATAAAGGAGATTTTTAGGCCAGCCTTTGATGGAGGAACATGTTCTTGCCCAGTGAATAAATCAAAAGGGACATTTGTTTATTTAATCAGAAATGCGTCTGTACAACTCTCCCCTGCAGCTGCCTGGACAGCTCGCTGGAGTGACTCACCCTAAGGTGTTGCCTTTACAGGTGAACATCCATAGAAAAGGAACCAGCGAGATAATCACTGGTGATCTTTCTTTTCTTTTCCTACGATTCCCTTCCCTCCTGTTTTCTTTCCTCTCCTCCTCCTCCTCCCTCCTCTCTTCCTCCTCCTTCTTCTTTAAGAAATGACATAATTTAAGGCACTTCCACAGATGATTTAAAACATGTACTTAACCTTCCTATTTTGGAAATGACCTAAAAGGAAAAAATGATGGAAAGGAAGAAAGCGACAGATTAGAATAGCTCACCTTCTCTTGGTGAGAATGGAAATCTTTTTTGAGAAGTAAGAATGCCCTCCAGTATGTAACAGGATCCTGGAGACTGTCTGTTTCTTGTCTGGGTGATGTTCGGTACTTGTTTGGAAAGTGAAAAGGTAATTTAACTGTGTGCATGTGTGAGTGTGCATGTGTGTCTGTGTGTGTGCATGTGTGTGTTTTACCAGAATTACGCCTGTCATCGCATGGGAGTGGCGGAGGAAGCATCTTGTACCGATGGCCTCAGGACATGCAATTACAGGGCCAGAGGCCTGTGCGGTGGCCGCTGGCCAGCCTGGACCCTCGGCTGTGTTCGCAGCAGTCCCTCCGATGCCCTAATCCTTGCCCAGGTGGTAGACAGCATCTGTGTTGTTTTCACTCTCCAATCTGAGGTGGTTTTTCTCCCCTGGAGGCAGGTGAGGATAACTTCATCAGGTCAGCAGGAAAACATGAATGGAACAGTATAATCTGGAGTTCTATTTGGGAGAAATCCCCTTTGTGAGGTTACAGTCATCTTGGATAGCCTGATCTATTAAACAACAAGCAAGCAAACAAAAAAACCAATAAGAACCAGAAACAGAGAAAAAATTAAAACGTATTAATCACCAAAACAAACCAAAACCTGTCCTCTGCCTCTCTGGGTTGCTGGTGTTTTTTTTTTTTTTTTTTTAGCATCATTAAGCATTATTATAAAAATAAGAGGCTTTCATGAAGGAAATGTAGATAAGCAAGGAGAAAATGAGAATCATCAGAAAAGCATATGCTGTTTACATTTTGGGGAATAGACTTTGGGTGGATCTGTCTTTCCTTTACACATTCAGTCCACACAATACATACATTTACATAATATATAAAATTCGCCAAATACGTAAACTTACAAACTGGAAACATCTTTGGTTTTCTTCCTCTTACTAAGCATAATGATCCTTTAACAACTGCAAAGCACATGACTTACGGGTACATTCTTGAACTGGCCATTAGTATTGGGCCCATAAGGTGTTTTCCGATTCTTTCTTCTTATTGTTTTATAAAAGGTTCTTGTAGCCACATCTTTGTGATATGACAAATGATTACTTAGGATGAATTCCCAGCAGTAGGATTTCTATGTTGAAAGTTAAGAATATTTTAAACAGCATTTCCATTTTTTTCCTCCAAAGCTCCAGATGTGTTTCTAACGAGCAGCCGTGTTTAAGAGCAAGCGGACAACATGATGATCTGTGGCCTTCATCTCATTTGCTTCACTTTTTCTATTTCATAGTCAGTGCTCCCATTTCACTGAGTTCATGCTTTCCAATTTGTCCATCTCTTCCTTTTCTATGCTCTTCTCAAGCTTTTCTCAAGAGTAGCACAAAACCTTATTTGCGTACACAGATATAAATAGTACATATAATATATATTTTAGGAAACGTAAGGGTTTTTCCATAACTAAAAATTTATGACATTTTGATTCCACTTGTTTTACTTAGTATGAATAGATTTCTAATTAAAAAATAGAAAGGCAACAAGCAGCAAAGGTTTACTGTATAGCACTGGAAACTATAGTCAATATCTTGTAATAACCTATACTGGAAAAATAATCTGAAAAATAACATACGTGTATATGTATAATTGAATCACCTTGCTGTGCGCCTGAAACAGTGTAAGTCAATTATACTGTCATGTCTGACTCTTTGCAACCTCGTGGACTGTAGCCCACCAGGCTCCTCCGTCCATGGGATTCTCCAGGCAAGAATACTGGAGTGGGTGGCCATTTCCTTCTCCATGGGATCTTCCCGACCCAGGGACTGAACCCAGGTCTCCCGCATTGCAGGCAGATGCTTTAACCTCTAAGCCACTGGGGAAACCCATCTATAAAATACATATATTAAGAAAAAAAAAAAAAAAAGAGCAGTGTCTGAGTCTGCCTGGCCTTATATATACTCGTCCTGATAATCATCATTATGCGTAAAATGTCTAAAAGTGAATCATCCAAGGAGAATAACCAGGCAGCGTAAGGCTGCCCTTCTGAGGGTTCAGACTTCCCTGGGGAACCAAAGTCTCCTGCAGGAGTCCGTTGGTTACCTAGTGACTCAGAGTCCTCTGCGAGGCGGACGTCCACAGTCACGCCCAGAGGCTGTGTGCTCACTTGTAAGGAAGGTCATGTCTTTCTGGCTGAATTCAAAGGAGCGGAAGCTGGCCGGCTGCCTGGTGGGATATCCTGATTGGAAATCAGCTCTGACACTCAGCTTTGCTCCTTCCTTACCAACGTCTTGGTGTAAATTCCTCAAAGAAGAGTGTGATGTCTCCACATGCTGGTCTGCACACACGCGGCGCAAGAGACACATTACCCAGTCATCCTGCGACACTTCAGAGCCCGAGGTGGGGGGACAGGAGACAGGGTGGAAAAACCGGAAATCTTTCCTGGTAGAGCCACATCAAATGGCAGGGTTGGCCCCCGACAGTTGGTGCATGGGTTCCTCCTATCAGCAACGATGAATAATAAATAAAAAAACTGACCACGTGTGCCTGCCAGCACTGCATCATGGGCAGCACCGCACGCTGAGGTCAGAGTCCCTGCTGGGTCTGGTACTGTGGCCTTCAAAGGATGTCTTCTGTTGGCACAGCTCTTTACAGTCGACCCAGTGTTTTTGTTTTAATCAGCTCCTAATATGTTTGACACAGATAAACTCATGGTGGTGAGTTGTCTGTTTCAGTGGGTTTTCTGCTTTGACCTGTCTTTGAAGAATGCCCCATTTCCGGAGCTCGCTACGGTTGCGGGTTTGTGATGGAGATCTTTAGTGAAAAATGCAGCGATGAGCTTGAATCTTTTACCCTGTTTCTTAGTGTTGTTTAGCAGCTAAATCAGGTCTGATTCTTCAGCAGCCTCACAGTCTGTAGCCTGCCAGCTCCTCTGCCCATGGGATTTCCCAGGCGAGAACACTGGAGTGGGTTGCTATTTCCTTCTCCAGGGAGTCTTCTCCTGACCCAGTAATCCTCCTGCATTGGTAGGAGGCTTCTTTACAACTGAGCCACCTGGGAAGCATTTCTTAATAGAATAAGAATAAAATAAATAAAAAGGCAGGTGCAATAAAATAGCAGATGTGGGTAGCTGTTAGGACACATTTAAATAAAGTAAAAAGAGGTAAAAGTCAGACCGGGTTAAGACACACTTGCACTCCAGTGCCTCGTCCCCTGGAAGTCAACATGAAAAGCTCCTGTGGCCCCTGGATTAGAAAAATCTCCAAACATCTTTCATGCACGGCTGGGAGTGTAAGACTTGGTGTCCTGGCTCCAGTCCAGGGCAAAGGGGAATTTCAAAAGTGGGTTCACGTATTTGTAATTTTCCAGTTTGAAGCGCACACTTCCTATCTTGGCCCCATGCACTTTCTGAGAGTAGCCAGCAAAGCGGCTGTGAGGAAGGGCAGAGCTTCTGGACATCTTAAAGCCATCAGGGACTGTGGGATGTTTTTGTATGAAGAGTTCAGGGAGATCATTAATTTTGTGGCCACACGTGGTCATTAGTGAAGCGCTAGACTTACAGTGTTTCATTAGTGTGGCTTGCATTATTAAAGCACCTTGCAGGGTCGTTATGGATTATTCATGTCACTCCATGATGGGGCAGCCCAGTAAACTGGAGAAAATAAAAAGGCATAGATTTTTGTTGTTGTTTTGAATCCTGGTTTACGAGCTGCCATGCCCTGAGTACTTGGGAAAGCTACAAGATTTCTGAATTCCCAAGAGGAAACGCTGGTGCAAAGGGCAAACCGAGTAAGCTTTCAGAGAGCAGAGGGGTCCCAGAGGGTCTTTAAGCAGCAGGAGTATCGAGAGCCATAAAATGATTGAAGTGGAGGATTCTTGCCAAGATTAGGAGGCAGTGGTTAAAAAGATAAATCCAAGAGCCATTTGACTCTGCAGGTTGAGAATAGCTTTTAAAAAGCTAGAGCCAAGAGAAATCTGCCAAGAACGTGGACATATGTGATCTGTCCACCTGGGCGGCATGACCACCTGGGCGCTTGGTGGGCGTGGTCACGAGAGGATGTCTCCTGCTCATTGGCTCCTGTGTTTGGACAGAGACCTCAAGTAAGGAGGGGCGTGGGGAGGGGCAGCACAGGTGGGCGTGTACGAAATGGGTCAGTACCTTCTGCTTTTAGAAAACTTACACCAAACCCCAGGCCTTGTTGACAGCCACCCTGAGTCCAGCACTCTCTCCGGATCTGCTTAACCTTCTGGCCAGTCTCTGGGCTCTTTTGTTATTTGGACTTTCTCTACGTGGTACCATGGGCTTCCTGGGTAGCTCAGTGGTAAAGAATCTGCTTGCCAATGCAAGAGATGCAGGCTCAACCCCTGGTCTGGGAAGATGCCCTGGAGAAGGAAATTGTCCAATATTCGTATCTGGGACATCCTGTGGGCAGAGGAGCCTAGTGGGGTACACTCCATAGGGCCACAAAGAGTTGGACATGGCTTAAACAACTCAGCGTGCACGCAAAGGGCTGATTTTTCTCCTAAAATCATTAAAATTACAAATCCCATTATGGAGAATAATTATTTGATCACAGCATCCATGAAAGAGAGAGGGTCCACTAATTAAAATGACCTAGTCTAAAAATATTTATTCTGTTCATGGGTTTTGAAGGTTTATCTTCTCCTCTGGCAGAAAGGGAGTATTTACCTAACACCAAGTAGAAAGAATGACAGGTGATATTATTACACCGTGACCTATACGGGGGGATATTTCATTTAAGACTCTACACCTTTTATATCATAAAATAAACATTGTTGCTCTTTAGTTGCTAAGTTGTGTCGGACTCTTTGCAGCCCCGTGGACTGCAGCACACCAGGCTTCCCTGTCCTCCACTATCTCCCAGTTGCTCAAAGTCATGGCTGTTGAGTCGGTGATGCCATGCAACCGTCTCATCCTCTGTCATCCCCTTCTTCTCTTGCCTTCAGTCTTTACTAACATTAGGGTATTTTCCAATCAGTCAGCTCTTCACATCAGGCAGCCAAAGTATTGGAGCTTCAGCTCTAGTGTCAGGCCTTCCAATGAATACTCAATGTGGACTTCCTTTGGGATTGAAAAATAAACAGTAGGTGTTTCAAAAACAATGAGAACTAGGCTTTGTCCTGGTGACTTTGGTGAATTTAAGTCAGGCAATCTGAGAGCTAAGGGTCCCGGTGAAAATTGCCAAAGATAAAGGGCAACCTCCTGGAGATCCCTAAGGGCAGAGTGCATCTGGTCTGGTCTAACCCGTTGGGGGATTTCAGATATCTGAAATGTCCTGGTTGGAGTGAATAATTGCTTTGAATTTTGACACTCAGCTGTACCTTGGAGTTTTGGGGGAATTCGATGATGTGATCTGATGAATTGTCTCATCTGGGAAAGAAGGCGTGGTTGGGGATGCTGCGATGGAGCGGGGTGATGCTTTCTGGGAATATCCAGTTTTGATTATGCTCAGGGTGACTTCCCTCCTGCTGCTTGAAGCCCTAACATCTTGGCCAATTCTTGTATTGCTCCTAAATCAGTCAGGGGACATCTACCTATTTGCTGGCAGAGAAGCGTGGCATTTCTGGTTACCCTGGTGTGGGAACAGAATGCTCTTCCTGCCACGGGGCTCAGCCCGGCCCTCTGCCAAGGGATTAGCCCCCTTGGAGGCATTTTTGATTTGCTGGGCTAGTTTGAGAAAGGGGCACCTGAACGGGCTTCACGGATCACTGCACATGGTGACTGCAGCCATGACATTAAAAGACTCTTGCTCCTTAGAAGGAAAGTTATCACCAAACTTGACAGCATATTCAAAAGCAGAGACATGACTTTGGCAACAAAGGGTCCGTCTAGTTAAGGCTATGGTTTTCCCAGTGGTCATGTATGGCTGTGAGAGTTGGACTGTAAAGAAAGCTGAGCGCTGAAGAATTGATGCTTTTGAACTGTAGTGTTGGAGAAGACTCTTGAGAGTCCCTTGGACTGCAAGGAGATCCAACGAGTCCATCCTAAAGGAGATCAGCCCTGGGTGTTCATTGGAAGGACTGATGCTGAAGCTGAAACTCCAATACTTTGGCCACCGGAAGCGAAGAACTGACATTGGAAAAGACCCTGATGCTGGGAAAGATTGAAGGTGAGGGGAGAAGGGAACGACAGAGGATGAGATAGTTGGATGGCATCACCGAGTTGATAGGCATGAGTTTGAGTAAGCTCTGGGAGTTGGTGATGGACAGGGAGGCCTGGTGTGCTGCAGTCCATGGGGTCACAAAGAGTCAGACTGAGCGACTGAACTGAACTGAACTGATAAGAGAAAACCCTGGAAGGCGGCATGGCAGCCCACTCCAGTCTTCTTGCCCGGAGAATCCCACGGACAGACTTGCCTGGTGGGCTACAGTCCATGGGGTCGCAAAGAGTTAGACACGACTAAAGTGACTTAGCCCACACCTACACATCAGAGAAAAACAGACGCATGAACAAGTCCCCACCACTGATCAGGGAACCAACAAGTATCTGTGCAGTATGCACTGTGCACGTTCAGTCCTGCCATGTGCTTTGGGGACAGTGACAATAAATTAGAAGTTGCTGAGCCACCTCGCTCCCCACCCCCTCCCCTTCAGGCAAGACCTTCCGCTTACCTCTCCCTGAAAGTCCCAAGTCAGATAACATTCAACACCGCATCCTGGCTTCTCAGAAACACCTAGCATGTTTAGGGGGCGGGGATGGCTCATGCTGGGCTCTGGCCTTGGGGCCGCTGGCACTTGGCTCCCTGCCTATCCTGTCTGTCTGCATCCTGGATCCTTGCCGGATTCTTGCTGGTGTTGTTTCCGAGTCTCCCACTGGCCTCTCCGGGGTTCGTGCCTATCCGTGTGTCGGCTCCTGTCGATTCCAAGTTGGATTCCCAGCTCTGCCGTCTTTTGGATTCAACTCCTGTCAGCTCCTGACTCTGCCCCTGTCTTGACCTCACGCTGACCTCAAGTTTTGTTTTGGCTCCTAGATCCTGTTGTATTTTTCAGCTCACAATCTGATGCTGAGCCACAGATAATATGTGTTCAGGCTTCATCCAGCTAGTCCCAAAGAGAAGTCAATCAAGGGGACATAAATGTCTTGGTGAAAATGATGATGTCTTTAGGGGAACTTCCCTGGTGGCTCAGAGGTTAAAGCATCTGCCTCCAATGCGGGAGACCCAGGTTCGATCCCTGGGTTGGGAAGATCCCCTGGAGGAGGAAATGGCAACCCACTCCAGTGTTCTTGCCTGGAGAACCCCATGGACGGAAAAGGCTAGTAGGTTACAGTCCACGGGGTCGCAAAGAGTCAGACACGACTGAGCGACTTCACCTCACCTCACCTCTTAGGGGAACTGGTCCAGGGTAGCTGTGAAAACACATCACTGATGTCCACTGTGGTTCCTGGCTGGTGGTTAGGCTCACACTTTGGAATAAGAGCCCCAGTTCTCCCTTGACCCTCCCTTGACCCTTGACCCTCCATCTCTGTAGACTTAAAGACCTTTGTTGTTGTTCAGTCGTGACCCCATGGACTGTAGCATGCTCCTCTGACCTTCACCATCTCCCAGGGTTTGCTCAACGTCATGTCCTTGAGTCAGTGATGTTATGCAAGCATCTCATCTTCTGTCGTCCACTCCTCCTGCCCTCAGTCTTTCCCAACATCAGGGTCTTTTCCAGTGAGTCAGCTCTTTGCCTCAGGTGGCCAAAGTATAAGAGCTTCAGCTTCAGCATCAGTCCTTCCAATGAATATTCAAGGTTGATTTCCTTTAGGATGGACTGGTTGGATCTCCTTGCAGTCCAAGGGACTCTCAAGAGTCTTCTCCAGCTCCACAATTCAAAAGCATCAATTGTTCGGTGCTCAGAGTTATTTACGATCTGGCTCTCACATCCATACATGATTGAAGAGCTTATTCACCCTCAGCTTACTGTGTGTAAAATGTGAATCTGATGAATCAGTCTCACAGGTGTGATGTGAGATAGAAAATGTACACACCATCCTGAGAGATAGAAAGTGTACACACCACCCTGAGAGAGAGAAAGTGTACACACCATCCTGAGAGAAAGTGTACACACCACCCTGAGAGAGAGAAAGTGTACACACCATCCTGAGAGAGAGACAGTGTACACACCATCCTGAGAGAGAGAAAGTGTACACACCATCCTGAGAGAGAGAAAGTGTACACACCATCCTGAGAGAGAGACAGTGTACACACCATCCTGAGAGAAAGTGTACACACCATCCTGAGAGAGAGAAAGTGTACACACCACCCTGAGAGAGAGAAAGTGTACACACCATCCTGAGAGAGAGACAGTATACACACCACCCTGAGCACATAATGAACGCTTAGGAAACCGGACCTGGTGCTTTCCTCTTCATCATCTTTGAAATTACAAGTGGTTAGGGCTTCCCTGGTGGCTCAACTGGTAACGAATCTGCCTGCAGTGCAGGAAATCTGGGTTCGATCCCTGGGTTGGGAAGATCCCCTGGAGAAGCGAAAAGCTACCCACTCCAGTACTCTGGCATGGAGAATTCCATGGACTAGTCCATGGAATTGCAAAGAGTCGGACATGACTGAGCGACTTTCACTTTCAGACATTATTATTGTATATTTCAATAACTTCCACCCTGAGAGAGAGAAAGTGTACACACCATCCTGAGAGAGAGACAGTGTACACACCATCCTGAGAGAGAGAAAGTGTACACACCATCCTGAGAGAGAGAAAGTGTACACACCACCCTGAGAGAGAGACAGTGTACACACCACCCTGAGCACATAATGAACGCTTAGGAAACCGGACCTGGTGCTTTCCTCTTCATCATCTCTGGAATTACAAGTGGTTAGGGCTTCCCTGGTGGCTCAACTGGTAACGAATCTGCCTGCAATGCAGGAAACCTGGGTTCGATCCCTGGGTTGGGAAGATCCCCTGGAGAAGGGAAAGGCTACCCACTCCAGTACTCTGGCATGGAGAATTCCATGGACTAGTCCATGGAATTGCAAAGAGTCGGACATGACTGAGCGACTTTCACTTTCAGACATTATTATTGTATATTTCAATAACTTGAAAGTTAGGTCGCAAGCTTCAGTTCATCCCAGTTCATTACAACGGATGTTTATTAGGTGTCCTCTATGAGCAATGGATTATGTTAAGTGGTCTCTAAGATATGAAGATGAATGGTTGGCCATTTCCCCTGAAAGAGCTTATGACCTATTAAGAAGCCCACAGAACACTGTCATCAAAAGGCCACAAAGGGAGCACAACCTCTAGATGCGTAGCGATTGCATCCCCACGGTTCTCATCCTCCACCGGATGCCGCTCAGACCAGACTGTCACAAATCCAGGAAGGCCTTGTGCAGAGGCCTGGACCATGGTGTGCACACAGACAGCTCGGCTTTAGGCCCTTGCCCCTTGGAGTCCCCCTCTGTCTCTCTGTTGGTAACGAAGTATTTTCTCAATTGGACAAAAGTCTTAACTATATAGCAAGGGACCAAGGGCCTCATGGTCTTAATAAAGAGCCAATATTTTTCAAACACCCTCTCACTCGTTTGTTCCTGGAATATGGTGGTACTATTGACAGAGAAAGGGTGAGAAGCCAGGAAGGGGGGTGGTGAGGGGTAAAGATGACCAGCCCCGTGTCGTCCACGCGGGCGTGGAGTCTGGTACCCGGGGGCCTGCTGGTGGAAACCTCTAGGAGACAGTCAGAAAGGCCCAGGAAGGTAGTTCTGCTCAGATACAGGGGGATCTCGCTTGTTACTAAGTCCATGTAGACTTGATTCTTTTTCTTGCTTCTTGCATTCAGTATTAACATTTTGCACCATGCTCCTTGGCAACTAATGGCAACTAATGCCAGACTTGGAGGTCTGCCCAGTGGTACACTTAGAGAAATAATGGTCCTGACTGGCCTCTGTGTGTGTGCTTATTATAGCTTAGTCTGTAAGGACATGGACCATCCTTTTTAAAACATTTTATAATTAATTTATTATATAAAATTATGCATCATATATAAGGTACTCTGATAGGAAATAACAGTCATATATGATTAAAAATAGAACGTGAACGAACTCAGTGCTGCTGAACCATATGGTTAAATATGGTTAAAACAGGATGTTTTAGGGACTTGCCTGGTGGTCCAATCATTTAGGCTTTGCCTTCCAGTACAGAGGGTGCAGGTTCGATCCCTGGTCGGGGAGCTGAGATCCCACATGCCTCATGACTGGAAAACCAAAGCAGGAAACAAGCAGTATCGCAAAATTCAATAAGGACTTTAGAAAAGGCCCACATAGAAACCTTACAAAACAGGAGGCTTTGTATTGCGTGACTTCTTACTACAGTACAAACATTTAAACAGACAGCTAGAGCTTCCCTGCTGGCTCAGGTGGTGAAGAATCTGCCTGTAACGCAGCAGACCGGGGTCTGATGCTCGTGTCAGGAAGACCCCCTGGAGAAGGGAGAGGCTACCCACTCCAGGCTTCTTTCTTGCCTGGAGAATCGCATAGACAGAGGAGACCTTTGGGCTACAGTCCACGGGGCCACAAAGAGTGGGACACGACTGAGAGACAAACAAGAAAACAAATAAGCAAATAAAAGATAGAATGTGTCATATGATCCTCTTTTTGTAAAAGTAACTTATGTCTGTACATGTAGTATATATGCAGCTTCAAAAGCACTGGAGGAAATTTAAAGCCTATGATGATGGCCGTCCTCAAAGGAAGATTGCAGATCACTTTTCATTCCTTTCTGCAGAGAAATATATTTTTAACACTTTTCATTTTAAATAAACCTATGTAGCTTTGTAATAAGGCAAAATAATACAACCCATTTTAAACTATTGATCAAGCTGAACCTTTTGCTTGGCCAAACTCTGGCTATTTTAATTAGGGCATCGTGTGTGTATGTGTGTGTGTGTGTGTGTGTGTGTGTGTGTGTGTGGATGTACTCGGTTGTGTCTGACTCTTTGCAACCCAATACAAGCCTTTAACTGATCTGAATTCAGTTTCCTGATTTGTGAAATATGGTTAGTAAGAACCAGCTTCTTTACCTCTCAGGATTGTTGTATGTCCACACTAAAATGTCCTTAAAGTACCTTCTAAAGAAATTAGAATTAAAAAATTCTAAAAGCCCAATTATATTGTCACCCTGCTTATTTAACTTATATGCAGAGTATATCATGAAAAATGCTGGGCTGGAAGAAGCGCAAGCTGGAATCAAGATTGCCAGGAGAAATACCAGTAACCTCAGATATACAGATGACACCACCCTTATGGCAGAAAGTCAAGAGGAACTAAAAAGCCTCTTGATGAAAGTGAAAGAGGAGAGTCAAAAAGTTGGCTTAAAGCTCAACATTCAGAAAACTAAGATCATGGCATCTGGTCCCATCACTTCATGGGAAATAGATGGGGAAACAGTGGGAACAGTTTTAGACTTTATTTTTTTGGGCTCCAAAATCACTGCAGATGGTGACTGCAGCCATGAAATTAAAAGATGCTTACTACTTGGAAGGAAAGTTATGACCAATCTAGATAACATATTAAGAAGCAGAGACATTACTTTGCCAGCAAAGGTCTGTCTAGTCAAGGCTATGGTTTTTCTAGTGGTCATGTATGGATGTGAGAGTTGAACTGTGAAGAAAGCTGAGCACTGAAGAACTGATGTTTTTGAACTGTGGTGTTGAACTTGAGAGTCCCTTGGACTGCAAGGAGATCCAGTGAGTCCATCCTAAAGGAGATCAGTCCTGGGTGTTCATTGGAAGGACTNCAAGAGGAACTAAAAAGCCTCTTGATGAAAGTGAAAGAGGAGAGTCAAAAAGTTGGCTTAAAGCTCAACATTCAGAAAACTAAGATCATGGCATCTGGTCCCATCACTTCATGGGAAATAGATGGGGAAACAGTGGGAACAGTTTTAGACTTTATTTTTTTGGGCTCCAAAATCCCTGCAGATGGTGACTGCAGCCATGAAATTAAAAGATGCTTACTACTTGGAAGGAAAGTTATGACCAATCTAGATAACATATTAAGAAGCAGAGACATTACTTTGCCAGCAAAGGTCTGTCTAGTCAAGGCTATGGTTTTTCTAGTGGTCATGTATGGATGTGAGAGTTGAACTGTGAAGAAAGCTGAGCACTGAAGAACTGATGTTTTTGAACTGTGGTGTTGAACTTGAGAGTCCCTTGGACTGCAAGGAGATCCAGTGAGTCCGTCCTAAAGGAGATCAGTCCTGGGTGTTCATTGGAAGGACTGATGCTGAAGCTAAAACTCCAAAACTTTGGCCACATCATGTGAAGAGTTGAGTCATTGGAAAAGACCCTGATGCTGGGAGGGATTGGGGGCAGGAGGAGAAGGGGACGACCGAGGATGAGATGGCTGGATGGCATCACTGACTCGAAGGACATGAGTTTGGGTGAACTCGAGAAGTTAGTGATGGACAGGGAGGCCTGGCATGCTGCAGTCCATGGGGTCACAAAGAGTCAGACTGAGCGACTGAACTGAACTGAACTGAAAAGCCCAATTAAAGTTCTATAAAATATTGATGAAACAAGTCATCGTCATTCTCAAAAGTGCATAAGGAAGGTGTTTAGTGTGATTTTTTTCACTCATTCTCCCACTGCATGTGTGCAGGCTAAGCTGCTGCAGTCGTGTCTGACTCTGTGACCCCATGGACAGTAACCCTCCAGGCTCCTCTGTCCATGGGGTTCTCCAGGCAAGATACCGGAGTGGCTTGCCAGTGGCTTGCCCTCCTCCAGGGGATCTTCCCGACCCAGGGATTGAACCTGCGTCTCTTTCATCTAACCTGCATTGGCAGGCCGGCTCTTTAGCGCTAGCGCCACCTGGCAAGCTCCTTCGCCCTTTGCTTCCTGTAAAATAGGAAATCACCCAATGAGGACTCCTTTTTTGGGGGCGGGGGAGCAGAGTATTAGTCTGTGGATCATAGATGTGTTTCTTCTAAGGTGGCAATTAAACGTAAAGAGAAAGAAAGCCCAACGACATAAACATCTCTCTTTCTATTTTAAACCTCAAGCACATCACCCAGACCACAGTACCTTGGATCAGATTGAGCTCCTTCTCAGCCCAGGCCCAGCCCTGGGGCTCTCCGTGAGGTGAACTGCTGGGAAGTGCCTGGGCTCCCAGCCCAGGCCGTTTGAACGGCCCCTTCCTCTCTCCCCCCGCCTTCCCCCCGGCACACCTGTTTGCAGACTGCCTTCCTCTCTGGCCCAGGGATCTTGAAGCTGGTCACGACCACCTGTTAAGGATGACGCAGTTCTAGCCCTACGCACATCCTTGCCTTGTCGCTGCCTTCAGGGTCCCGAACGGTGTTGACTCACCGCCCTCCCCAGTCCCACCCCCCGGACTTTATTTTTAGTCTTTATTTCCCAGTGGTTTTGTTTTCTTTCCGGAGCCTTTTGACCCGGGAGCTGGAAATAAAGCCTGCCTTCCATAAAGACGAGAAAGTTGTCAGCCCTTTCTTTCCGCTCACATGAAAGGCCTCCCCAGCCCAGTCCGGGGAAGATGCTGAGAATGTGTCCCTGGTCCTGCAGTCAGCTGCACGTTGCATCTCTTCATTGGAGGCTGACCAAAGGTTTGTCTGGATTAGGCAGCGGTCCTCTCACAGGGTTGAGAAGATGCTCAGGGGTTAGAATGAAAGAAACCACGTTTTCCTCCCCTTCTGATTGTGCTGTCTGGACTCAAACATCTGAGTGATCTGAGGAGCCTGTCTCCTTCCTTTTTTTTTTTTTTTTTCTGAAGTACTTAAAAGAAATTCACAGGCAAAGAGAGAAATGGTTGTTTTTGGCATAAAACTCTGTGAAACTGTGGCTTCCTTGGGCTGGAGACCTAGTTTTTACTCTGGAATAAAACATGGGAAAGTGCGTTGTAAATTTGTAAAGAGTGAGATGTATTAAAGAGCTTGAAAATTATAGACTGGAACCCCTGATTGTGAAGTGAATACATGCGCGTGTGCTAAGTTGCTTCAGTCGTGTCTGATTCCGTGTGACCCTGTGGAACCTGCCGGGCTCCTCTGTCCATGGGATTCTCCAGGCAAGAACACTGGAGTGGGCTCTCCAGGGACCTTCCAGGCCCAGGGACTGAACACGGGTCTCCTGCCTCTCCTGCACTGGCAGGCGGACTCTACCACCCTGGCCACTGGGAAGCCCATAAATATACATATAGACAAATCAGATAGAATAGAAAGAGACAAAGGCAAAAATGAAAAATGAACGAATATCTAGAATCTTTTTCAATATTGGAATCCATTGCAGGGTTGTTAAAAGTCAAACAATGCGTTTTGATGAACTCTTGACTCATCAGTATTACTGCAAATAATTTCCTTGTACTTTCGTTTTAGTGAATTTTTCTATCATTCTTCAAATTAACGTAAAGGCACACACATTTAAAGTTTTGATGTATGTTGACAGGCCGTCTCCCAGAAGACCGTAGCCACTTACAGTTTCTTCAAAAGTATGTGAAAATTTCCATTTCCTCGACTTCTTACCAGCAGAGGGTTCAGCTTGTTAATCTTTTCCACTCTGACCGTCTCTGCTATTGGCGCTCTCGAATGTTCTTATGCATTTTTACGATTTATATTTCAGCTTTTTTTGTTACCCAGTTGCTCGGTAGTCACTGACTGTGGGCCCATGATGGCAGCACTCCAGGCTTCCCTGCCCTTTCCTGTCTCTCGGCGTTTGCTCAGACTCCTGACCATGGAGTCGGGGATGCCAGCCGTCTCCTCCTCTGTCACCCCCTTCTCCTCCTCTATTTTGGCTTTAAAGAAACGACTATTTTTATCTTTTTCCATTTTCCCCCTTTGAGGTTATCTCTTACTACCTGATTTATAAGGATCATTTTTCTATCAGCTATTAGTTTTCTATATGTGATCTTACATATGAGATTTTCCCTTTGTCGTTTGTCTTTCAACATTATAATGTCGTCTTTGTTGCATCCACTTTTATTTCTTTGCTTTTTCTTTTTTCTTAGGAGCCACACCCATCAGTCTTTTCTTTCGTGATTTATGCTTTTTGTGTTTTCTGTCTGATGGCTTTTCCTGTCGGTGAATGTAAAGTTTGCTCCTAGGCAAGGCAGGTTGTGGAGCCAGACCGGATGAATTTAATCCTCTCGTCTGTCTTGTGCTGGCTGAGACTCAGAAAGGTTAAACCAGTTGCCCAAATTTGTGTACGAGGTTACTAATATCTACTTGACAGTGTTGTTCAGTGAAATAAAGTGGGGTTGGGGTTTAGGGGCTCAGTCCTGGGCCTGGTAGCCTGGTGGGAAAGAGTATCAGTTTCCTTTCTCACTTTTATCTCCAAAATGAACTGGACACTGAATCAGTTTAGCTCCACTAAAGCAGAGAATGACCAGGCCAGAGGTCTTTTCACCAGTCTTACTTCCAATTAATAAACACCCTGCAGAGACGTGGCCCTAAGGATGTCATCCAACACCAAGGGACGGCCGCCTGTCCTCTGCTTTTGCCTCTTTTTCTGAAAAAGAAATAAGTAATTTTGTTCCTGCGTCTTCATCAACATGTATACTTTTGAATGAATAATTACTCTTAGGGCAAAAGCGAAACTCTTCATGCAGATTGAAATGACTGAGTGTATCTGTGCTCATGTAAAGACTGCAGGAGACACAGAAAGACAGGAGGAAGCTGAGATGCTAAGGAGATTCTTGGGGAAAAGGGTTTTATTGCAACTCCCTGTGGAAGGAAACTCTTGAGAATTTTCTACCAGTTTATCACGTCCGGGGCTACCTTCATGCTAGTGAGAGCTAGGCCCAGTCATTCCTAAAAAAAAAAAAAAAAAAAAAAAAAAAAAATGCCTTCTGCACCAGAGTCATATTCATTGTCATGTTCAAAATTTTAATTGTATATTATTTTTTAATTTAAATTTATTTATTTTAATTGGAGGCTAATTACTTTACAATATTGTATCTTATATAGATAAAACAAAGTATGAAAAAATGGTTCACTAAGAGGTTGTTTCATCTCACCTCCAATGTCTGCCTTCATGGATAATGGAGTCATACCTGTCATCTCATCTCCCAGGAGGGCACGCCCCCCACCACGTGTCATAAAGAGGAGCATTGCCCAGGCCACGTGTCATAAAGCGGGGCATGCCCCCACCATGTGTCATAAAGGGGAGCATTGCCCCCGCCACGTGTCATAAAGGGGAGCATTGCCCCCACCACGTGTCATAAAGGGGGCACGCCCTGCCACGTGTCATAAAGGGGAGCATTGCCCCCACCACGTGTCATAAAGGGG
>SJYX01021026.1:88280-109327 GCA_006410675.1 Oreotragus oreotragus | reverse complement strand
AGAGAGAGGTATTACCTGCACAATTGAAAAAAAATGCTTAATGGTGACATTTCAGGAATGTGTTCTCTGCCTATGTAGCAAACCCTTCCTGGGACTCTGAATCATAAGATAAGAGGGGTTTTACTTATTTTTGAAGACTTAACAAATTAAAACTATTGTCATCCCCAGAGATGCAATTTTTATACCACAGTAACATTTAAATTTCAAGGCGTATGGATCGGAATTTCAAGCTTGTTTCACTTCTCTTGCTTCTGTGTGACATTGGTCCCAGTAAGGATTTCCCTTTCATTTACTCTAGATTTTATTTTTTCGAGTAATGACTATTCGTCAGTTTTGCGTCTTTGAGTAAACACTCTCAGGATTCCCCTTTAATGGTTTCTGTTATATATAGTGTGTGATATGTTTGTTTGAAAATCACTCTATAATTCTAGTGTTTACATAAATTAAACAGCCATCTTAGCGTGATAAAGGCTTACTGAGGACTTTCAAACTAGACAGGGACGACGTTTAAGTCTTTACATGCTTTTGGACTCAAGAAATCATCTAAAAATAGATTCTAATTTAATTTATTTTGAGTCCTGATAACTTTCTAGGTGACCAGCTTCCAGACGTCAGGCTTCTTCCTTCCACACCTTGATGTCAGAAATGCGTTGATCTCTTTCTCCCTGAGGTGTTTTCCTCTTGCAATATCATTATAGTGACAGTGGTATGCTGTTTACTTGTCACTGAGTAATTTCCCAAACTCAGTCACAATAGAAACAAAAATCCTCATGTCACACTGGAAGGACAAGAGTCAACCCTAGCTGTCATTCCTGTCACAGAGACATTTTACACGAACCTCCTCAAGGTCCAGAGATTTCATACCAGAGTTCACTCTGACGGCTTCAGATGTGTCTCAGCACATAGACCAGGGGAATCAGTTCCCGAAAAATCTGGGAAAGGAATTCACTGTCTCATGCAGGAAACTTGACGCTTTCCTTTCTCTGTTATCTCTTCCATCTCATTGTCTGTGAAATCCCACTAGCTGTGAAATGGCACACCTGATAGAGGGTCGCAGGTTTTTAACAGCCATAGGAGATTTGGTGGCAGAAATATTTAGTACCCGGGGAAGTCAGGAAGCAGTTTAGCCCAGGTCACAAAAATAGTGAACGGCACAGGCAGTATGCCGTTGCTTCCATGTGTCACCGTCTCTTGCACGGAAAGCTGTGGTCTGCTGTGTGAGGCCTCACCTGGGGCACGCAGGGCTCCTCAGCTGTGGTGCTTGGGCTCAGTTGCTCTACAGCACATGAGATCTTAGTTCCCCAACCAGGGGCCAAACCTGCATCTCCTGCACTGGAAGGTGGCTGCTTCACTGCTGGACCACCAGGAAAGTCCCCAGCTGCACTTGCATTTCAGCTGGAGTCTTTGGCTGGCTCTAGCAAATGGGGTGTGAGCAGAGGTGCCCTGGCCACAGGGCTCCTCCATGCCTGTCCCATTCTCTCCTGCCAGCTGAAGTGCCCTGGGGGGTAGGGGATGGAGAAAGTCTAGAGGGAGATGTCCTGGGGAGAGTTCTGCATCGCTCTTCTGAGCAGGAAATCAACATCCTCCGTGTCCATGAACCCACGTGTTGGGTTCTCCTTGTTTCCTCACCATCATTGTCGGTCAACCGATTAGACATTCTCCAAATTTGTTTAATACCAGAATGATTATCTGGATTTTTATCGTGGTTCTCAACATTGCTTTGGAAACTCGCCTAGATATAAAGACTTTATTTTCACACTCTTTCGATTCTTATCCCGGTGATTTAGACATGTATTTGGAAAAGCTTGGGTTGCAGGGTTTGGCAGCTCTGTGTTATGCAAAGTATTCCTGTGGATTTTGAAAAGCCCAGATGACCCCAACAGTGTGAGAGCTGAGAAGGAGAAAATGGAGAAGCAATTTCCCCTCCGAGTGATGCATTTTGCACATAGGAGAGGGGAGAAGGAACACTTACGTGCTGGAGTCATGTAAAATTATGGCTGGTAAGAGCATCGGTTTAGTTCAGATTGGTGTTTGCAACTGAGCCCTGGAGGAAATCTTGCCCCGACAATCTATCCCAGATGTTACTTTTCTGCCTTGATCCTCACTGTCTCTCACCCTCTTGTCCCTTGTGCGTATGTGCATGTGGCATTATCCCAGGAGGGCTGCCCCCATAATTGATTTCTTTCCCCAACTTCTTAAAACATACTTGTCCTCTGTGTCGTTCCTCTAGTGAACAGCTAATCAATTAATGACTGAATTTCCCCACTGGTAACCCCTAGTTTGTTCTTTATTTCTGTCTCTTTTTTGGGGGGGAGCTCACACTGTGTCTCTTTGTTGACCTTAGAAAACTTTCACTACTGTACTGCTTCTATAAGCATGTGGTCTTTAACATAACATTGTATTTGGGCATCTCTTCATCATTTAATTTCATTAACAAAGTTTTACTGGTAGTTGATTTACAATGGTGTGTTAGTTCCAGGCAAAGTGACTCAGTTATACATGTAGAAATATCTACTCTTGTAAAGATTCTTTTTCCATATACATCACTACACAGTATCAAGTAGAGTTCCCTGTGCTGGATAGCAGGTCCTTACTAGTTACTGTCTTACCTGTAGTGGCGTGTGCATGTTAATTCCAGTCTCCCGATGTATCCTTTGCCCCCACCGCCCACCCGCTGGTAGCCATAACTCTGTTTTCTGTGACTCTGTTTTGTAAACAAGCTCATTTGTACCTTTTTTTTTTTTTTTTTTAACATTCCACATGTGTGATGTCATATGGCCTTTGCCCTTCTCTGGCTGGCTGGCTTCACTCAGTATGATGATCTCTGGGTCCATCCACGTTGCTGCACGTGGCACAATTTCAGTCTTCATTGGTGGCCGTGTCTCACTTAACTTTTAGGACTCTAAAATCTCCGTATAGGAAGCGTGACTTTTCCTAGACACGCTGCAGTTCTAACTCAGTGAGAAGAGTTCTGAATTCCCTTGTGGTTTAGAAACTACCTACGTTTATCTCAGCACTGGAGACTGATTGTCCCCAGGGGTTCAGGAAAGGGTTTTACATGAATCTAGAAAAAGCTGATTCAAAGTAAAAGCAGTTCTATGTATTTTCACGCCTCTATTTTCTGAAATCTGCAGGCTCCAGTCGCGAGGATTACTCTAGGCAGTCATGCCCCCTCGCCCAACACCATCCATCCTCTGCCCCTCTTCTTTCCTGGTCTGCCCACAGGGGAACAATGACTGTTCACACTCTGCATTTTGCCGTGAGGGCTCCTGTCTGTGGTTTCCCTTCGAAGCCAGTGACTGGGCAAAGGGGGAGCGGGGGCTGCTCAGGAACTGCAGGATCATTGCTTCGGCCTGTCCGTGCCTGGCATGAGGCCATGAGCAGTGAGGAGGAAATACTGAGACTAGCTTCGAGGAAGTGTCCTGGGCAATATTTTCCTTATTCCTAAGTCAAGTCTTTGCTTTTACCGTCAATCACCTGGTGTAACTCAGAGGATACAAGTGTGTAATTCATTTCCTTAAATGAGTGGCTTATAGAAGCAGATGAGGCTTTGTTGGCAGGCATGGAAGCGCCTGACTGGGCTTCAGTGGGACTTCCTGATGGCCTGTGTCTGCACCTCTGGGAGCCTCTGTCTACACGCCACCCTCCCGAGTCTGGGAGGGAGAGTTGGGCAGAGATGGATCGTCCCTTTGACTGGAAGGCTCAGCAGAGCAGGAGCAGTAAGTTTAGGTGCAGAGTTAGGCATCCTTGCTTTCTCCTGAGCTCACGAATTGCCACTGGAAGGAAAATGGTCCATCGTATCTCTCTCTGTCTTGGAGGTTAACTATGCAAGGAGGCACAACACTTCTTTCCTTGGGAGAAAGCACAAAGCTATCCACTCCATTTAGAAGCTAAATCCAAGCTGTTCTTGGGGGCAACACAATGGCCATTGGATACACGCACAGCAATCTAAACCTCACTGCAGAGGGCTTCCCCCGTGGCTCAGCAATACAGAGTCCACCTGCCAGTGCAGGAGACGTGGGTTCTAGCCCCGAACTGGGAAAATCCCACATACCGCCGAGCGGCTAAGCGCCACAGCCACTGAGCCTGTGCCCTAGAGCCCAGGACTCACAAGTTCAGAGCCCGCTTGGCGCAGCTCCTGAAGCCCATGCGCCCCAGAGCCCGTGCCCGCAACAGGAGGAGCCGCCGCAATGCAGAGCCCGTGCCCACAGTGAGGAGGAGCCTGGCTTGCCGCAGCCAGAGAAAAGCCCCCAGGCGGCAGTGGGAGACCCCGCATGGCCCAAAAGAAGCCCATCCATACAGGTATTAAAATATAGAAACAGGCATCGCAGTGTCACTCATTGCTTTTCCCAGGAGGCCGGGGCCTTGCCCTGGTGCCTACAGCATCAGACTGTTGGAATCCCAGGCAGGTCTCAACCACCCACGCCCTGCCACCTTTTGGGTTTTGATTTTTTGCCTTCTGAGCTGTCCTTGACCAGGAGCGCTGTCTCCCCATATAAATGGCCGCCCCAGATAGTGACGGACCTCGGGAACTGCCACGCAGGTGGAAGATAACCTCTGACAGCCTGCCTCCGATCTCTTCGCAGCCGGTCCCACGGAGGCGGCAGGAAGTGGCTTCTAGAAGGCTGCTCCCTGCGGAGGAGCCGATAACAGTGGGAGAAGCACCTGGAGGCCGCGGCCCTCCATCCAGGAAGAAAACAGGATCTAAAACCTAAACAACATCCTTGCAACCGCGGCGCGTGCTCCGCTCACACCGGAGCTGGTCTGCCCCCATCCTTTCAAGACTCTCGTGAGAATCTTTATTGAAACAGGAAGATGTCAAGAGATGAAGCCCTGCGGTTTCTGGTGACCGTCATAAAAGAGTTTCATTGTTGCGCGTCTATTTTTAAGCCCAGGATTACGAGCGGCTGTGCTGGGTCTGCGGCTTTGAGCTTGTTTTCAGCTGAATAAAAAATGCCAGGGCTTCAAGACTGACACGATGTTCAAGGAAATGATGGAAACTGGGACAACACAAAAGAAGAAAGGGTTTTGAGGATCTCCTCTTTTCAAAAGCATTTCTCCTGATGCAGATGTTATCTTTGTTAAATAGCGCAGGAACAGCAAACGGCCGCGTTGATTGAGTGGTCGCCACGGCAGGTGTTGTGCAAAGGGGTTCGCGTGTAGCATCTCACTTAAGGCACCTGGGAAACTTCTGCCTGGGGAGGTGAGGCTGCTTTGCCAGTGCTGCAGCTGGTGAGTGTGAAGGACCCAGGAAAGGAGCCCCAGGCGGCGGGTCAGCACTAGCTGAGCTGTGCTATACGCGTTTTCCAGCAGGCATTTTATTATACCCATGCCTGTGTGCTTAGCCACTCAGTTGTGTCCACCGCTTTGCAACCCTGTGGACTGTAGTCTACCAAGCTCTGTTCATGGGATTCTCCAGGCAAGAAGCCTGGAGTGGGTGGCCATTTCCTCCTCCAGGGGATCTTCCCGACCCAGGGATCCAACCTGGGTCTCCTGCATTGCAGGCAGATTCTTAATCATCTGAGTCACCAGGAAAGCCCCGTATTATATCCATACCCTCCCATAAAGAGGCCCTGCACTTGGTAGATGAACATTTGTGATCACCATGCTGATTTTTATTAAAATAGCAATCACACATCAGTGCTAGATTCGAAACACCAATGACATCGTACTCGGACAGTCACTTTCCTGCAGCAGAGCATCCTGATGGCATTCAGCCAATGCCCTTTATGTTTTTTTTTAAGAATCAGGTCAAAGAAGCAAAGAAACGAGGAGGGAAGTATTGAGAAGGTAAAAGTCAAAATAAAGGCATCCTTCTTTCCTCCGAATGGCGCTGTTCAGTCTCTGCGTTGTGTCCCGCTCTTTGCGCCCCTCACATTGTAGCATGCAGGCTGCCCAGTCCTTCACCAGCTCCCGGAGTTTGCTCAGAATCATGTCCATTGAGTCAGTGATGCCGTCTAACCATCTCATCCTCGGCAGCCCTCTTCTCTTTTGCCTTCAATCTTTCCCAGCATCAGGGTCTTTTCCAACAAGTCAGCTCTTTGCATCAGGTCGCCAAAGTATTGGAGCTTCAGCTTCAGTCCTGCTCGTGGATATTCAAGGTTAAACAGGGTGACTATCATTCATTTTACAAGAGCCACAATGATGGACTTGCCTCCTGGTTTCTGTCCTCAAGGCAGAGCCACCCCCCAAGCTTCAGCTGTTGCTTCTCTTGGATTGCTCCAGTGGTTTCTGAGAAGATGTGAACTGTCTAGGGGCTAAGGCTTTCAGAAGTATGTCAATCTATCCTGCCATCTTGAAGATCCACCCACCTGCCTGGGCTATTTAGAAATGTCGTGGTTTCAGTAACTAGCTCATTGCACTGAAAATAAATTGGAGAGAAGAGCTCACGGTGTTTTAGGCTGATGGTCTTCCTATCTTGTCATAGTTATCATTGTGTTATTACTTTGTTCATTCTGCAGATGTTTATTGATGATGTACTACCTACCAGGTATTTGTTTCATGGCTGGATGCAGCAGTGAACAGACACTAGAATCTTATATTCTGGCTTGGTATTAACTGGTCTCTATATGGGGTTAATTGGTGGCTCAGTGGGAAAGAATCCACCTGTCAATGCAGGAGACACAGGTATGATCCCTGGGTCAGGAAGATCCCCTGTAGAAGGAAATGGCAACCCACTCCAGTATTTTTGCCAGGGAAATCCCATGGAGAGAGGAGCCTGGTGGGCTTCAGTCCATGGGGTTGCAAAAGAGTCAGTTATGACTTAGCGACTAATCAACAGATATTGTAAATACTTAATAATGATAGATTAAAACAATAAATGATGCAAAATGATAGTAGTAAGAATGTAATTTGTTTGTCTAATTTGAACAGGCATTAGCAGTGTGCCAGGCACTCTACATGTATTAACCCCTTCATCAAACAAACAAAAAAAATCCCTTACATCAGCTTTAACCTACAAAAATGAATACTCTTATGATTCACCAAATGTAATGCTTATTCCCACTTTAAAGGTGAAGAAAAAGAGAAGATGAAAGAAATGGACAGGCTTCCCTGGTGGCTCAGCAGTAAAGAATCCGCCTGCCAGTGTAGGAGATGCAGGTTCGATGCCTGGGTTGGGAAGATCGTCTGGAGAAGGGACTGGCAACCCCTCTCCCGTATTCTGGGGTAGGGGAGGATAAAAGAGTTGGACGCTACTGAGCAACTGAACAAAACCAACAACAAAGAAGTGGACACGTTTCCTCGACATTATTCGAATACAAATGTTGGAGCTGGGATCAAACCCAGGGTCCCGGACGCATCACCACACTGCACTGAACCGGAAAGGCAGAAGTTTAAATATGACAAGAAGATAGGAGACTGGTTTTAAAAGAGGACTGGCAGCTGTTGATAATTGCTCTGGATGTGAGTACCATACGCCTGGCTCCCGTTGGCTGAATTTATTTTCACCATCCTTTTTAGATGACAATAACACTTAGCCCTTCTAATGACATGCAGGTGCCAAGACAAGGCCTGGAGGAAGAACTTCCTTTCTTAGTTAACCTCCGTGAGTCACTCACCCTTCTCCCTGTGATTAGCAATTTATTTTAAGTAACTGGCTTCCAGGGGATATCATGTGGAGGGGTGTAGACGGCTGGTCGGATTTTGCAGAATTTCATTAACTCACCAGCTTAGACCTTCCCTAGGGCCTCTGAGTAAGCTGAGTCTTTCTATGAAAGTGTCCTTGTAACTTTTTGATGCGGGTGGTGTGCGACAGATCCCTGCAAAGCGTTAAGGTGCCTCAGCTTCCTGTAGGAAATCTGTGACCGGATCTGGGGCCTGAAAGCGGAAACATTAAGTGTATCGTGGGAGAAGAGGAAGGCAAAGTGCTAAAGTTATCACTCTGAACAGAGGAAGTCAGAGCATCCTGCGGAAAACTTCCTGTTTAGCCAGTAGATGAGAAAACAAGAAGAAAAACACTTGGCCTCGGTGACTGCTCTGTAAATACATTCCCAAACTTTCATTACCTTGGGCAGGGCTTCCTTGCAAGCACTCACAGCTTCCCAGGTGAAGGGTGAGTCACGTAAGCACACCCAGCTTCCCAG
Source organism: Oreotragus oreotragus (assembly GCA_006410675.1). NCBI lineage: Eukaryota > Metazoa > Chordata > Mammalia > Artiodactyla > Bovidae > Oreotragus > Oreotragus oreotragus. The sequence goes on along the minus strand of SJYX01021026.1, from coordinate 101,243 downwards.
CTTCCTTGTTTCGGCGGGCATGTCCAGCACCCTGCTCCCCAGCTCTGGCCTGTGTGGCATCAGAGGCTGGACTCTCCCCCTGGAATGCCCTTCCTCCGGCTTGCGTTAAACCCTCTGCTGGGATGGAGTCAGAGAATGCGATTCAAGGGCACGGGTTCCAAGTCTCCGGCTTCCTCCAAGGCCAGGCTGTGGGAACCACTGACTCCGGAATGAGCAAGCCACCCTGAGGCTCAGATGAAGCGTGAGCAGCTATTTATGCTTCTCAAAAACGGTCACACAAGATACAGTTCCGGGAGAAAACTGGGCTTTCTGAATTTCTCTATTCAAAGGTTAAGCACTTAAGGGACTTCCCTGGTGATCCAGTGGCTAAGACTCCATCCTCCCAGTGTAAGGGGCCCGGGTTTGAGGCAGAGAGCCGACTCACCGGGAAAGACCCTGACACCAGGAGAGATGTCGCGTGCTGCAACTAAAAGAACAGGCCGCAATGACGATCAAAGATCCCGTGTGCCACAGCTGAGACCTGGCAGGGCCAAATTAATACATAAATAAATTAAGTTTAAGCATTCAAGAAAATTTCTGCTATTTGGTCCCAGAGGGTGTTATGGTGTGTTACATGCTATACTGTGTTATGCGTCTTATGTTATGGCAGGAAGTCATTTTGAATAAAGACCTTTTTAGCTGCCTTAAACTCTATCAGACTAGATTGCTTTGTATGAAATAAAGTAGAGTGGTTAGAGTGGGAAAGAAAGACAGCTGGTCCCCTTCAGCGGGTGTTAGCTGTTCAGACCTCTTCATGGATGCATGCCCCGGCTGTGCGTGGACAGTCGGGCTGTCTTCTCCCGAGGGAGGGCTTCATTTTCCTCTTTGCTTTGTTTCCACTCTCTAAATGAGGCTGGCCTCCCCGTCGTTCCTTTTCTTCCCCCCATATATTCTTTTCTGAAATTTCTGATCGCAAAGCACTTGCAACAAATAGATAGTTAAGTGTAGAGAAGCACTGGCCTTACAAATCAGTAGAGACGGAACACGTTAAAAATAGTTAAATTGAAGTCTAGCTGATCTGCAATGATGTATTGATTACAGCTGTACAGCAAAGTGATTCAATTATACATATACACATTCTTCTTTTTTTAAATACTCTTTTCCATTATGGTTTATCATGGGACATTGAATGTAATTCCCTGTAGTGAGTCACACAGTAGGACCTTCCTGCGTGTCTGTTCTCTGTATGAAAGCTTAAATCTGTCAACCCCAACCCCCAGTCCATTCCTCCCTCAGCCCCTCCCCCTTGGCTACCACTGTTCTATTTTCTATATTTGTGAGTCTGTTTCTTAAGAACATATTTAATCAATGTTTTTTCTGGTATCCCTATTCTCTTTCTATTCTTTCAAACACCACAGACTTGAACATCAGCCATCATTTGAAGGCAGCACTCTGATGTTGACACTTTTGTAAGAAAATTTTTAGTGGCTTCCTAAAAAAGCAGAGACATTACTTTGCTGACTAAGGTCCATCTAGTCAAGGCTATGGTTTTTCCAGTGGTCATGTATGGATGTGAGAGTTGGACTGTGAAGAAGGCTGAGCGCCGAAGAATTGATGCTTTTAAACTGTGGCGTTGGAGAAGACTCTCGAGAGTCCCTTGGACTGCAAGGAGACCCAACCAGTCCATTCTGAAGGAGATCAGCCCTGGGATATCTTTGGAAGGAATGATGCTAAAGCTGAAACTCCAGTACTTTGGCCACCTCACACGAAGAGTTGACTCATTGGAAAAGACTCTGATGCTGGGAGGGATTGGGGGCAGGAGAATAAGGGGACGACCGAGGATGAGATGGCTGGATGGCATCATGGACTCAATGGACGTGAGTCTGAGTGAACTCCGGGAGTTGGTGATGGACAGGGATGCCTGGCGTGCTGCAATTCATGGGGTCGCAAAGAGTCGGACATGACTGAGCGACTGAACTGAACTGAACTAAGATCCTGAGACCCTTCAACATACTTTTATATATTTCTTCTAAATCTTCAGGCTGCTGTGATGATTTATGATAATAATAACATATACTCTTCACAGTGTTAATATTGGCAATATTGGGAATAAACCTGCCTTGTGACAGGGACCAAGTTCACTGCCAGCTGTGAGTGGCCAGCCAGTCCAGGCTGGTCGTTAATTCGGATGACCTTCTCATCACAATGACTGACCGTCCTTACCTCGCTGCCAATGGCTGTACCCTGTGTTGTCACTCCACCTTAGAAACCCGAGCTCCCCTCTCTGACTCTGATCACCTACCTACCTGACTCCTCCAGAAACTCTTTTTTAAAATATTGTATTTTTTTGGCTGCCTTGGGTTTCATTGTATCATGCGGAGCTTCATCGTGGCTTAGGGACTCTCTGGGTGCGGCGTGTGGACTCAGTAGTTGCTGTGTGTGGGCTGCAGAGTGCGTGGGCTTCCGGGGTTGTGGCATGTGGGCTCCAAAGCGCCTGGCCTTAGTTGCTCCATTGCATGTGGGATCCTAGCTCCCTAACCCAGACCAAACCCACGTCCCCTGCATTGCAAGGCATATTCTTAACCACTAGATCACCAAGGAAGTCCCTATTTTTTCATTACTGTATTCTCATTGCTAATTGCAGTGCTTGGCATATGACAGATTCTCTCAGCAAATATCTCTTGAATGTGTGAATGAAGACTTCCCCAGCAACTGGTATCCTTGGACTTACTGTCTTTGAGTGAAGGGTGTGAGGCGGTCACCCCTGGTTTTAATCTGCGTCCTTCTGAGGGCTAATGTTGAGGGCAAGCACCTCTCCATACACCTCTCAGCTGTTTGCATTTTCTGTTCCAGGAAGTGCCTGTGCAGATCTTCCATCTATTGAATTCCCTACTTTTTCCATTGCTAAAAATTTCTTGGGCCTTCCCTAGTGGCTCAGACGGTAAAGCGTCTGTCTGCAATGCAGGAGACCCGGGTTCGATCCCTGGGTTGGGAGGATCCCCTTGAGAAGGAAATGGCAGCCCCCTCCAGTGTTTTCTTGACAAATCTGGGTAGTAGCTGTCAGTTTTAGACATGGCTGAGTTCTNCTCAGACGGTAAAGCGTCTGTCTGCAATGCAGGAGACCCGGGTTCGATCCCTGGGTTGGGAGGATCCCCTTGAGAAGGAAATGGCAGCCCCCTCCAGTGTTTTCTTGACAAATCTGGGTAGTAGCTGTCAGTTTTAGACATGGCTGAGTTCTCCAAGTTCTTTGTGAATGCTAATCTTCACTCAACAAAACCCCTCTGACTGCTGCAGCTGTATCTGTGGGAAAAGGCAAATCAGATTATGTAACCATCCTGATGAAAATCCCTAAATGACTCTTAAGTCCTTAAGATAAACATAAACCTCTTAACAGGACACCTAAGCTCCTCCAAAGGCTTACCTAATTCCTCACCACTGTCCCCCTTGTTCTTGGCTTTTTCCTATAGCATGATGGTACCGTCTTCTGAGCCAGGACTTTTTGAGATGAAGGGACCCTGTTAATCAGGACATCAAAGCAGTCGGTAGGAACAGGGACTGTCTAGGTGACCTGGGACTTCTGGTCACCCTGGCTATCTGGGAGTTTCTGCTTCTTTGAACCTGAAAATATTTCTGGGCTTTTTCTCTATAGATTTTTTCCTTTATCTTCAACATTCCTTCCCACTCATGTCATTTTGCCCAGGATCACCTTCCCCTGTCATTTTTTCAGGTCTCAGAGCTACTCCAATCTGGAGAGAAGCCTTCTCTGGACTTTGAAAGAGACTGCATTTCTTCTTCTTTCTTGATTGTCATGACACTTTTATTACATTTCCTGCTTCGTGGCTAACTTTTCTGTCTGACTGAACTCCAGGGACTTGTCTGCCCTGCTCACTGATGCACCCCATGGGCCTAATAGAACTCCTGTAAGAGAGCTGGTGTTGAATTCATGCTTGCTGAGTGGTGCAAGTTCATCTTCACAGCACCTCTGCAGGGTGAATATTACTACCCTCAACATTTTAGATGAGTAAACTGAAGCATACAGAGGTTGTATGAAACCATGAAGCTAGTAAACCATGTAGCTCGGTAGGGCTAATATGAAAACTGAATTTAAAACCCCATGCTATTAAGCACTCACTGTGCATCTTCCCTCTGTAAATGAATTTTCTTTTTTCATGGTCTTTTATAAAACATACCTAACTCACTCGTGCTGATTGCTGTTTGGACTATTCACCTGAATAACTCTGCTAAGGAAAACATAAATCTGAAAGTATATTTCAAAACCTAGAAATAGCTAAACTCTTTGATCTAATAACTCCATTTCCAGAGCTCTGTCTTATAGGAATAAATAAAAGATGAAGAGAAAAATTTATGCACAAAGATATATGCTGCAAAGCAATTTATCTAAGCAGAAATGTAAATTTCCTGCAAGCTTAATAAAGGGAATGAAATAATTAATTAAAACATGACAGGTCCATGGAAGAAATATATGTCATCATTAAAATAATGTTTACAAAACATGTTTAATAATGTGAGAACATACTTGCAATAATATATTGCCGGGGTCCAGCCCCGGTGGATCCAGGGAAATTTGAAGCGTGGACGGCATAGGCAAGGAGAACTTATTTATTTATTAATATAAGATTAGATTAGGAAGAAATAGTGTAGTAGGAAAATTAAGTGGAGAAAAGAGGCTGGATAACTTGGTTTATGTGGAAAGCCAATAAAGTTCCAGACAAGGAGCTTGCACCATCTACATTAGGCCGCTGGTGCCCATTTGAATACTGGAGAGTGCCCTGCCTNTATTTATTAATATAAGATTAGATTAGGAAGAAATAGTGTAGTAGGAAAATTAAGTGGAGAAAAGAGGCTGGATAACTTGGTTTATGTGGAAAGCCAATAAAGTTCCAGACAAGGAGCTTGCACCATCTACATTAGGCCGCTGGTGCCCATTTGAATACTGGAGAGTGCCCTGCCTTGGGCTCTCTCTCTTAGGGATCTTAGAAGCCGGGGCAAGTAAGTAGACATGGCGAGCCTCCATGCCCTAGATGGGAATTCAGCCTGAAATTAGAGAGAAGACACGGGGGAAACCAGTCCAGTGACTGGCCCGTCCTCTATTGTTCAGAATGCCTTTTATACTTTTTGATTATACATAGAGATCAATGGGTAACACAAAGTTATGCAGCATTAGCAGCCCAGACTCTTATCAAAACCAGGCTTTTCTCTCTGCATACCTAGTTGTATACACAAGTCTTAGGTGATTTATATCGTCTTCCGCCCAAAAGGGCCAATTAACATTTTTTTTTTCAATTAACATTTTACAGTCCTTTTCTGATAAGGACGTCCTCTATTGTTCAGAATGCCTTTTATACTTTTTGATTATACATAGAGATCAATGGGTAACACAAAGTTATGCAGCATTAGCAGCCCAGACTCTTATCAAAACCAGGCTTTTCTCTCTGCATACCTAGTTGTATACACAAGTCTTAGGTGATTTATATCGTCTTCCGCCCAAAAGGGCCAATTAACATTTTTTTTTTCAATTAACATTTTACAGTCCTTTTCTGATAAGGGTTTGTCAACCAGAAGACTTATTTGTGTTGATCTTCCCAAAGGCTGGTGCCACTCTCAGAAAGCACTAAATAAAGTTACATTCTTACGTAGCAAAGATACAGCAATTTATAACAACTAAAAGGAGTACAGTGATTTATAACAAAAGAAAAGTAATTAACTCAAAAGTCTAGTGTTGCTAACATCAAAACTATTATATATCTTTTTCCATATCCCATTTACATTTATTAATATCCTCCCAGGTGCCTAAAAGATAAAAAATATGGAGGCCTGGCAGCAATCATTGAGTCAACAGTGAAAACCCGTCACCAATATGATTTTTAGCTCTTTAGAAAAGGCTCTGTATCTTTAAGATGCTTTTAAGCTTTGTGCCTCTTGCGGTTGGGGGGCTGCAAACAATTCACAAGCTGTAAGAGGTCCAGGGGAACCTGTTAGGTAAGCTAGAGAGTTATTAGAGGGGGTCTGAGCTTGAACATCCCTTTCAAATGCAGAAGACTAAAGCCCTGAGTTGACTTTTTCCAGAGTGTGTCAGAAGATTGGAAAAGCAGGCAGATTCTTATTTTTGGGGGGTACATGCTCAGGAAATATGAGGGGGAAAACCTGAGATCTGACTCGACCTTGCCCATCAGATCTCTGCCGCATGACCTTATCACGGGTGGAATTCCTCATGCTGGCCCCCGGCAATATATTATATTAGAATATAATAAAAAGTGGCTAAGACTCCAGAAGGAAAGGGGTGACTGTTGGGAAAGTAGTATTGCCGTGTGTGAAATGACGGCTAGTGGGAAGCTGCTGTATATCCTGGGGAGCTCAGTTCGGTGCTTTGCAAAGAGGGCTGGGGTGGGCTGGGGAGTGGGGGAAGGTTGAGGAGGGAGGAGACATACGTGTGCTTGCAGCTGATTCACGTTGCTGTATGGTAGATGCCAACACAATATTGTACAGCAATTATCCTCCAATTAAAAAAAAAAAACGAAGAATTTCAAGATGGTGACAACATAGAATGAAACCAAAAATGTGGTCCCCCTGATGTGGAACCCTGTGTCCACACAAGTTTTACACTTATGAAACCAGTCCTGTGTGCATATCCAATAACAAAATAACTGGAAAAAAGTATGTTCAGTTATTTCTAGCAGTTTCCTTTTGTGGTTGCATTATGGATAGTTATTGTCTTCCTACTGCTTTGCTAAATTCCCTAAAATGTTCTCCACGGCATATACTGCTTTAATAGTCAGAAGTAAAGATTATTTTTAAAAGCTATAGATTTTCATAAATCCTACAAAGCTACAGTTATATCCTGAAGCTTAACTATGAGGTTTCCTAGAATGTACTTGGAGTGTACTTTGCTGATCAGCACCCCCAAATACTTCTCGGCAGAGTTTTGGTTATTTCAACTACTGTTGCCTCATAGTAATAAGATTAGCCTTTGGAAACTTGACTGAGGTTGGTGTCTTTATTATCCTTTTCCTTTTTTTTTTTCCAGGAAGATCTCTCTCTCTGCATTTTGTCCTTTTATCCACGCAGCAACGACATATATCCTCATTTATCAGAAGAGGAAAAATAGTTATCCTTTGTTACAGGGTTGCTACATGCAAAAAGCCACACTACATTAACTGTAGCGCCCCTTTCACTGTTTAACAGTCTGATCCAGTAGACGCTGTAATTTCAGTTTCACAGAAGAGAATGTTGAGTCCTAGACGTTGTATATCTAGGGCTAAGGCCATAATCCTAGCGAGAGACTGAACAGGCCTAGACCTCAGCTGGAGTCTCCAGATATGGTCACCAACACCTCCTCCCACCTCTGGGTGTGCCTGTATGCCTTAGATCAAGAGGTGGGTTCTACTTCCCTACGGGAATTGGGAATGGAATTCGGACTTGCTTTGACCAATAGAATGAACTAGAAGTAATATTTCAGAACTTCAAAGGGTCAAGCTTAGCAGCTCCCGTTTCTTAGAACTTGGAACCCAGCCCCCAGGCTGTAAGGACATCCAGACTAGAGCATTGGAGACCACGGGTAGGGTGGTTGGAAACAAACATGTCGCCTCACTGTGTATACAGACCTCACAGTCTAGTCGGGATGAGAGCTCCGGGAACTCTAATCTCAAAGCTTGTTTTATAATCTGTGCTGTCACAGAGGCGAGTGAAAAATGCTGTAGAAGCAGATGAAGAGGGAGTGTGTGTGTGTGTGCACGCGTGTGTGTGTGTGCGTGTGTGTGTGTCTATGGCTGGGGCAGTGGTGAAGGTCGCTTTATGAAAGAGGTCACAACATTTGCCATATGCTGGAGGGTTAGTAGGGTTTCCGAGGTAGAAAAGGAGGTTCTAGGCATTTCCAAAGACACAGAGGCGTAACAGCTCAGGGTGTGCCCCGGGAGTGTGAGTGAAGAGAATTTTCTACGGCTTCTTTGTGTCATACATGTCTAAGCATTAAATCCTCTGAAGGCTCTAAACTTTCTCACTGCAGTTTCCACACTGGCGAGGCTGCACGAGGCTAGGGCGAGGGTTTCCTGCAGTGATTGGTGGAGAAGGACTCGGTTTTTAAAGCTTTGTTCCTCTTGCTCAGTTCTTCTATTGTGATAGTATACAGTGTATTAGCTTCCGAAGGCTGCTGTAACAAATGACCACAAGCCTAGGGGCTAAAGGCGAAAGAAATCCATTCTCTCGTAGTTCTGGAGCAGGACCACAGGCTCTCTGAAGTCTCCAGCGGAGAATCTCCCTGCCTGGCCCAGCGTCTGGGGGCTCCGGCCCTCCTGGCGTCTGGCCACGCTGCTCCAGTGTCTGTCTCTGTCGTCTTGTCTCGGCGTCCCCTCTCTTCTGAGAGAGACAGTATGACCGGCTTTAGGGCCCACCCTCGTCCACAGTGACCTCATCTCAACTTAGCTTAAACATTTGCAAAGGTCCCTTTGTCCAAATGTGGTCACCTTCACGGGTTCTGGGTGAAAACAAGTTTTGGGAGGATGGTCATCATTCAGCTTTAGACAGGAAACCAAAATCTCTCTTGGTTAATCTCTCATTGTATTTAAGGACAGATTAAAATACAAATCCTTCTTGGGTCACCATTCATAAGCTTCAAAGTTTAAAATTTCTACAATGTTTAATTTGAAATGTGACTTCAGGTAAAGAACATTAGCAGGTTCTTCTAGGCAGGTTCATCAGAGCATAATTGCTCCGATGGCTAGCTGCGACAAATTGAAATCTTAACACAATATAATGGGGTCATATTAAATGGCAGTTGGAAGGCTGCCTACAGTATTACACATACGTGGTTTTCATTAGATTTTACTGTCGGCAAATGCTGGTGTGAAACCCACTGCCCTGCCTCATACGAGGAGAACCAAAAAAGACACCAACATCTGGGATCTTTGTGTGGGTTATTTTGTGGGTTCCAAAGACTACAAACCGAATTCAGAGAAACCTGAATGGAAATTCGATGGGGTTTATGTTGGACTTCTAGCCTTGCTTCTTTGGTCAGGAAGGAAGGACTGCCTGGAACTGGAGCTTGTTGCTTGACTCCAGTTCTCTTTTCTTTGAGACTCGAGTTTCTATTCTTAATCCAAGAATAGAATTTAGAATAGTTTCTATTCTTAATCCAATCTCACTCTCACTTAAAGAGTGAGATGTACTCCCCCAGCCCATAATATGATAGGTTTTTACCTGCCAAGGTAACATGGAAAACTTCAAGTGGGCTTAAGCTGCTTTCTCTTTGGAAGCAAGATAATTTTAAGGCTTGTAGGAGCTCTTTCAGTTTTCTTCAATTACTATCATTGGGAAAGTGAAAGTCGCTCAGTCATGTCCGATTCTTTGAGACCCCATGGACTATACAGTCCGTGGAATTCTCCAGGCCAGAATACTGGAGTGGGTAGCCTTTCCCTTCTCCAGGGGATCTTCCCAACCCAGGGATCGAACCCAGGTCTCCCTTCATTGCAGGCGGGTTCTTTACCCGCTGAGCCACAAGAGGAGCCCATCTTTGGGAACTGGAGCAGTTCTAGGTGTTTCCTTTAAAAAGTCTATGTCTGCGGAGGCAGCTGGAGAAGGAAGTAGCAACCCACATCAGTATTCTTGTCTAGGAGGTCTCACAGACAGAGGAGCCTGGCGGGTCAAAACAGCTGGACAGCACTTGGCGCCTCACCTACCGCGACTGCACAGGGGCAGCAGGGAGTCTGTTTTACTCGGGTGTGACGGGGAGCACGGAATGCTTTCCCACTTCTTCAACACTGCCGTCCGTGACCATCTTCATAACTTTCATTAGCATCGCCACCATCACTATCAGCGTCACCATCATCAGTACCAGCTGGAGAATTCCCTCACTGAGCTCACGGCTGGTAATCATCCTCTCCTGTCCTGCAAAAGAAAACAGAAAGAAGTGCCTCCCAGGATGCTCGGGTGGGCTGTTTGCCCGCTCGCTCCATTTCTCTCTGTGTTGATTTCACTGACATATTATTCAAAGCATCCACTGACTCTAAGGCTTGTCAACTCAGGATGCCAGACGATTGGTCTCGACAGCGCAGACCCAGCCTGGCCCCGAGTTCTGCGTCCCCTGCTTCTCACGTTACGACGGTCTGCTCTCCTGAAGGCAGGAGGTCATTGTCATCTGGATGAAAGCCTTGCTACCTTCTCTAGAAGTGAGGATCGTGACCTCCACGCCGAGAAGAGCGAGGATTGTAGCCTCCACGCAGAGTTGACATCAGAAGGTGCACTTGGAGGCAGATTACCTTGTGCCACGACCCCTGGGCTTTCTAACCCTTCTGACCCTGCATCGGTTGTTCATTAGATCCAAGGAAGCAGTCCCTGGATGCAAGCCCAGCAAAGACTCTCTCCGTTGAGATACTCCCTAATTCGGGACACAGCCTCTGGAATTCAGAGGCCAGATCTCTGTGCGTACTCTCTAACTGCTTGGCACATGGAGTTTTGTCAAATGAAAGACAGGCTCTGAGCAGTCAATGCTTCCAGAAGGGGTGCAAATCCCACCTAACGCTCCACAGCCTTAGAGACGTGTTTTTCCACCTGATGATTATTTAGAGCAATCTGGCTGCTCCAGCTTCCGTCTTGACTTCCATCATTCAAAATCTGGGAAACTTACATCCAGCCCTCCCGGAAGACTCCTTGAAAGGTCTGGAAATCGGTTGCGCCGAGGAAATGCGGAAGCCGGCCGCCAGGTGGCGCTGGCTGCCACGGACGGCGCCAGACGCACTTGCACTTGTACATGTCGGAACATGCCCGCTGTGCAAGGGGCGCAGCTGGGAAACCCCGCCAAGGGGTCTGGGCTAGAGGCAGGGCGCCCGGTTTGAAACAAAAGAGGAATCTAGACGTTTCCCTGCACTGCTTCACGCCGCACCAGTACTCGCTCTTGAACGTGACCCGTGGCTGCTGACTTGTAAAAGGAATCAGAGAACAGGACGGTATTTGCCCGGTCATTTGCAATTCTGATGTTCTGTTTAGTTTGTTTTGGTTGTGCCATCAACACGGACCTGGAGCGCCACAGAAAAGCCAGAAGTTCTGAATTAGCAGTCGGAAGAGAACTTGGTTTCAGCCCTTTTCCATTGATGCCTATTTTCCACCAGCCACATGACCTGTGCATTTGCAGTTATTTCTCCACTAGCACTGGCTTTCTCAAGCTGTCGTCAGAAATAAAACTGCTCCGGTGGAAAGACCGGAACTGTAGCTGAGAACATAGGAATGTCCATCGAGCCTTCAAGGTCCTGAGAGTGGAAGAGAACGAAATGTCAAGGAGGCAAGTGTAACCAGAGTAGAATTTTATCAATGTCTAGTCACGTCGGCTGGCAGCACCATCTTCTACAGGGTTGCTTCGTTCAGGCACAGGAGATAATAATCTTGAACAGTGTTCTGCTCTGTGAATGCTTATGGAAAATGCTTTATAGATAAATATCACATCACATTTAAGAGGTACATTTAATCAGTTCCATTTATTGACTGTAATGTAGCTACACGAAGTGGAAAAAGTCATCAAGAATATGCTTTTTGTTAATATTTCCAACTGTCCTCAAAGATACCAGCTATAGTGTACATACATCTGTGATTGTGATGGACTTATTGTGCAAAAATAAACGGAGCATACTGTTGATTTTTTTCTTTCTCTTTTTTTCCTTCTTCTTCTTCTTTTTTTTGGGGGGGGGGCGGTTTTTGGACATACTGACTGGTAAAATGCTGATCCTAATTAATTCCCAAGTGGAAACAGGCTTACAGGCTGGCAGAGGGGTCATAAACTTTATTGGTCTCAGAGATGCTGGGATCGTTGTTCCAACAGGAGTAGCTCTGGCTCAGGTTAATAATTCTGGTGGCTCAGAATCTTCCTGCCAATGCAGGAGATGCAAGAGATGTGGGTTCAGTCCCTGGGTTGGGAAGATCCTCATGGGGGTATACAACGTAAGGGAAAATAGGGAGGGGTTGGAAGGAAGAAGCTTTCACCTGCCCACCAAGCCAGTCTGACCCCGAGTGGACAGCAGAAATCCTAGAATGCCCTGAAGTCCAAGGGAAGTTCATGGGAGTTGGGGAGTGCTCAAGCCAAAACTGGCCATCGGAGGACCTCCTGTCTCCAAAGAAGGTCTTTGCCTGAGTGTCCCTCGCATTCAGCCACTGGTCAGGGGCAGCGGCCTGTGGACCGCAGAGCCTCAGCTGACACAGGATGCTGGATTCCTGAGCTTGGCAAGCGGGGCCCTTGTTCAGTGATCTTCCCTGTAGTTGAAGATGTGTAATGGGAATTCTCATNTCCCTCGCATTCAGCCACTGGTCAGGGGCAGCGGCCTGTGGAGCGCAGAGCCTCAGCTGACACAGGATGCTGGATTCCTGAGCTTGGCAAGCGGGGCCCTTGTTCAGTGATCTTCCCTGTAGTTGAAGATGTGTAATGGGAATTCTCATGCTGACACACCCATCATTTTTTTTTTTAAATTGTTTACTTATTTAGGCTGTGCTGGGCTTTAGCTGTGGCATGCAGGATTGAAGACGTTGTGGCAGGCAAGATCTTTACTTGTGCCGTGTGGGATCTAGTCCCCTGACTAGGGATCGAACCTGGGGCCCCTGCATTGGAAGCACAGGTCTTAGCCGCTGGACCACCAGGGAAATTCCACCGACACCATTTGCACTTTCAAGTGTTAGGAGATATACCGAGGGCCACACACAGGCAACTGCAACATGACCACTGAGACTCAAGAGTGCAGTTTAAGCATTTCAGGAGGAATAGCCTTCTTGTGGGGGGAAGGCAATGGCACCCCACCCCAGTACTCTTGCCTGGAAAATCCAATGGACAGAGTAGCCTGGTGGGCTGCAGTCCATGGGGTCGCTAACAGTCGGACAGACTGAGCGACTTCACTTTCACTTTTCTCTTTCATGCATTGGAGAAGGAAATGGCAACCCACTCCAGTATTCTTGCCTGGAGAATCCCAGGGATGGGGGAGCCTGGTGGGCTGC
>SJYX01021026.1:50535-84569 GCA_006410675.1 Oreotragus oreotragus | reverse complement strand
ACAATGTGTGTGCTCGTGCCTGCTCAGTCACCCAGGCATGTCTGACTCTTTGGGACCCTATGGACTGTTGCCTACCAGGCTCCTCTGTCCATGGCATTTTCCAGGCAAGAATACTGGAGTGGGTTGCCATTTCCTCCTCCAGGGGATCTCCCAATCCAGGGTTGAACTTGCATCTCCTGCGCTGGCAGGCGAGTGTAAATAGAGAGCCAGCGGGAAGCTGCTGTATAGCACTGGGAGCTTGGCTCGGCGCTCTGTGATGGCCTGGGGGTGGGATGTGGGGGTGGGAGGGAGGCTCCAGCCGGAGGGCTTATATGCACACATGTAGCCGATTCGTGTGTCGCACCGCAGAAACCAAGTCAACATTATAAAGCAGTAACACTCCGATTAAAAACAGTATTATAAAGTATGAAAAAGATTCTGTTAGCTTGATGCTGGCAGGGAGGAGGGGGCGCCCCTCATGGAGCAAACAATGGGGCATGGTGCTGGGAGAGCGATGCTGTCGCTGTGTCAGGAACAGTGAGGGGTCCCATGCACCCGAGGCATCAAGAGTCTGCAGGAAAACTGATGGACTGGCCGTTAGCTGGTTGTAGGGTGGAGGGCAAGGCTGAGCAGCAGGAGTGGGAGTTAGCCAAGCAGTGAAGAAGGAAGAGCATCGGAGGCAGGAAATAGCACGTGAAGAAGAGGTGCTTTTGTGTGAGGATGAGGTCTCAGGGAAAGGAGTGAAGATAAGTCGCATCAATGGAGAACCAAGGTGGCCTTGTCCTTAAATTTGAAAACTGCCTAGGAGTTGTGAGACTAAACGCTAAAGGGAGTGTGAATATGGCAGCCTATTGAAGTAGGGCGTGATGGACAGAGACGGGAGAGGAAAGAAAACGGACCCGAAGTTGGAGGGTGAGGCTAGAGGGCGAGTTAGGATTCTGTAGACTCATGCACAAAGGAAAGAAAGAGGCTGATGTAATTAATGAAGATGACGTATCAGGATAATGAAGCACCTGTTTTCTGTGTTCCCAGACTGTGTGCATTTATCACGGACCAAATAACAATTGCAATCATCGTGTGATAAATACTATCTCCTCTGGCAGACTGCGAGTGCCTGGGAGACTCATCCGTCTTTGCATTGCCAGGACGTTTCTGAAAAGGGATCACTGAAATATTCAATAAGCACCTACTGACAGAAGAACGAGGACGGGGCATCGCATCAGGAAACGAAAGCCAGTATCATTTGAGCCCATGGTGAGGGATGAGCCCCGTCAGGCACTTTGGCCCATATCGTCCCAACCATTTCCCAACCATCTTATACCATCTGCTTAAGAAATGAAGAGACGGAGGCTTGCAGGGGTGGCATAGACTCGCAGTTTCCCATCACCAGTAAATGGCAGAGACAGAGCAGGAAGCTGGGGTGGGATGTGGAAGGTCAGAAGAAGCTTCTTCCATTGAAGAGGGCTTTGATGTGGTTTTTGAAAAAGCCTGGTTAGGGTTAACACTAAGAAGTTAAAGGAGTTTGTGAATAAAAGGTTACAATTCAGTGGTGAGATGATAAACTCCCAGATAATGCACCGAATATGAGACTGTAGTGGGGTGATTGGGAGCTAACTTGCTCCAGTAATTAAATGAGGGAAAGATAGCTGCAGGAATGGATGCGAAAACCCAGGATGGAGGAAGTATTTCTTCCACATCGCTTTCAGTGTGTTAAGAAACTATAGCACAAAATACAACACAGAGGGCACCAAGTTATGCTGTGCTTCCCAGGTGGCGCTGCTGCTGCTGCTGCTAAATCGCTTCAGTCGTGTCCGACTCCGTGCGACCCCATAGACGGCAGCCCACCAGGCTCCCCCATCCCTGGGATTCTCCAGGCAAGAACGCTGGAGTGGGTTGCCATTTCCTTCTCCAATGCATGAAAGTGAAAAGTGAAAGTGAAGTTGCTCAGTCCTGTCCGACTCTTAGTGACCCCATGGACTGCGCTAGTGGCAAAGAATCCCCCTGCCGACGCAGGAGACAGAGATGAGGGTTGGTCCCTGGGCCGGGAAGGTCCTCTGGAGAAGGAAACGGCAGCCCACTCCAGTGTTCTCGCCTGCAGAAGCCCACGGACAGGGGAGCCCGGCGGGCTGCGGTCCACGGGGCTGAGAAGAGTTGGACGCGACTGAATGCGCATGCTTGCTTAACTATCCTTTGCTGGGTAACAAATCACCCCCAAATGCAATTACTTAAAAAAAGAACGTTGATTATCTCACAGTCTGTGTGGAAGGTGGAGATGGCTGAGCTGGTCCTCCAGCTCACGGATTCTCATAAGGCTTCAGCCAAGCTGTCAGTCTGGGCTACGGGTGTCTGGAGGCTCACTAGGGGCCGGTCAGCTGCCAAGCTCAACACGATGCTCTGGGAAAGAATTCAGCTCCCGTAGGCCGTAGGCTCAGAGCCCCAGTTCCATATCCCTCAGTTTTCCCATCAGACTTGCCCAACATGAGCTGGTGCTGTCAAGATGAGCGGATGACAAAGAGCCGGCCGATGCCGGCAACATGGGAGTCACGACTTTTTATAACTTAATTTCCGAAGTCATACCCCATCACCTTTGCTATTTAGAATCGAGACAGTAAGCCCAGTCCCTCCACCAAGAGGAGATGGAATTTATACAAGGAACACCAGGAGCCACGGGTGGCTGTTTGGATGCAGCCAACTGCAAAGCGATTTGTTGAAATGAGATGCTCTTCTCTTAGAAGTGAAATCACTGGTATGGAGCTGAGCATGTGACGAAAGAGCAATCGGTTATGAGTCACTTGGGTGTATAAGGAAAATGATGTATTCAGACTCAGCTTGACACATCTTCTGTAGCAGGATTTCTGCAACCTCACCCGACCTTCTCTCGACTGAGGTGTTGGTCAAGGCAGACCCTTTCAGTGTATCACCTCATCTGAACGTTTGAGCGCAGATTTGAGCTCTGATTGCTTTCCAGTGACCGCTTCAGTGTTCCTAAATCATTTCAAATGATTCAGTGATAAAGGTATTGCTCATGTTTCTGGAGCCTCAGTTAAGCTTTGAAACACACATTTTATGGCTGGATAATTTTTTTTCCACAGTTCTTCATGGTCAAAGAAGAGTAAGGACTTGAGATAAGGTCTTGAACACACTGGTGGTGTGTGGCAGGTATTCGATAAAGAAGGATACAGTCTTACTAATGGAAAAGTGATTTGACAAGTGAAAGCGACCAGTCACAGCACACCGCATAATGCGCAATTCCATTTACATGAAATGTCCAGAAGACGCAAATTCACAGAGAGAAAATGAGATTTGTGCGGGTGGGGCTGTTTTTTCGTTCGGGTTTTTCCACAAGGTGTTGGGAAAATCCAGACGAATGTTTTTGGCCGACCCAATAGGTGGTGGTGGCCAGCGCACACCTCTGTGAACATGCCGAAGGCATGTGCATTCCACGCGGCAAGAGTGAACGCTATGGTATATGAATAATGATTCAAAAAAGCTGGGACTAAAAAGACTCTCTCCCTATTTCATTTCTTGTGAGTTGCGAAATTTAATAAACCAAACAATAGTCTGTATGGAGGTCAAGAAGCAAGAGTTAGCACCGGACATGAAACAACTGACTGCAGATTGGGAAAGGAGTCCATCAAGGCTGCATATTGTCAGCCTGCTTATTTAACTTATATGCAGAGTACATCATGGGAAACGCTGGGCTGGGTGGATGACAATCTAGAATCAAGATTGCCAAGAGAACTGACAACCTCAGATATGCAGATGATACCAGCCTAATGGCAGAAAGTGAAGAGGAACTAAAGAACCTCTTGAAGAAGGTGAAAGAGGAGAGTGAAAAAGCTGGCTTGAAACTTGTCATTCAAAAAACTAAGATCATGGCATCTGGTCCCATCACTTCATGGCACAAAGAAAGGGAAAAGGTAGAAGAAATGACAGGTTTTATTTTTTGGGGGGGCTCCCAAAACACTGGGGACAGTGACTGCAGCCACGAAATTAAAAGAAACCTGCTTCTTGGAAGGAGAGCTGTGACAAACTAGAGAGCGTGTTAAAAAGCAGGACTATGACATCCACACAGTCAAAGCTATGGCTTTTCCAGGGGTCATGTATGGACGTCAGAGTTGGACTATAAAGAAAGCTGAGCGCCGAAGAATTGATGCTTTCGAATTGTGGTGCTAGAGAAGACTCTTGAGAGTCCCTTGGACTGCAAGATCAATCCTGTCAACCCGAAAGAAATTGATCTGAATATTCACTGGAAGGACTGATGCTGAAGCTGGAGCGCCAATACTTTGGTCACCTGATGCAAAGAACTGACTCACTGGAAAAGGCCCTGATGTTGGGAAAGGTTGAGGGCAGGAGGAGAAGGGGGTGGTAGAGGAAGAGACGATTAGGTAGCGTCACTGATACAATGGATGTAAATTTAAGCAAATTCTGGGAGATAGTGGCTAGCAGAGGAGCCTGGCCTGCTGCAGTCCACGGGGTTACAAAGATTTGGACATGATTTAGTGACTGAATAACTACAACTGTTGGAGGTGCCTGTGAACCAACTGTCGCCAACTTCAGCTTTTAACCATAGACTTTCTATTACAGTGCTTCTTAAATATGGCAGTTTAAGGAAGCTGGTTACATTATGATGATCTTGTTGAGTATATTAACTCTACCACAAAAACCTTTCAGAACAACATAACTGCCCATCATTCAGAGAACTGTAGAATTTCATTCCTCATGAATATAAAGCCCGGGGAAAAAGTTGTTACTGTCATTTGAGTATTTCGGGTTTTCTTTAACATTTTGTTCCTAAAGATGAGTGGTAATCTAGCAACTGTAGTTAGATGAGATGCTAACACTTGTCACACAAAATCTCCTAAAAAAAGTTCAAGTTCTAACACCTTGTGCCCTGAATTCTCCATTCTGTTTTTAAAAGTAGCAATGATTGTTTCTCGAGCATAGGCTCAGATGTGTTTTCTATATCTTAAGACAATATACTTCTAAACACAAGATATATAATAACAAAAATTTAAAATGCCCACAAAGAGGATATTACCACACGATCGCTTATTTTTCGATTTGGCAATTTTCTGCTAAACTCATAGCAGCTGGAGAGAGTAGCAAGTAACAAAATAAGACAGATTTATGGAGCCCACACATGGCAATATTTTCGTGTAAAATTAGTCAAAATCATTATACTTGTAGATGAAGAAACGGAGTCCAACAAGTTTGCATTCTTTAAAGAGCAGTCATATTTGGTCTTAGTGAACTGGAAGATCTGAGCAATGTATTGGATTAGTTGATCACCAGCCTTGTAACTCACAATAAAACCTGCAGAAGCGTGCCAAGCATCGGCGCTTGGAAAATTAGGATAATAATACATCGATTTTCAATAAGGAGAATTCAACCCACATTGAGGTCTATCTTCCTGTCCAAGGAACTGAGGGGGAAGTAAGCCATTAGGAGAATTTTCCACTGGAATCTATTTGTTTCGCTCTTATGTATGCCTAAAATTTTCTGATAGCAAAGGGCGAGGCAGGCATACGCGTGCGTCATTTTCAGAAAATCAAATGCACTTCATATTTCACTTTTATGATTAATTAAGAGAAATGGCTGATTCTGGGTCTGGAGCAGAAGTACAAGATGAACTTAAAACATAAGGGGGGAAGCTCAACACAAACATATGTGCAGATACACGCCAGGACTTCCCTGGCAGCCCAGGGATCAAGGCTCCTGCTTCCATAGCAGGGGGAATGGGTTCGACCCCTACTCAGGGAGTTAAGATCCCACATGCTGTGCGGTGTGGCCCCCAATAAACTTTATATGTACATATATGCCTGTCAAAAGGCTGCCGCCACTGCTGCTGAGTCACTTCAGTCCTGTCCGACTCTGCGTGACCCCATAGACGGCAGCCCACCAGGTTCCCCCGTCCCTGGGATTCTCCAGGCAAGAACACTGGAGTGGGTTGCCATTTCCTTCTCCAATGCATGAAAGTGAAAAGTGAAAGGGAAGTCGCTCAGTTGTGTCCGATCCTTAGCGACCCCATGGACTGCAGCCCACCAGGCTCCTCCATCCATGGGATTTTCCAGGCAAGAGTACTGGAGTGGGGTGCCATTGCCTTCTCCGTCAAAAGGCTACTACTAGCCAAATCTAGGACAATTTAAATGTTGAACTAATTGAGTTATGTAATTATTAAATACTATGAAGGAATTAAACAATGACACCTTGTAAGCAATTGAAAAAATAGGAACTTACCAGTTCGTATGAAAAATAGACAAATAAATAGAGAAAGGAGCACTCTTGCTAATAGTTGACGCCAAGGGTCTACTGGATGCAGAGGAGTACTTGGAAAATGATCATCCCCAACCACAGAGGCAGGATGTGGTCCAGGCCATCCCTGAAAGCATCCTTGCACGCCAGGCAAGAATCGGTGATGGATTCTAGATACAGCGAGGCGACTGGATGAGAAACAGCGTCTTGGTGTGGATTTAAAGTGTCTTCCACAGATGACGTTGCTGTTGTCAGGGGGACAGATAACTGAGTAACTCTATTAAACAAAAGATGGGCTGTATTTTCCCCCAGTGTCAATATCAAGAAAGATGAAGACTATGGAAATGTTTCGCAGGAAAAGAGGTCCGAGGCATAACAAATCAATGCCATACCCGACCCTAGACAGGATCCTGTCCTGCAGTGGGGGTTGTGGGGGTTGTTGTTATTTAGTCGATCAGTCGGGTCTGACTCTTTGCAACCCCATGAGCTGCAGCCCACCAGGCTCCTCTGTCCAAGGCATTCCCCAGGCCAGAACACTGGAGTGGGTTGCCATTTCCTTCTCCAGGGGATCTTCCCGACCCAGGGGTCGAACCTGCATCTCCTATACGTTGATAGGTGGCATCTTTGCCGTTGAGCTTTGGAGTTGGGGTGGGGCAACACTTTCTAGCACTCCGTTTTGTCAGGTCACAAAATTGGAGTACAAATGACAAATCAGATAAAATGTTTGCTGATATTAATTTGTCAGAGTGTACAATGGTACTTTGGTTATATAACAGAATGAGAGGGTAACAGGCAGGAAGGCCAGGGGTCTCCAAACGGAGGAAATAGCTTGCAAGTGTCNTTGTCAGGTCACAAAATTGGAGTACAAATGACAAATCAGATAAAATGTTTGCTGATATTAATTTGTCAGAGTGTACAATGGTACTTTGGTTATATAACAGAATATTCTCATCTTTAGGATAGTATGTATTTAGGAGCTACCTTGGTGGCAGTGCAAGAGATGTCGGTTTGATCCCTGGGCCGGAAAGATTCCCTGGAGGATCCCAGTGAGTTATTGGAGCAACCCACTGCAGGATTCTTGCCCGGAGAACGTCATGGACAGAGGATCCTGTCGGGTGACAGTCCATAAAGTCACAAAGAGTTGGACACAACTGAAGCACCTTAGCATGCACGCAACTTGTGGCTCAGATGATAAAGAATCTGCCTGCAATGTAGGGGACCCAGGTTTGATTCCTGGGTTGGGAAGATTCCCTGGAGAAGGGAATGGCAATCCAGTCCATTATTCTTGCCTGGATATATTTAATTTGCATATAATTTCTATTTTATTTATATTTGATTTACCATCAAATAGTTCAGAAAAAAAAAGATACTGCCAGATGGCTATATGTTTAGATCAAAAGTACCAATGCTAGAACTGGGTTAAACTGTTAAAAATAGGTGAATCTGAGTAAAGGGTATAGGAGCATTTTTCATATTATTTTTATTTCCACGATTTATCTGTAAATTTGAAGTCATTTCCAAATAAAAAGTTAAAAATATATCATTTAACTGGGAAATTCTTATTTCTCTTGGCAAGGATAGCTTGCTTGTGAAGAACTCAGCAAATGAACCCCTGGACTTGGGACATGTACCAGAGCTTTCAAATATGATGACTTTGCAAATTATGATTTGGATGCAAGTTTGGGGTTATATTGAGAAGGAAAGGCAGAAGGCTAATTTTATTTCTGTTTAGGGCCTATTTGGTTACAAGAAAAACAAACCCATGTTAACCAAAAGGAAATTTATGATAGGGAACCAAGAGAGTTTCCTGAAACCCAACTGTGGGAAGCGCTGCCACCCTCCTGGGAACTGTTAAGATGCCAAGCGTCTCTGTCTCTCTGTCTATCTGGGCAGCTCTGACGAGGGTTACCAGAGAGAAAAGGGAAGCGACTTGTTCAGTAAAGGAAGAGAGGTGGTTCCAACAAGACCGTCTGGGCTCTGCCAGCCTCCTGGAGGGTGTTTTCTTAAAGCTGTATTTTTTATGCATTCTTTCATTCGCTTCTTTCCTTGGCTGCACTGGGTCTTGGTGGCAGCCTGCAGGATCACTGACCAGGGCTTGAACCCAGGCCTCCTGCACTGGGAGTGCAGATCTTAACTCCTGAACCATCAGGGAAGTTCCCCAAACAGTGGGAGGGCTTTTTATGTTGAAATTAAAGAAGAATCACTGACTGCAGCTCTTTCATTATTGACTTATTTGATTAATCTACATTAATAATTAGTTATTCATTCCACCAATAATTTATCCTGAGAGTAACATAAGAAAAAGCAACTTTAATGTGAGCACGATGTGCTCAAGCTTGTCTTTTATAACAGTCAAAGTGACAGAACCAGTGGAGAGTGTTTATTTTCTCAGTGAATTTTTACTGAAGTACAGTTGCTTTGCAGTGCTGTGTTACTTCCTGTTTTCAACAAAGCGAATTAGCTATACATGTGCATATATGCTCTTTTCTTTAGATTTCCTTCTCATTCAGGTCACCACAGGGCACTGAGGAGACTTCCCTTGCTCAGACTCACTCAGGGCTTCCCTGGTGTCTCAGACAGTAAAACATCGGCCTGCAAGGCATGAGACCCGCGTTTGGACCCTGGTTTGGGAAGATCCCTGGAGAAAGGAGTGGCAACCCATTGCAGTATTCTTGCCTGGAGAATACTTTAAAAGGATCTGAGACATGATCTTTTTAAAATATATATATATATATATTTATTAATTTAGCTGAACTGGGTCTTAGTTGCAGCAGTTGAGATCTCTGATCTTAGCTGTGGCATGTGGGATCTAGTCCCCTGACCAGAGGTTGAACCCAGGCCTCCGGCATTAGAAGTGAAGGATCTTGGCCACTGGACTCCCAGGGAGGTCCCAAGGCATGATCTTGATAAAGGTAATAAGGGTATGGTATTCAAAGCCATGGAAACTGAAAGTGAAATTCACTCAGGCATGTGTGACTCTTTGCGACCCCATGGACTCTACCTCCATGGAACCCTCCAGGCCAGAATACTGGAGTAGGTAGCCCTTCCCTTCTCCAGGGGATCTTCCTAACCCAGGGATCGAACCTAGTTCTCCCGTGGATTCTTTTTACCAGCTGAGTCACTAGGGAAGCCCAAGAATACTGGAGTGGGTAGCCTATCCCTTCTCCAGCAGATCTCCCCTACCCAGGAATCAAATGGGGGTCTCCTGCATTGCAAGCAGATTCTTTACCAACTGAGCTATGAGGGAAGCCTCAAAGGCATGGAAATAGATGNCTGAGAAGAGTTGGACGCGACTGAACGCGCATGCTTGCTTAACTATCCTTTGCTGGGTAACAAATCACCCCCAAATGCAATTACTTAAAAAAAGAACGTTGATTATCTCACAGTCTGTGTGGAAGGTGGAGATGGCTGAGCTGGTCCTCCAGCTCACGGATTCTCATAAGGCTTCAGCCAAGCTGTCAGTCTGGGCTACGGGTGTCTGGAGGCTCACTAGGGGCCGGTCAGCTGCCAAGCTCAACACGATGCTCTGGGAAAGAATTCAGCTCCCGTAGGCCGTAGGCTCAGAGCCCCAGTTCCATATCCCTCAGTTTTCCCATCAGACTTGCCCAACATGAGCTGGTGCTGTCAAGATGAGCGGATGACAAAGAGCCGGCCGATGCCGGCAACATGGGAGTCACGACTTTTTATAACTTAATTTCCGAAGTCATACCCCATCACCTTTGCTATTTAGAATCGAGACAGTAAGCCCAGTCCCTCCACCAAGTGGAGATGGAATTTATACAAGGAACACCAGGAGCCACGGGTGGCTGTTTGGATGCAGCCAACTGCAAAGCGATTTGTTGAAATGAGATGCTCTTCTCTTAGAAGTGAAATCACTGGTGTGGAGCTGAGCATGTGACGAAAGAGGAATCGGTTATGAGTCACTTGGGTGTATAAGGAAAATGATGTATTCAGACTCAGCTTGACACATCTTCTGTAGCAGGATTTCTGCAACCTCACCCGACCTTCTCTCGACTGAGGTGTTGGTCAAGGCAGACCCTTTCAGTGTATCACCTCATCTGAACGTTTGAGCGCAGATTTGAGCTCTGATTGCTTTCCAGTGACCGCTTCAGTGTTCCTAAATCATTTCAAATGATTCAGTGATAAAGGTATTGCTCATGTTTCTGGAGCCTCAGTTAAGCTTTGAAACACACATTTTATGGCTGGATAATTTTTTTTCCACAGTTCTTCATGGTCAAAGAAGAGTAAGGACTTGAGATAAGGTCTTGAACACACTGGTGGTGTGTGGCAGGTATTCGATAAAGAAGGATACAGTCTTACTAATGGAAAAGTGATTTGACAAGTGAAAGCGACCAGTCACAGCACACCGCATAATGCGCAATTCCAT
This sequence comes from Oreotragus oreotragus, assembly GCA_006410675.1. Lineage (NCBI taxonomy): Eukaryota > Metazoa > Chordata > Mammalia > Artiodactyla > Bovidae > Oreotragus > Oreotragus oreotragus. The sequence goes on along the minus strand of SJYX01021026.1, from coordinate 73,948 downwards.
TTACATGAAATGTCCAGAAGACGCAAATTCACAGAGAGAAAATGAGATTTGTGCGGGTGGGGCTGTTTTTTCGTTCGGGTTTTTCCACAAGGTGTTGGGAAAATCCAGACGAATGTTTTTGGCCGACCCAATAGGTGGTGGTGGCCAGCGCACACCTCTGTGAACATGCCGAAGGCATGTGCATTCCACGCGGCAAGAGTGAACGCTATGGTATATGAATAATGCTTCAAAAAAGCTGGGACTAAAAAGACTCTCTCCCTATTTCATTTCTTGTGAGTTGCGAAATTTAATAAACCAAACAATAGTCTGTATGGAGGTCAAGAAGCAAGAGTTAGCACCGGACATGAAACAACTGACTGCAAATTGGGAAAGGAGTCCATCAAGGCTGCATATTGTCAGCCTGCTTATTTAACTTATATGCAGAGTACATCATGGGAAACGCTGGGCTGGGTGGATGACAATCTAGAATCAAGATTGCCAAGAGAACTGACAACCTCAGATATGCAGATGATACCAGCCTAATGGCAGAAAGTGAAGAGGAACTAAAGAACCTCTTGAAGAAGGTGAAAGAGGAGAGTGAAAAAGCTGGCTTGAAACTTGTCATTCAAAAAACTAAGATCATGGCATCTGGTCCCATCACTTCATGGCACAAAGAAAGGGAAAAGGTAGAAGAAATGACAGGTTTTATTTTTTGGGGGGGCTCCCAAAACACTGGGGACAGTGACTGCAGCCACGAAATTAAAAGAAACCTGCTTCTTGGAAGGAGAGCTGTGACAAACTAGAGAGCGTGTTAAAAAGCAGGACTATGACATCCACACAGTCAAAGCTATGGCTTTTCCAGGGGTCATGTATGGACGTCAGAGTTGGACTATAAAGAAAGCTGAGCGCCGAAGAATTGATGCTTTTTTTTTTGGGGGGGCTCCCAAAACACTGGGGACAGTGACTGCAGCCACGAAATTAAAAGAAACCTGCTTCTTGGAAGGAGAGCTGTGACAAACTAGAGAGCGTGTTAAAAAGCAGGACTATGACATCCACACAGTCAAAGCTATGGCTTTTCCAGGGGTCATGTATGGACGTCAGAGTTGGACTATAAAGAAAGCTGAGCGCCGAAGAATTGATGCTTTTGAATTGTGGTGCTAGAGAAGACTCTTGAGAGTCCCTTGGACTGCAAGATCAATCCTGTCAACCCGAAAGAAATTGATCTGAATATTCACTGGAAGGACTGATGCTGAAGCTGGAGCGCCAATACTTTGGTCACCTGATGCAAAGAACTGACTCACTGGAAAAGGCCCTGATGTTGGGAAAGGTTGAGGGCAGGAGGAGAAGGGGGTGGTAGAGGAAGAGACGATTAGGTAGCGTCACTGATACAATGGATGTAAATTTAAGCAAATTCTGGGAGATAGTGGCTAGCAGAGGAGCCTGGCCTGCTGCAGTCCACGGGGTTACAAAGATTTGGACATGATTTAGTGACTGAATAACTACAACTGTTGGAGGTGCCTGTGAACCAACTGTCGCCAACTTCAGCTTTTAACCATAGACTTTCTATTACAGTGCTTCTTAAATATGGCAGTTTAAGGAAGCTGGTTACATTATGATGATCTTGTTGAGTATATTAACTCTACCACAAAAACCTTTCAGAACAACATAACTGCCCATCATTCAGAGAACTGTAGAATTTCATTCCTCATGAATATAAAGCCCGGGGAAAAAGTTGTTACTGTCATTTGAGTATTTCGGGTTTTCTTTAACATTTTGTTCCTAAAGATGAGTGGTAATCTAGCAACTGTAGTTAGATGAGATGCTAACACTTGTCACACAAAATCTCCTAAAAAAAGTTCAAGTTCTAACACCTTGTGCCCTGAATTCTCCATTCTGTTTTTAAAAGTAGCAATGATTGTTTCTCGAGCATAGGCTCAGATGTGTTTTCTATATCTTAAGACAATATACTTCTAAACACAAGATATATAATAACAAAAATTTAAAATGCCCACAAAGAGGATATTACCACACGATCGCTTATTTTTCGATTTGGCAATTTTCTGCTAAACTCATAGCAGCTGGAGAGAGTAGCAAGTAACAAAATAAGACAGATTTATGGAGCCCACACATGGCAATATTTTCGTGTAAAATTAGTCAAAATCATTATACTTGTAGATGAAGAAACGGAGTCCAACAAGTTTGCATTCTTTAAAGAGCAGTCATATTTGGTCTTAGTGAACTGGAAGATCTGAGCAATGTATTGGATTAGTTGATCACCAGCCTTGTAACTCACAATAAAACCTGCAGAAGCGTGCCAAGCATCGGCGCTTGGAAAATTAGGATAATAATACATCGATTTTCAATAAGGAGAATTCAACCCACATTGAGGTCTATCTTCCTGTCCAAGGAACTGAGGGGGAAGTAAGCCATTAGGAGAATTTTCCACTGGAATCTATTTGTTTCGCTCTTATGTATGCCTAAAATTTTCTGATAGCAAAGGGCGAGGCAGGCATACGCGTGCGTCATTTTCAGAAAATCAAATGCACTTCATATTTCACTTTTATGATTAATTAAGAGAAATGGCTGATTCTGGGTCTGGAGCAGAAGTACAAGATGAACTTAAAACATAAGGGGGGAAGCTCAACACAAACATATGTGCAGATACACGCCAGGACTTCCCTGGCTGCCCAGGGATCAAGGCTCCTGCTTCCATAGCAGGGGGAATGGGTTCGACCCCTACTCAGGGAGTTAAGATCCCACATGCTGTGCGGTGCGGCCCCCAATAAACTTTATATGTACATATATGCCTGTCAAAAGGCTGCCGCTGCTGCTGCTGAGTCGCTTCAGTCCTGTCCGACTCTGCGCGACCCCATAGACGGCAGCCCACCAGGTTCCCCCGTCCCTGGGATTCTCCAGGCAAGAACACTGGAGTGGGTTGCCATTTCCTTCTCCAATGCATGAAAGTGAAAAGTGAAAGGGAAGTCGCTCAGTTGTGTCCGATCCTTAGCGACCCCATGGACTGCAGCCCACCAGGCTCCTCCATCCATGGGATTTTCCAGGCAAGAGTACTGGAGTGGGGTGCCATTGCCTTCTCCGTCAAAAGGCTACTACTAGCCAAATCTAGGACAATTTAAATGTTGAACTAATTGAGTTATGTAATTATTAAATACTATGAAGGAATTAAACAATGACACCTTGTAAGCAATTGAAAAAATAGGAACTTACGAGTTCGTATAAAAAATAGACAAATAAATAGAGAAAGGAGCACTCTTGCTAATAGTTGACGCCAAGGGTCTACTGGATGCAGAGGAGTACTTGGAAAATGATCATCCCCAACCACAGAGGCAGGATGTGGTCCAGGCCATCCCTGAAAGCATCCTTGCACGCCAGGCAAGAATCGGTGATGGATTCTAGATACAGCGAGGCGACTGGATGAGAAACAGCGTCTTGGTGTGGATTTAAAGTGTCTTCCACAGATGACGTTGCTGTTGTCAGGGGGACAGATAACTGAGTAACTCTATTAAACAAAAGATGGGCTGTATTTTCCTCCAGTGTCAATATCAAGAAAGATGAAGACTATGGAAATGTTTCGCAGGAAAAGAGGTCCGAGGCATAACAAATCAATGCCATACCCGACTCTAGACAGGATCCTGTCCTGCAGTGGGGGTTGTGGGGGTTGTTGTTATTTAGTCGATCAGTCGGGTCTGACTCTTTGCAACCCCATGAGCTGCAGCCCACCAGGCTCCTCTGTCCAAGGCATTCCCCAGGCCAGAACACTGGAGTGGGTTGCCATTTCCTTCTCCAGGGGATCTTCCCGACCCAGGGGTCGAACCTGCATCTCCTATACGTTGATAGGTGGCATCTTTGCCGTTGAGCTTTGGAGTTGGGGTGGGGCAACACTTTCTAGCACTCCGTTTTGTCAGGTCACAAAATTGGAGTACAAATGACAAATCAGATAAAATGTTTGCTGATATTAATTTGTCAGAGTGTACAATGGTACTTTGGTTATATAACAGAATATTCTCATCTTTAGGATAGTATGTATTTAGGAGCTACCTTGGTGGCAGTGCAAGAGATGTCGGTTTGATCCCTGGGCCGGAAAGATTCCCTGGAGGATCCCAGTGAGTTATTGGAGCAACCCACTGCAGGATTCTTGCCCGGAGAACGTCATGGACAGAGGATCCTGTCGGGTGACAGTCCATAAAGTCACAAAGAGTTGGACACAACTGAAGCACCTTAGCATGCACGCAACTTGTGGCTCAGATGATAAAGAATCTGCCTGCAATGTAGGGGACCCAGGTTTGATTCCTGGGTTGGGAAGATTCCCTGGAGAAGGGAATGGCAATCCAGTCCATTATTCTTGCCTGGATATATTTAATTTGCATATAATTTCTATTTTATTTATATTTGATTTACCATCAAATAGTTCAGAAAAAAAAAGATACTGCCAGATGGCTATATGTTTAGATCAAAAGTACCAATGCTAGAACTGGGTTAAACTGTTAAAAATAGGTGAATCTGAGTAAAGGGTATAGGAGCATTTTTCATATTATTTTTATTTCCACGATTTATCTGTAAATTTGAAGTCATTTGCAAATAAAAAGTTAAAAATATATCATTTAACTGGGAAATTCTTATTTCTCTTGGCAAGGATAGCTTGCTTGTGAAGAACTCAGCAAATGAACCCCTGGACTTGGGACATGTACCAGAGCTTTCAAATATGATGACTTTGCAAATTATGATTTGGATGCAAGTTTGGGGTTATATTGAGAAGGAAAGGCAGAAGGCTAATTTTATTTCTGTTTAGGGCCTATTTGGTTACAAGAAAAACAAACCCATGTTAACCAAAAGGAAATTTATGATAGGGAACCAAGAGAGTTTCCTGAAACCCAACTGTGGGAAGCGCTGCCACCCTCCTGGGAACTGTTAAGATGCCAAGCGTCTCTGTCTCTCTGTCTATCTGGGCAGCTCTGACGAGGGTTACCAGAGAGAAAAGGGAAGCGACTTGTTCAGTAAAGGAAGAGAGGTGGTTCCAACAAGACCGTCTGGGCTCTGCCAGCCTCCTGGAGGGTGTTTTCTTAAAGCTGTATTTTTTATGCATTCTTTCATTCGCTTCTTTCCTTGGCTGCACTGGGTCTTGGTGGCAGCCTGCAGGATCACTGACCAGGGCTTGAACCCAGGCCTCCTGCACTGGGAGTGCAGATCTTAACTCCTGAACCATCAGGGAAGTTCCCCAAACAGTGGGAGGGCTTTTTATGTTGAAATTAAAGAAGAATCACTGACTGCAGCTCTTTCATTATTGACTTATTTGATTAATCTACATTAATAATTAGTTATTCATTCCACCAATAATTTATCCTGAGAGTAACATAAGAAAAAGCAACTTTAATGTGAGCACGATGTGCTCAAGCTTGTCTTTTATAACAGTCAAAGTGACAGAACCAGTGGAGAGTGTTTATTTTCTCAGTGAATTTTTACTGAAGTACAGTTGCTTTGCAGTGCTGTGTTACTTCCTGTTTTCAACAAAGCGAATTAGCTATACATGTGCATATATGCTCTTTTCTTTAGATTTCCTTCTCATTCAGGTCACCACAGGGCACTGAGGAGACTTCCCTTGCTCAGACTCACTCAGGGCTTCCCTGGTGTCTCAGACAGTAAAACATCGGCCTGCAAGGCATGAGACCCGCGTTTGGACCCTGGTTTGGGAAGATCCCTGGAGAAAGGAGTGGCAACCCATTGCAGTATTCTTGCCTGGAGAATACTTTAAAAGGATCTGAGACATGATCTTTTTAAAATATATATATATATATATTTATTAATTTAGCTGAACTGGGTCTTAGTTGCAGCAGTTGAGATCTCTGATCTTAGCTGTGGCATGTGGGATCTAGTCCCCTGACCAGAGGTTGAACCCAGGCCTCCGGCATTAGAAGTGAAGGATCTTGGCCACTGGACTCCCAGGGAGGTCCCAAGGCATGATCTTGATAAAGGTAATAAGGGTATGGTATTCAAAGCCATGGAAACTGAAAGTGAAATTCACTCAGGCATGTGTGACTCTTTGCGACCCCATGGACTCTACCTCCATGGAACCCTCCAGGCCAGAATACTGGAGTAGGTAGCCCTTCCCTTCTCCAGGGGATCTTCCTAACCCAGGGATCGAACCTAGTTCTCCCGTGGATTCTTTTTACCAGCTGAGTCACTAGGGAAGCCCAAGAATACTGGAGTGGGTAGCCTATCCCTTCTCCAGCAGATCTCCCCTACCCAGGAATCAAATGGGGGTCTCCTGCATTGCAAGCAGATTCTTTACCAACTGAGCTATGAGGGAAGCCTCAAAGGCATGGAAATAGATGTAATGCCTTCACATACGGGAAACAGGTGCACAAAAGGAGGTATTTGGGCCAAAGCCCGAAGAACTCCATTTAAGGAACAGACACAGAGGGACGATCTCCAGGAAGAGAAAGAGAGGAAACTGCTCGAGATGTTAGTGGGCAATCAGGAGAGCCCCGAGTTGTCAGCATCTCGCTGGTGGTGCTCGTTTAGTCGCTTCAGCCTGTCTGACTCTTTGCGACCCCGTGGACTGTAGCCCGCCAGGCTCCTCTGTCCATGGGACCCTCCAGGCAAGAACACTGGAGCGGGTTTCCATTTCCTTCCCTGGGGGGTCTTTCAGACCCAAGGATCAAACCCGGCATCTCTTGTCTCTTGCATTGGCAGAGGGGTTCTTCACCACTAGTGCCAACTGCGGGGCCCGTCTGAGATCTCTTTCTTCCTTAAAAAAAAAAACTCACTGAGGGACTTCCCTGATGGTCCAGGGGTTAGCAATTTGCCTTCTAATACAGGGAATTCGGCGGGATCCCCTTCAGGGAACTAAAATCCCACAAGCCTCTGCTCTAGAGTCTGAATGCCACAGCGAAGACCCGAGACAGCCAAATAAATAAATGTTTAAAAAACAACAACAACCCAATCTCATCGAGAGAGAGCAGGATGAGTGGGCAGTCCATTGATTGACAATGACAGCATCAGCATTCCCAGAAAGGAAGAAAATAAAGCCTAGTCTCCTTGTCTGGGAGCCACCTTCCAAAGGCGAAAAAGCCAAGCCGATTGCCCAGCACGGAGATGTCTCTTCCCCAGGAGGCCACAGACCGCCTTTCTGGGAAGAGGGGCTGCTCTGCCTGCGAGGAAGGCCCCCGGGCGAGCGCGGCCGCGGGGACGCGGAGAGCGGCCGGTGCGCCCGCAGCGCCCCGAACCCCCGCGGCCGTCCTGACGGCAAGGGCCGGCGCCGGTGAGCGGGGATCGGGCGGCGTCGTGCTCTGGGGCGGGAAACAGACAGCTCCGCCTTTCTGGGAAGAGGGGCTGCTCTGCCTGCGAGGAAGGCCCCCGGGCGAGCGCGGCCGCGGGGACGCGGAGAGCGGCCGGTGCGCCCGCAGCGCCCCGAACCCCCGCGGCCGTCCTGACGGCAAGGGCCGGCGCCGGTGAGCGGGGATCGGGCGGCGTCGTGCTCTGGGGCGGGAAACAGACAGCGGAGACCTCACGCCCAGCCGGCTTCGCCTCCCGCTGCTTCCCGAGCGGCAGCAGGAAGCCCTTCCCCGAGCAGCGCGGGCCTGCGCGCGGAAGCGGACCGCGCGCCGAGGAGCGCAGCCGGCCCCGGCCCCGGGCCCTGGGCCCTGCGAAGCCGGCGGGGGGCCGGAGGGCCGTCAGCGGGAACGAACGGCCAGCCTCCGCCAGGCCTGCCGGGAGCTGCGAATCACAGCCCAAGAGAACCGAGCCCCGCTGGCTGTTACAAGTCACGGGACAGCAGGCGCTTGCTTGCTTCACTGGAGCCGGCTTTGGCATTAAAAAAAAAAAAAAAATCATCATCTGCCTTTTTTTTTTTTTGGCTAGTTCAGAGCCCCAGGGGCAGACTTTGTTGCTGGGTCTGTGTCCCGCGCCTCTTTTGTCGTCCGGAGGCATCCGGCTGCATCGCCGCTGACTGCCCGGGAGCCCTGCAGATGGAGGCAGGCGGGGGTCTTACCATGCAGGGCGTGCGGATCAAAGGCTTCGGGGACAGACAGGCCCCGACAGGCTCAAGCCTGCTTTGCGCACCCGCCTATCTGAGTCATCCTAGATCTGGGGCTTTTTCTCTGAGATTCTGAGTTAGATGTTCTGAGTCCATCCGGCGTCTCATCTGTAACATGGGGGCTGGGGTGAGGGCGATAATGTCTGGGAGCTTTGGGAAGGAACCAGCAGAATGAAGTGCTCAGTAAAGAACCGGATGGGATCGGAAGTGCAGGCTGTGTCTCTCCTGACATTCAGAGGCCCCACGGGCTCCCTGCTCAAAAGCCATCCCTCCCCTCCTCCTCATGGCGGGCAGAGCCTGCTGTTCGCTATCGATTTGGAAAAGGCGATCATTCTCATTTTCCTACCCTCTCTTACAAACCAGACTTGGGCCCGTCCCTTAATCTTGAACCAGAACGGCCACAGTCACCTTGAAACTTTAAGAGGAGGCATCACTGTTTGCAGAAGAAAGAATGGGAACACAGGAAGCAAAAACGCCCATGACATTGGAAAGCTGCTGAATGAATCCTGGGACACCCGTCCAGAGTAAGGATGATCTGAGCGATGCTGAGGGAACAAGCAAGGCCGGAACGTCACTGGTCTCTTAACAGCAAAGATTTATGATTTCTTGCCCGGACTGCCTGCAAACTGTAGAGTAGATAGGGGATTTATTCTGTATCTCCTGACTCTGGAAGCCAAGTACATGGGACGATCGCATTCTAAACATTATAGTGTTAGAGCATCTGTAAGAAATCTCTAGAGGATCTGTAGTCATGTTCTAGAGGATCTTTTGCCTCCAGTGCATTCCTAATCCTCATGGGCAGACTGACTTTTCCAAAACTGCACTTCTGTTAGACAGTTGCCGCTGTAGCTATGCTATATAATGGACAGCCCCAAACTCAGTGATTTGCACTGACAAACATGTGTTTCTCACTCACAGGTCTGTGGGTTGGTGGTGGTTTTGCTGGACTCACCTAGGGTTGCTTACAATTGACTTGCATTGAATTCAGATTTATCTCATGTGGTAATAGCTCCTTTGGGGATCAGCTGCTACCTGGTCTATTTTCTTCTCTTGATTATGGAAAGACATGCAAGTAACCCAACCCACAAAATAAAGCCTATGGCACTAACTTGGGCATTTGAAATGCTCTGCATTCTTACCTTTTCATTCCCCCCCACCCCATCATTTTCTCCTATGCGTCCTTATTCAAGTCAAAGAGATTTTTGTCCCCGATCATTCATGATCCATGTGTGGCCATATCTCTGTTTTGTTGTTTGCATTCGTCCATCAGGATAAGTCACACACTTCTTCCATACCCCAAATAAACCCTAAGATATCCTCTTATGCATTTGGTCTTCTGAATTGGTGCCGTAGCATCTATTTGAACTGTTTATTTGGGGATTAGCAATTGTAATCTTGGATGGACTGCCTCCGCTTTTTAATCCCATGTAGAAACCATAACTTTGAAGCATACAGAATAACTTGACCACTTGGAATTGAAATTCTTGGCTTTACTTTAGGGCAATACCCACAGGCATGCAAGCCAGTAATCATTTTCATTTCCTTGAGATAGGAACTTTGACTGGTAACAGGATCCCTTTTTTGTTAGCCATGAACATTTGCGGACCCATGTAGTTGAAATACAGCAGTCAAGTTGCAATCTTGCTAATATAATCTTTGGAGATTTAATTGATCTCAAGATATTTGGCTGAGCACAGATCTCTCTCTCAAAATGAAACAGATGAATGAGACTAAAGAAAGAAAGATAAAAAATCTTTTTCCACTACAGTATTTTATGCTGTAGTTACTTCCCAAAACTCAGCCAGAAAAGGGTTTTTTGGAAAATATTAGGCTATTTCTGCTACCTTTATCCCAAATTTGAAAATGTTTACTTGCAAAGGTCCTTTCCATTTTGTACCACGAGCACACAGTGTCTAGGAACAATTAGCTCCACCTTTTAGTTTTGGGAAACCACCTCTGTGTCCAGCATCAATCGGTCAGTGTTCAGATACTTAAATCATTTAGACATAGCCACCATTGGCAAGGAAACAGTTTAACACAAAGGGAATTCAGATTCCCTTAGGGTGGCTGTCTTTGATAAGGAAGAAAATGCCCCTAAATTTTGTCATGTTGTTTAACCTCAAAGAGATGTATACTAGTCACCGTTCTCCAGGGAAACAGAACCAATAGTAAGATTGATGAATCTATAGATAAATGCATAGAGAGGCTTCCCTGGTGGCTCACCAGTAAATAATCCGCCTGCCAATGCAGGAGATGTGGGTTCGATCCCTGCGTCAGGAAGATTCCTTGGAGGAGGAAATGGCAGCTCACTCGTGTTCTTGCCTGAGAAATCCCATGACAGGGGAGCCTGGCGGGCTACAGTGTGTGGGGTTGCAAAACAGTTGGACACAGCTCAGCGACTAAACAATAACAACCAAGATACCTGGAGAGATTTTCCTGAAGGAAGTGGCTCACACATTTGTGGGGGCCGGCAAGTTCGAAATGCGTAGGTCAGCAGGCTGGAGAGCCAGGGCTGCCAGCCTGGAGGCAGAATTCCTTCCCCTTTCAGAACTTCGGTCTTTTCCCTTAAGTCTTTCATCTCACTGGACAAGTCTCTCCACACGATGGAGGAGAACTACTGTACTCCAAGGTGACAGATTTACAGGCCACACTAGCTCAGACGGTAAAGTGTCTGCCCGCAATGCGGGAGACCTGGGTTCGATCCCTGGGTCGGGAAGATCCCCTGGAGAAGGCAATGGCTACCCACTCCAGTACTCTTGCCTGGAAAATCTCATGGATGGAGGAGCCTGGTAGGCTGCAGTCCATGTCGGACATGACTGAGCGACTTCACTTTCACTTTCCACCTGAAAAGGACCTTCGCAGCGAGCTCAAGGCCTGTGTGTGACCAGGTGACTGGGCAGCGCGGCCAGCTGGGCACTCTGCATGGACTTCAGTCCAGGATTTCTGACTCCCAGCAGCAAGTTGAGAGTGAGGCCCCTGCACTGGCTGAGGCCACTGACAAGGAAGGAGGCGGCGTGCTCAGCCAGGACCGCCTTGCGCTAGCGTGTGAGCCTCTGTGGACGCCAGTTGGAAATGCCTTAGAGAGAGGTCCTTCCTGGGCCCCAGGTGTTCAGGACAGCGATTTGCCTTACCCATCTTTACCTTCTACAAACTATTTTCAGAACACCTGTCCTGGTTCTATTAGCTGATTTCCCCCTTATTATGATTATTATTTTTACCGGATGCCCTTGCTTTACGACGCTGTGTTAGTTTCTGTCGTCCAGCACAGTGAGCACATACACACGTGTCCACTACTTTTGGATTTCCTTCCCGTCCGGGTCACTGGCAGGGGTCGGGGTCCCCGTGCCACACAGCCGGCTCTCAGCAGTCGTCTGTTCACACACCGTGTCAAGAGTGTGTGCACGCCAGTCTCCCCATCCCTCCTTGGTGCCCTTTCAGTTTCTATCCATTCTGACCATCTCCTTCATTATTTCCAGTAATCACGTTTTCCTAACGTATTTCTAAATTGATTACAGACGGGGTGTATTTTTTCTACCATTTTTACACAGCTCCTGCGATGAGGAGAGTGCTGGCTACTGAGAACCAGGTGGTTTCACCCATTAAAGATACATCTTCGCTTGCACAACTGGAGTTCTGAAAGGTTGTCTATTTAGGGGCTTTGAGGAGGGGACACATGTACTAAGTGAGGTTTGCAAACAGGGAATTTCTGTGGTTAAGTTACATGGTAAAGTTAAGGTAATTTGACCAAATCATTTAAAATATTAATACTGAAATTATAAGATTATTTTAGGTAAAATTAAGGGTTTTGATTAAATGCTGATTTTAAGAAGTGACTATTTTATTTCAAATAAATGATAAACAATAGCCCTTTTCCAGGGAAAGCAGGACATGTGCTCTGGAGGGTCATCACTGAGCAAAGACTGTTACTGAACCAGATTCATTTTTGCCCCATACATGCAGGAAACCCAAACTCCAAGACGCCTAGGTTTGCAGCAAGAGAGGGTTTATTGCAGCCAAGGGAGGAGACAGGACAGATCTTAAATCCATCTTGCCTGAGGCAAGGACTGGTACCCCCTGGAGCTTGTGGGGTGGTTACTGCTGAGAGAAGGAATAAAGGAGAAAGGTGGCCTGAGGCACGCCCACAGGGGGAAAGTGTCCGCCTCAGTCATGTCTGACTCTTTGCGACCCCATGGACTGTATAGCTCACTAGGCTCCTCTCTGCATGAGATTCTCCAGGAAAGAATACTGCAGTGGGTTCCATGCCCTCCTCCAGGGGATATTCCAGACCCAGAGATCGAACCTGCGTCTCCTGCACTGCAGGCAGTTTCTTTACCAGCTGAGCCACCAGGGAAGTGGAGACTGGAAAAAGGCGTGCTCGACGTGGTTCCGCGCAAGCATCATTAAGCTCCCGCCGCTCCTGCCCAAGCTCGCCGACCCGCGCATGCCCCGCTGACGAGTCAGTGGTCCTGTCCGGTGTGAACCGGCCCAGACCAGACTTGATGCAGCCGATGCCCAAGTTCCTGGAAAACCGCTCAGGCCGACATCGTCCTGTTTAGGCTTCGTGCTCCCGCTTGAAGGACGTGTGAGTCTTTAAAAGACCTTGATGAGTGAAGGCAGGTGAAATGGACTTAACCCAGGGTTTGGGGTTATCAACAGAAGTGTTTCGTGTATTTTAAAACTCTCTCTTTTCAGAGTTGTCTATTTGTGCCTTTCCTTTCTCCAAGATCTTGAACGCCTGATTACTTTGCATAAGTCTAACCTAAAAAATCCAAATGTGTATAATAGTTAATGTGCTTAGTCACTCAGACGTGTCCGACTCTTTGCCACCCCGTGGACTGCAGCCCACCAGGCTCCTCTGTCCATGGGAGTCTCCAGGCAAGAATACTGGAGTGGGTTGCCATTTCCTCCTCCAGGGGAGCTTCCTGACCCAGGGATCAAACCTGCGTATCCTGCATTGGCAGGTGGATTCTTTACCACTAGCCCCACTTGGGACGCCCACAATATTTCCTATCCATGTATTTTCCTTAAATCGACTTAGCTATGACTCTGAACCTCTTTTTGGCCCCTGCCTGAGGAAAAGCAGATTTCAGTAATTCAATGGGGGTGCTTCCTTGTCTTCATTGTTCTCTTTGTCCCTCTCCTCTCTGCTACCTACAGTCACTGGCATTGCGTAAATGTTCCAAGGTCACAAACAGCATCCTATTGATACAGAGAAGTGAGGAGGGAGGTTTCTCCCCATCATCCAGTTGATCGCTCCTGTCCCCGGCTTTCTGGTCCCTTCAGAGCTTGTCCTCTGCTATTTCTGTACCCTGTGGGGCACTGGCACCTTGTCAAGGGTGAGAGCCTGTCATCCTGGAGTCTACCATCCCTGAAGGACTTGTACCCTGTCCCCCTGAGGTCCTGCTTCCTGACCAGCAGCCACCACGCCCAGCCGAACTGCTGACCGAGAAGGCATACCTTTGCTCAGTTTAAGCGAGTTCCCCTTCTCCATGCTTAATCATACAGCTTCCTGTGTGTCTCCACCTGATGAAGAACTTCCAGCATCATCTCATCAGGGATTCCAGCCTGGACGAAAGCAAGAACCAGGCAGAAGATTCTCTGCGAGCAAGGAAGTCTGAGATGGGTCAGGCTTCTTTGCTGGCAGGGAGAGGGCACCATGGGGTGACGCAAACTGATGTTAGCATATCTTGTGGCATGTGCTACGAGCTCTGGTTCATCCTGCTTATTTCTGCTTCGTTTTCCCTGCTAGACCGAAAATTCCTTCAGGTCAGTGTTTCACTCCTAAAGCTGTGTGTTAGTGGTTTCAGGGCTATAGCAAAAACTAGACTGAGTAGCTTGTAAACAACAGAGATGATTGCTCAGAGTTCTAGAGGCTGGAAGTCTGAGATCTGGTGCCAGCCTGGTGAGGTCCGTCTTCTCACACGATGGACGGGGTTAGGGACTTGGTGGGGTCTCCTGTAAGTGCGTTGATCCCGTTTATGGGGGCCCCACTCTTATGACTTAATCACCCCCACAGGCTCCACCACCTACCACCATCATTTTCGGTGTTAGGATTCCAGCACGTGAATTCTGCAGGGACACGAACATTCAGACAGTTTTATTGTTCAGTTGCTCAGTCATGACCGACTCTTTGTGATCCCATGGAAGCACGCCAGGCTTCCCTGTCCTTCACCATCTCCAGAGTTTGCCCAAGTTCATGTCCATTGAGTCAGTGATGCCATCCAACCATCTCGTCCTCTGTTGTCCCCCTCTCCTCATGCCCTTAATCTTTCCCAGCATCGGGGTCTTTTCGAGTGAGTTGGATCTTCGCATCAGGTGGCCAGAGTATTGGAGCTTCGGCTTCAGCATCAGTCCTTCCAATGATCGTTTTGATCTCCTTGCAGTCCAAGGGACTCTCNCATGCCCTTAATCTTTCCCAGCATCGGGGTCTTTTCGAGTGAGTTGGATCTTCGCATCAGGTGGCCAGAGTATTGGAGCTTCGGCTTCAGCATCAGTCCTTCCAATGATCGTTTTGATCTCCTTGCAGTCCAAGGGACTCTCAAGTCTTCTCCAGCACCACAGTTTGAAAGCATGAGTTATTCAGCTCTCAACCTTTAGTGCTCCATAAACATAGTTATATTTCAGCATCAGAAAATGTTATTGAGTGACTGAATAGAGAAGAGAAACAAATACAGGTATAGAGAAGAATTTAGACTGAACCGTCACTGGCCAACACCATCCCTTGCAGACTTTTGTTGATTTTCCTTCCGGGACCTCCAACCTAGGGAGTCCAGTTTAACACTTTTGGGCGCAATCTGTATTTAAAGAACACCCAAGGGATTTCCAATTGAAGAACCCCTGATATGAATTAGTAATTTCATTTTAAGGATGAAAAAAATGAAGTTCAAAAAGGTTAATTGACTTTGCAAAGATAAACCTAGTGATAGGAAAAAGGGACCTCAGTTTCATTTGCATGTTTTTTTAATAAATACATTCGTTGTAATAAAAACAATACATATGTATGCTAAATGTTTTAACAGTATGTAGAAATATGTAGTAAAAGTAGTTTTCCACCTCTGTTTCTCAGACTCCCATTTCTATCTCCTCAGAGAGAATCACAAATCATATTTCCTACTAATCTTTTCAGACATTATGTACATAATTATAAGAATATACATATGCATAAATGCATCACACATGATACATACTCATATAATTTGTTGTTTTTTTCCCTCTCCAAATCTTTTCATATCAGCATTTATGCATGGTGCCTGTGATTTATGCACACTTTATATTTGCATATAAGATGTTTGAAAAGCAAACCCAGGAAATGCAATTCATGATCCACTCTGGGGAATAAAAATGGGACTCTGAGAGATAAAGGAGGGAAACTGCTTTTCGCCACACACCTTTATACACTGTTTGAATTTTTAGCATAAATGTGTATATTCTTTAGAGCAAAAACAATGTTCCATATTTATGAAAAGACATGCAAGCCAAACCAGGACCCTTTCTCATCCCTGTCGCTAGATGTATCTTTTCAAATCAGCATCTGTACATTCACTTAATTTCTTAAATAACTTCCCTTTTTAAGGATGAAAGCATTTGGTAAAGTGACTATCTAGTCTATAACGGCTATTTTTCAAATATATAATCATTTTCAAATACAGGCTTGCTTATTTTGTTAAGAATAGAAACGTCTACCTGTCATGTAGGGATGACCGAGGCTCATGCCAGAGGCGTTGGCAANCAGTTGGACACAGCTCAGCGACTAAACAATAACAACCAAGATACCTGGAGAGATTTTCCTGAAGGAAGTGGCTCACACATTTGTGGGGGCCGGCAAGTTCGAAATGCGTAGGTCAGCAGGCTGGAGAGCCAGGGCTGCCAGCCTGGAGGCAGAATTCCTTCCCCTTTCAGAACTTCGGTCTTTTCCCTTAAGTCTTTCATCTCACTGGACAAGTCTCTCCACACGATGGAGGAGAACTACTGTACTCCAAGGTGACAGATTTACAGGCCACACTAGCTCAGACGGTAAAGTGTCTGCCCGCAATGCGGGAGACCTGGGTTCGATCCCTGGGTCGGGAAGATCCCCTGGAGAAGGCAATGGCTACCCACTCCAGTACTCTTGCCTGGAAAATCTCATGGATGGAGGAGCCTGGTAGGCTGCAGTCCATGTCGGACATGACTGAGCGACTTCACTTTCACTTTCCACCTGAAAAGGACCTTCGCAGCGAGCTCAAGGCCTGTGTGTGACCAGGTGACTGGGCAGCGCGGCCAGCTGGGCACTCTGCATGGACTTCAGTCCAGGATTTCTGACTCCCAGCAGCAAGTTGAGAGTGAGGCCCCTGCACTGGCTGAGGCCACTGACAAGGAAGGAGGCGGCGTGCTCAGCCAGGACCGCCTTGCGCTAGCGTGTGAGCCTCTGTGGACGCCAGTTGGAAATGCCTTAGAGAGAGGTCCTTCCTGGGCCCCAGGTGTTCAGGACAGCGATTTGCCTTACCCATCTTTACCTTCTACAAACTATTTTCAGAACACCTGTCCTGGTTCTATTAGCTGATTTCCCCCTTATTATGATTATTATTTTTACCGGATGCCCTTGCTTTACGACGCTGTGTTAGTTTCTGTCGTCCAGCACAGTGAGCACATACACACGTGTCCACTACTTTTGGATTTCCTTCCCGTCCGGGTCACTGGCAGGGGTCGGGGTCCCCGTGCCACACAGCCGGCTCTCAGCAGTCGTCTGTTCACACACCGTGTCAAGAGTGTGTGCACGCCAGTCTCCCCATCCCTCCTTGGTGCCCTTTCAGTTTCTATCCATTCTGACCATCTCCTTCATTATTTCCAGTAATCACGTTTTCCTAACGTATTTCTAAATTGATTACAGACGGGGTGTATTTTTTCTACCATTTTACACAGCTCCTGCGATGAGGAGAGTGCTGGCTACTGAGAACCAGGTGGTTTCACCCATTAAAGATACATCTTCGCTTGCACAACTGGAGTTCTGAAAGGTTGTCTATTTAGGGGCTTTGAGGAGGGGACACATGTACTAAGTGAGGTTTGCAAACAGGGAATTTCTGTGGTTAAGTTACATGGTAAAGTTAAGGTAATTTGACCAAATCATTTAAAATATTAATACTGAAATTATAAGATTATTTTAGGTAAAATTAAGGGTTTTGATTAAATGCTGATTTTAAGAAGTGACTATTTTATTTCAAATAAATGATAAACAATAGCCCTTTTCCAGGGAAAGCAGGACATGTGCTCTGGAGGGTCATCACTGAGCAAAGACTGTTACTGAACCAGATTCATTTTTGCCCCATACATGCAGGAAACCCAAACTCCAAGACGCCTAGGTTTGCAGCAAGAGAGGGTTTATTGCAGCCAAGGGAGGAGACAGGACAGATCTTAAATCCATCTTGCCTGAGGCAAGGACTGGTACCCCCTGGAGCTTGTGGGGTGGTTACTGCTGAGAGAAGGAATAAAGGAGAAAGGTGGCCTGAGGCACGCCCACAGGGGGAAAGTGTCCGCCTCAGTCATGTCTGACTCTTTGCGACCCCATGGACTGTATAGCTCACTAGGCTCCTCTCTGCATGAGATTCTCCAGGAAAGAATACTGCAGTGGGTTCCATGCCCTCCTCAGGGGATATTCCAGACCCAGAGATCGAACCTGCGTCTCCTGCACTGCAGGCAGTTTCTTTACCAGCTGAGCCACCAGGGAAGTGGAGACTGGAAAAAGGCGTGCTCGACGTGGTTCCGCGCAAGCATCATTAAGCTCCCGCCGCTCCTGCCCAAGCTCGCCGACCCGCGCATGCCCCGCTGACGAGTCAGTGGTCCTGTCCGGTGTGAACCGGCCCAGACCAGACTTGATGCAGCCGATGCCCAAGTTCCTGGAAAACCGCTCAGGCCGACATCGTCCTGTTTAGGCTTCGTGCTCCCGCTTGAAGGACGTGTGAGTCTTTAAAAGACCTTGATGAGTGAAGGCAGGTGAAATGGACTTAACCCAGGGTTTGGGGTTATCAACAGAAGTGTTTCGTGTATTTTAAAACTCTCTCTTTTCAGAGTTGTCTATTTGTGCCTTTCCTTTCTCCAAGATCTTGAACGCCTGATTACTTTGCATAAGTCTAACCTAAAAAATCCAAATGTGTATAATAGTTAATGTGCTTAGTCACTCAGACGTGTCCGACTCTTTGCCACCCCGTGGACTGCAGCCCACCAGGCTCCTCTGTCCATGGGAGTCTCCAGGCAAGAATACTGGAGTGGGTTGCCATTTCCTCCTCCAGGGGAGCTTCCTGACCCAGGGATCAAACCTGCGTATCCTGCATTGGCAGGTGGATTCTTTACCACTAGCCCCACTTGGGACGCCCACAATATTTCCTATCCATGTATTTTCCTTAAATCGACTTAGCTATGACTCTGAACCTCTTTTTGGCCCCTGCCTGAGGAAAAGCAGATTTCAGTAATTCAATGGGGGTGCTTCCTTGTCTTCATTGTTCTCTTTGTCCCTCTCCTCTCTGCTACCTACAGTCACTGGCATTGCGTAAATGTTCCAAGGTCACGAACAGCATCCTATTGATACAGATAAGTGAGGAGGGAGGTTTCTCCCCATCATCCAGTTGATCGCTCCTGTCCCCGGCTTTCTGGTCCCTTCAGAGCTTGTCCTCTGCTATTTCTGTACCCTGTGGGGCACTGGCACCTTGTCAAGGGTGAGAGCCTGTCATCCTGGAGTCTACCATCCCTGAAGGACTTGTACCCTGTCCCCCTGAGGTCCTGCTTCCTGACCAGCAGCCACCACGCCCAGCCGAACTGCTGACCGAGAAGGCATACCTTTGCTCAGTTTAAGCGAGTTCCCCTTCTCCATGCTTAATCATACAGCTTCCTGTGTGTCTCCACCTGATGAAGAACTTCCAGCATCATCTCATCAGGGATTCCAGCCTGGACGAAAGCAAGAACCAGGCAGAAGATTCTCTGCGAGCAAGGAAGTCTGAGATGGGTCAGGCTTCTTTGCTGGCAGGGAGAGGGCACCATGGGGTGACGCAAACTGATGTTAGCATATCTTGTGGCATGTGCTACGAGCTCTGGTTCATCCTGCTTATTTCTGCTTCGTTTTCCCTGCTAGACCGAAAATTCCTTCAGGTCAGTGTTTCACTCCTAAAGCTGTGTGTTAGTGGTTTCAGGGCTATAGCAAAAACTAGACTGAGTAGCTTGTAAACAACAGAGATGATTGCTCAGAGTTCTAGAGGCTGGAAGTCTGAGATCTGGTGCCAGCCTGGTGAGGTCCGTCTTCTCACACGATGGACGGGGTTAGGGACTTGGTGGGGTCTCCTGTAAGTGCGTTGATCCCGTTTATGGGGGCCCCACTCTTATGACTTAATCACCCCCACAGGCTCCACCACCTACCACCATCATTTTCGGTGTTAGGATTCCAGCACGTGAATTCTGCAGGGACACGAACATTCAGACAGTTTTATTGTTCAGTTGCTCAGTCATGACCGACTCTTTGTGATCCCATGGAAGCACGCCAGGCTTCCCTGTCCTTCACCATCTCCAGAGTTTGTCCAAGTTCATGTCCATTGAGTCAGTGATGCCATCCAACCATCTCGTCCTCTGTTGTCCCCCTCTCCTCATGCCCTTAATCTTTCCCAGCATCGGGGTCTTTTCGAGTGAGTTGGATCTTCGCATCAGGTGGCCAGAGTATTGGAGCTTCGGCTTCAGCATCAGTCCTTCCAATGATCGTTTTGATCTCCTTGCAGTCCAAGGGACTCTCAAGTCTTCTCCAGCACCACAGTTTGAAAGCATGAGTTATTCAGCTCTCAACCTTTAGTGCTCCATAAACATAGTTATATTTCAGCATCAGAAAATGTTATTGAGTGACTGAATAGAGAAGAGAAACAAATACAGGTATAGAGAAGAATTTAGACTGAACCGTCACTGGCCAACACCATCCCTTGCAGACTTTTGTTGATTTTCCTTCCGGGACCTCCAACCTAGGGAGTCCAGTTTAACACTTTTGGGCGCAATCTGTATTTAAAGAACACCCAAGGGATTTCCAATTGAAGAACCCCTGATATGAATTAGTAATTTCATTTTAAGGATGAAAAAAATGAAGTTCAAAAAGGTTAATTGACTTTGCAAAGATAAACCTAGTGATAGGAAAAAGGGACCTCAGTTTCATTTGCATGTTTTTTTAATAAATACATTCGTTGTAATAAAAACAATACATATGTATGCTAAATGTTTTAACAGTATGTAGAAATATGTAGTAAAAGTAGTTTTCCACCTCTGTTTCTCAGACTCCCATTTCTATCTCCTCAGAGAGAATCACAAATCATATTTCCTACTAATCTTTTCAGACATTATATACATAATTATAAGAATATACATATGCATAAATGCATCACACATGATACATACTCATATAATTTGTTGTTTTTTTCCCTCTCCAAATCTTTTCATATCAGCATTTATGCATGGTGCCTGTGATTTATGCACACTTTATATTTGCATATAAGATGTTTGAAAAGCAAACCCAGGAAATGCAATTCATGATCCACTCTGGGGAATAAAAATGGGACTCTGAGAGATAAAGGAGGGAAACTGCTTTTCGCCACACACCTTTATACACTGTTTGAATTTTTAGCATAAATGTGTATATTCTTTAGAGCAAAAACAATGTTCCATATTTATGAAAAGACATGCAAGCCAAACCAGGACCCTTTCTCATCCCTGTCGCTAGATGTATCTTTTCAAATCAGCATCTGTACATTCACTTAATTTCTTAAATAACTTCCCTTTTTAAGGATGAAAGCATTTGGTAAAGTGACTATCTAGTCTATAACGGCTATTTTTCAAATATATAATCATTTTCAAATACAGGCTTGCTTATTTTGTTAAGAATAGAAACGTCTACCTGTCATGTAGGGATGACCGAGGCTCATGCCAGAGGCGTTGGCAAGGGTGGATTGTGATCCTGGGGCTTCCTTGGTGGCTCAAGGGTTAAAAAGTCTGCCTGCCAATGCAGGAGACGTAGGTTTGATCCCTGGCTCTGGGAGATCCCTGGAGGAGGTAATGGCAACCTGCTCCAATATTCTTGGCTAGATAATCCCATGGACAGAGGAGCCTGGCCAGACTACAGTCCATGGGGTCACAAAGAGTTGGAGGCAGCTGAAGTGACTGAGCATGCATGGACTATGATTCTGGAAAGAAAGGGGTGAAGATGAACTTTACTGTTGGAACACTGTCATGGATAAAGCCTCATACTCACTGTAAAATTTATTCCAGTAAAGAGAAAACAAGATGTGCTTACCAATTTTATAAAGGGAGGAGGCAAAATAGAAAGTTGAGAAGTTGGTAAATTATGGGCTTTTGACATTTTGGGGAAAGATTCACGTTAAAAGTAGTTGAGCAAAAAATGAAAGTCAAAAGCTTCTTTCAACTTTATTCCATGTTAATTTCGACCAGAAAGGATCTAGTGATGTAATAGTAATAGGACTATGAAGGAAAATAGTCAGTCATGTTATGAAGTTCATATCGACAATGAAAGAGAAATCTGGCAACAGGTGTAACAGTTGTTGGCTTATTAAAATGTGCATCTTTGCACGTTTGAAGTATTATACTTTGCAAACGCCTGTTTATGTATGTTTAAGCTTCGGGCATTTAGATAGAGGTCCTGGCTTAAATTTGCTGTATTAATTGGTTCCAAAGTTCCTTTCTTAAATTAAAAAACAAACAAACATAAACTTGTTTTGATGTTTTTATTGTGGTAAAATATATATAACAAAACTCATTATTCTGTTCATTTTAAGTGTACAATTTAGTGGCATTAAGTACAGTGACATTTTTGGCTAACCATTCACAGTGATCTGTTTTCAGGATTTGTTCTCATCCTGAATAGAAACTCTGTACCCACAGAACAGTAACTCTCCATTTCTTATGCCCCAGCCTCTGGTAACACCTACGTTTGGTCTCTGTGAATTTGCCTATTCTAAATACTTGATAGAAATGTAGACATACAATATTTGTCTTTTTGTATCTGGTTCATTTCACTTAGCATAATGTTTTGCAGATTCGCCCACGTTGTAGCATGGATTAAAATTTCATTCCTTTTGGCAGCTGAGTAATAGTCCATTGCATGCGTATACCACGTTAAAAAGTCCATTCATCCGTTGGCACTTGGGCTGATGTACAAGTATCCGTTTGAGTCTCTCATTTCAATTCTTTTGGGTTTGTCCTCACAAGTGAAGTTGCTGGCGCCCATGCAAATCCTGTTTACCTTTTTGAGCTAACTGAGACACGTGTTGCTTACCACGGTCCTTGCACTTTCTCACTCCACCAGGGGTACCCGGGGCTCCAGTTTCCCCACGTCCTCAGGTGCATTTCCTGTTTCTACCCATCCTCCTGCCTCTGTTTTTAAGCTTTTTCTTTTCCTGTGGACCATTTTTTAAAGTTGTTTATTGAATTTGTTACAATATTGTTTCCACCTTATGTTTTGGTGTTTTGGCTGCCAGGCATGCAGGATCTGAGCTGCCCCATCAGGGACTGAACCCACACCGCCTGCCCTGGCAGCATGGGGTTTCAACCATGGACGACCAGGGAAGTGTTGCTCCTTCCCCACTTGGGATCACAGCCATCCGAGGGGACGTGAAGTAGTGTCTCCCCTTCCATTTGCGTTTGCCCAGTGACTAAAGATGTTGAGGGCTTCCCTGGTGGCTCAGGTGGTGAAGAATCTGCCTGCAGTGCAGGAGACCCCGCTTTGATTCCTAGGTCGGGAAGATACGCTGGAGAAGGGGTGGGTTACCCACTCCAGTGTTCCTGGGCTTCCCAGGTGGCTCAGAGGGTAAAGAAAGATGTTGAGCATCTTTTCGTGTGCTTGTTGGCTGATGTACATCTTTGGAGAAATGCCTGCTCAAGTCCTTAGCTTAGGTAACTTCTCGGTTGTTATGACTGTTCCTGTGGAGTTGTCCACTGTTGGCCTTTTTACTAACAGGAAATGCTCCTGAGCCTGGGCATCCTGACACTTGTGATCATCTAGGTTGTTCGAGAGTGGAGGGCAGGTTCGGGAAGCCTTCCCAGGCTGTGTTCCTTCTGCCGTCTCTTGGGTCACAGTGTGTGGGGTCACTGTTCTCCTCCCACCAGCCGACAGCATCCTGGGTGCTCAGGGCCACGTGCACGTGCTCGGGGAGTAGCCCCACCCCAGGCAGGCTCAGCCAGTGACTGCTGGGAGTTAGCAGATAACCAGTCACCCGGGATGGGATGACTCGGAGACATACATTCTGCCCTGGACCCTAGAGTTCCCCAGCAGGAGTCAGGGTGTTTACTCTCAGTGGTAACTAGCTTCATAGTAATTCTTTTTTTGTTAACTTTATTTTTCTTACTGGAATATATTTGCTTTGCAATGTTGTGTTC
>SJYX01021026.1:30585-48935 GCA_006410675.1 Oreotragus oreotragus | reverse complement strand
TGTCTCTCTTCTTGCCCTGCAAATAGGTTCATCAAATAAGAGCTCTTTGTTTCTTTTTCTTCCCAGGCTCATTTCCCCGTTTTCTGCCTGTCTCCTTCCAAACAACTTGCATGTGAAGGCTTGTCTCATGGTGTCCTCTGGGTGATCCCACCTAAGCTGGAAGCCCAGGCTGAGTGCGGGCTGGGCCGCAGGCAGGCTGGGGAGAGGGGCGGGTTTAAAGCCTCCTTCAGGTACGGTCTCTCCAGGATCTTCCCCTGCTGGGCTCCAAAAATAGCTCCTTTTCTTGGTGGGATAGAATGGGTGTGACCTCCAGCAGGCAATTGCTACTCTCCGCTACATATGAAAAGCCTTTGCTCTTGTTTTCTATGGAAAAGCTGCTTTGGGTTTATTAATTTTGGCTTCTGTATACTTTTCCAATACAATGTCCCACCGTTAGACCAGAGAGTGGCTTACTACCAGAGTCTGTGTACAAGATCTGAAAATAAGATACTCTTCCAAAATTTCGAGCAGTGGATAAATGTGACCTCACAGCTCAGCATTTCACAGGCGATTTGTCATTTACTGCTTGTTCCTATGATGATTTCCATGTTACAGATGAACAAACTGAGACTTAAAATATCTGAAACAGTACATCCCAGCTGTGATTTTTATGACGTGAAAATATTGATTCTATCATTCAAATATCATTTCAGTCCACTAATGGAACATAGACAACAGGGTGATTTCCTAGACTTGCGTGTACAACAGACGTGGAAGGAATAACTAATACGCTAGGTAAACGACTCGGGTTTCAAATGTCTTGACATTTTTAATTTAGGCAAAAAAATTACAGCATAAGAATAGGATGTGGGAGCCCTGGCGAGACAGTAGTTGCCCACAAATTTTATGTGAGCCAGCAGTGTGATGTGGTTACTCTAACGCAATGTCCAGCATCGTTGTCAGAAGGCGTCTGACCAGAAGCTGGGTGTGCTCCTCCTGGGTCAGATCAGATGTGTTCACTGGAAGGACCGAAATTTAATGAGGGATCTTGCTGATGCAGGACAGTAGCAGGGGACTTGCAGAATGTTCTGGGCGCCCTGCTGTGTGAGCAGCACTTACAGCACTAGCGTTTACTCGTCGGGGTCTGGGAGGCAGGCTGTGATCATGGATGTGGGAGACAGACAGACTGAAAACAAACTTAGCTCCCCCACTTTGTAGCTCTGGAACCTCGCGTGAGATACTCTCTATACCCTTGATTCCTATAAAGGTGCAACGTGAACACTTGCCCTCAGAGATCCTGTCTGTCCAGGTAAGAAGCTGTAGGCAAAGTGCTCGGCATATACTGGCTGTGCAGCGAATGGTGGTTTTCATGCTTTCACGTGTTTGGGGGTTTGTTAAGGAATTAGCTCCTCCCCATCCCAAGACGAGATTAGGGCCATAGGGAGTTGTAGGGGAGAAATTTTCATTTCACCCTTTTAGCCGGTAAGTCGTGTCCGGCTCTTTGTGACCCTGTGGACTTCAGCCCGCCAGGCTCCTCTTGTCTATGGGGTTCTCCAGGCCAGAGCACTGGAGTGGGTTTTCATTCCTTCTCCAGGCAATCTTACTGATTCAGGGGTCAACCCCAGGACTCCTACATTGACAGGTGGATTCTCTACCACAGAGCCACCAGGGAAGCGCGCTAATAATTCAGTGGTTTACAAGATGCAGATGCCTCAAACACCTGGCCTCTGCCTAGGACTGCACACGTGTATGGCCAGCCTACACAGCAGGCATTTTAAACACAATGGGGTCAAAGTAGAATTCTTGGGTTACATGCATTGCCTGCCTGGGTGTGTGCTAAGGTGCTTCAGTCATGTCCCACTCTTTGTGATCTTATGACCCCAGGCTCCTCTGTCTGTGGGATCTCCAGGCAAGAATACTGGAGGGGGTTGTCATGCCCTCCTCTAGGGGATCTTCTCAAGCCAGGGATCAAACCCCTGTCTCTTATGTCTCCTGATTGGCAGGTGAGTTCTTGACCACTAGCACCAACTGGGAAACCCAAACCAGGTCAACCTTTAGCTTTCCCATAACAGCAATTTTGCCACCTGCTCAGCTGTTCAAATCAAATGTCTTCGAGTTCTGGGCAATTTTTCTTTCTCTTACTCCCCTCCCCCACCCCAAGCCACACCAAGTTCTGAGTCTTTTTAACCCTGATCTCCCAATATACTGCAAATCCATCAGCTTCCATCTCCAAGGTCACTGTCACAACCCAAGCCATCAGAGTGTACGTGTGTGTGTGTGTGTGTATTTCTGATTTAAATTTGGAGTTGTTTTCCTTGCTTCGATTCCTATTGCTTTGGATTCCGTTCTCTCCACGTGAGCAATGAAGTCCCCTGTTTAAAACTGTTTAATTAAAATTTTGCTTCTTTAATTTTGCTTTATGTTAATTTTGGTGAAAAACTTCTACAAGTGGAAATTTCTTTTTTTATAGATCACAAGGAAAGGCAAGACAGAAATTTTATTGTCTTTTATTTACCATTTTCAGAATATTCATTTGGTTCCCTATCATCCTCCAAATGTGACTGGTGGGGCCCTTTTCCCTTAGTATCTTTGTAAGTTTACAGATTTTAATGTATCTGTAGTGTTTTAATCCTTTGCATCAAGATTCTCATTTTTCTAATGAGAATTTTCCCATCCTTAATTGGCATTTCTAATTTCTAATTTTCCCATCCTTAATTGACATTTCTTTTAAAAAAATTTATTGGAGTACAGTTGCTTTGATAGCAGCTTCTCTTTGCGCTGAGAAGAGAATCCTCAGTGCTTACCCCACCCTGCCAAGCCCAGCACTGATTGGCCTCTGCCCAGGATTCCGGGTTCCCCTTCCCACATCCTTGGTCCAGCCCTCTCGTTTCCTGCTATGCTGTTTATTTCATCTCTTCTTTCGCTCGGCTGAGAGGATTCCCATTAGGCCCTTCATCTCAGCTCTTCCCTCTGTTTGGAACACTTTTCTCTCTTGATGCCGATGTCACCTGCTTTATGAAGCCCTCCTCGATCGCCTGAGCTTTAAGAGCTATGGAGTCGCCCTCACGTTATTCTATTT
Source organism: Oreotragus oreotragus (assembly GCA_006410675.1). NCBI lineage: Eukaryota > Metazoa > Chordata > Mammalia > Artiodactyla > Bovidae > Oreotragus > Oreotragus oreotragus. Next base: position 45,877 of record SJYX01021026.1, on the reverse strand, counting down.
CAGTGATTGGAATTCCACATATGACTATCTTACAATTTTCCTGCCCATTAGATTGCTGCCAGCACCCATGGGCGTGCTTAAATGTGAGTGTGTAATACACAGATGCGTGAATAATGGAAGAGTGGACCGCAGGACCGCAGGTTGCTCGTTAGTGAAATGTATAAATATATATATATAAGCATGTTCTCTCTGACGACTGTATATTGACTGATATTATAGAAAAGATTCCTGCCTTGAGTCAGAGGATCAACTAGATGAGCACTGCGTCGTCTTCTAACCCTCATATACTGTGGTTTCATTAATGATTTCCATCTTCAACAGCTCAAAATTTAGCTGTGCAGAAATCAGTGATTTGCTTCATTTTTTTTTTTTTTTAAGAAATTTAAAAGGGAACAAGGATGGAAGGAGAGAAGAGAACTGCCTCTAGGACAAGTGTAAATTTGAAAATGGATGCATTAACACAAATGGGTTAATGCGTGGGTTTTGTATGACTTTAGTTGCTAGAGCTGAGATAAATATCACACAGCCTCCTAGCACCAAAAGTCATGGCTATTCATCCACACGTGAGCTTCCACCATGCACATTTTTCTGACTGTGTCTGCCTCAGATGTTGGCATTTGTACTTTTCTATAAAAATCATCCAAAAAGCAGAGATGCCTTCTCTCCTATGGACTTCATCTGTTCCTCGTTTCAACTGTATAAATACCGTTTGCATGTCCTGGGTTTCTGACCCCTACCAGTGGAGACCAAATCGATCACCCACGAGCTGCTCAATTTGCAACCATTTAAAATTCCAGGCTCTATCTGGCAAAGACGGTGAACAATGGAAACTTGTCCTGGTGCTCTGACTTGGTTTGTTTCTTTCCTTTCATTTCCCTTTGGATTTGTTCCCTTTTCATCCTTCCCAGTTTTCTGCCTTTCTCTTTTCTGCATGCCCCCTGCATGCCTTAGGGCAACTCCTATCCCCTTTCACTAGCCATTTCATTTTTCGTCACCAAACAAAAGTGTTCAGTGACTTTCACATCCACAAGGGCGGTTCATCCCAGTCTGCTGGATGTCCCTGCGTCAGGGAGGCAGAGGGGACCGAGGGCAGATCCTGGCCCCGAGCTGCGTGTGGCTGGCCCACCAGGTGGTGACATCGCTCACTTGGGGCCCCGCACAGCTCCACGGGCAACCTGGTCTGTGTTTAATCTGCTCCGACCACAGAGCAAATGTTTTAAATAAAGTCTCTGCCTGAGTGAGTCACTGTTCTTCTGGCTTTTATATGCCATACCGAGGACTGATGGTTTACTTTGCCTGAGTAACAGAATTAATATAAGAGAAACATTTTTGTTATGTGGTATCTTTAAAAAAAAAAAGAAGAAAGAAGGGGCATATGGGCCTGAGTAGTGAGATTTGGATGAAAAAGTTCCACTTGACACAAGGGAAATAATGAAAAAAAATGTAGTAAATTTTTTTTTTTGGCAGGGACGGTTAAAAAAGGATCAACAAGAAGAAAAGGAAAAAACCCCTGCACTTTCACCAAACAGTTCTGTCATGTAAGGTCGTGGTCACTAAGAAGCGACATCTATTATATTATTGCTTTTGAAAGAGAGGTTTTGTGTTCAGAACCTTGTCAGTTTCCAGGGTGCGTGCCTGTTCCTTGGAGTCTGTCACGGTAGAGGAACATGGTGGTGTTCTCTCGTCTCTCCTTAGGGAGCTGGTTTAGGGATAAATGCAGGCAGTGGTGGTTGCCCTTCTCTGACTTGGAGAAAGTTTCTACGCTATTTTGTTTGACCTGAAATGGCCAACTTCTGTAATATCAGCTCGGTTTTCATGCTTTCTGAAGTCCAAACCAAATGTTCTCCATCCAATGGACAGAATGTAGCTTGAAGACACATAAAGGTGTTTGGGGTGCCCGAGTGATCAAGTTCACTTACAAGTGAGCATTGTGGTGTGCGGGCTAGTCTGTGTATCAATTTCATTTTTCTGTGAATGGAATCTTGATTCTAAAGTGAAAGAGAATTTCTTTTGGCCCCAATCTTGCCTTCATCCAAGGAAGACACAACTGATTAAAAAAGAAAAAAAAGATATCTTTGCCCGGCTTGGCAAGCTATGCAAGAGAAGCCCAGTATGAAGTGGCAGATGCGGGGAAGAGCAAAGAAACCTGCAGAGCCTGAGCTTCGAGCGAGGACAGGCTCAGAGTGCGTCCCATCTCTGCAGCCGGGAGTCGGCTCTCGCCCTACCAGTCATTTTACTAGGGTCCCTGCTGGCAGGCGGCTTCCCTCTGGGAGATTCATCGCCCTCATCTCAGAGTGAGACCCGCACGCCTGCCTGCTTCCACACAGTAGGAAGAGTCGAGAGCATGTCTGCAAAGTACTAGCACGTTGCTGGCGTGTAATCAACGCTCATCTAATGATTCCACAAATGTCGGTTTCATTATACAGTACCTGCTGAGAGCATCTCTCAAGGCCCCTTTCTCTTTCCTCGCCTGCTGTGATGTTTACACAAACATCGATTATATGTCCTCATAATAGCATTGAAAAAGTCTTAAGTTTAAAAGCAATGTCAGTCACAATAGCATCATTTTTAAGCTGCACATAATGACTTCTATTTGTTCATTTATTTTTTCGGAGACTGTATCTGAGCCTGCAATGACCCAAGCCTGATAAGTAGTTGAATGGGCCTGACTACGACACGTTTGGAAAGGAACTTTAAGAATGTAGGATTAAGTTTGGACTGGAGTTGTGAACAGGGCAGTCAGTTTCATTAGTCACTTTTCATAAGAGGCAGTGCAGCACTGTTGACCTTGAACGAGACACATTTGAACTGTTTGTGGGTCCACTTAGACTTGCATATTTTTTCAGTAGTGAATACCGCGATGCTACAAGATCATGGCTGAATCTGCGGACGTGGACATGGATGAACTGGGTACATACAGGCGGCTGATTGTCGACTATGGGCTATGCTTGGACTTTAAACTGGGTGGCAAGGGTTGACACCGCTAACTCCATGGTTTTCAAGTGTCAGTGTAACTTTTGAAGGTAAATTTAAAGTCAGACACTTAAGTCTAGGAAGGCAGTCCAGTGCTCTAGGCAAAAACTGAATTCATGACCTAGAGTAGAGATTTTCAGATGGTCTCCCATGGAGCCCTAAGCTTTTGTACCTCCTTAGGGTTGAGGGTATGTCTCTGTGTGTGTGTCTTTATGTGTGTGTGGGGTTTGTGTGTGTGTATCTTTGTGTGTATGTATATGTGTCTGTGTGTCTGTCTGTGTGTGCGTCTGTGTGTGTGTGTCTCTGTGTATCTTTCTGTGTACATGTATCTGTGTCTCTGTGTATCTTTGTGTGTGTGTATGTATATGTGTCTGTGTGTGTGTATGTATATGTGTCTGTGTGTGTATGTATATGTGTCTGTGTGTGTCTGTGTGTGTGTCTGTGTGCGTCTTGGGGACTGGAAAGGCTGCCTGCCCTCTCTTCTGCCCCACCATCTCATTCACAGCAGTTTCATTTTATTTGTATTGGTAAGATTTTTCTCCAAAAATGTCTTAGGGCTAAAAATAATTATGAAAACCACTGAGCAATTAAACAAAGACAAGACCCGAACAGCCAACAGTGATCCTCAGGACAGGCAGCAGGTAGCCAGCGGGGTCTGCTGCAGGGGCCAGCACTGGCCGGCACACAGGGGTTTTTCCATTACCTTTCAAGGGTAATTTGGGCCCTGAGGACGGGAACCTTAACTGCTGACAGACGAGAGGACTGCCCGGGAGTTCGGTTGTTGATAGGAAAATTACAGGGAACGAGTCGGCAACGTCATTGAGGCAAGAACACATCTTGTGTTAAATTGGGCTGTAAAGGTCTGAACCATAACCAGCGGACATCTGATCCAGTCAACTCTGGCCTGGGAACAGCTGTGGTCCCAGGATCCAGGGAGGGGCCCGATCTGCAAGGAGGGGGCGTTCCCGCTCGCTGCCCTTCGAGAGGTGGGTGTTGGAACATTTCAGGAGCATCACCTGGGCAACTTGTTTAAAACGCAGGTCGCGTGTTCCTCCGCCAGCACGTTGCATCTGGATCTCGGGCTGAGATCCAGAAACTTGCTCTTTTTAACAAAATGTGTGTTTTGGTGAATCTGATACCCTCTAGTGTGTCAGGACAACCTGCCAAGTTTCTCAGAATTTCCTGTTGCTGAGAATCACGCATGGTTGTGTTACACACTGAGCTCTTCAGACCTGTTCCCCAGAGAAGCCCGGATGAGGTTGAAGAATAGTTGATTTATAATATTGTGTTAGTTTCAGATGTACAGCAAAGTGATTCAGTTATGCGTGATATATTTTAGATTACTTTCCGTTATTCATTATTACAAGATGATTGAACATAGTTCCCTGTGTTATGCAGCAAACCCTACTGCTTGGCTCTCTTACACATAGTAGCGCATGACTGTTAACCCCACACTCTGAATTTTCCCTCCCTTCTCCTCCCTCCTCCCCTCCGCGCCCTTCTCTCCCCTCCGGTCACCACGTTGGCTTTCTACATTTGTGAGTCTGTTTCTCTTTTACACTATATAGATTCATTTCTATTATTTTTTAGATCCCACATATAAGTGATATCATATAATATTTGTCTTTGACTTCACTAAGTTTGATGTTCTCTGGGTCCATCCATATTAACTAAAAACGGCAAAATTTCATTCTTTTTAAAAATGTTGCCAGTTTATTCTTATCATAGATACTAGTAGTGGGGAATATTGAGGTAAGAGCTGAGTTTGTGGAATTTCTGGCTTTTGTTGTAGAGCTATTGTAAGGTTACAGAAAACTCCCAAGGAATATTTTAAAAAACCATTTTCGTGTTTCCTTCCTCTCATGGGGAATGGTTTTATGAAAGTGTCATTGTAAACAGGTTCATGAGATTGGAACAGATATGAACGACAAGAAGCACTGCTTTTGGTGAACTGACAAGGGGCCTGTTTGTCATTATTTGCGTGAATATGACGTAGGATTGCAAATTAAACCAGCTACATCAGATGCCATTGCTTTCCATGTTTGCTCAGAAAATCACTTATTAACCTCAGTGGCCGCTTCGTTTAGGTGTAATTCAGATATTAAATGTTTTTTTGCATTTTTATACTTCATTCCCAGAAGACAAAGGAGGAACCACAAAATTACAGCAGAGTTCATTTTGGCATCTTCACAAAGGCAAAGAAATGAGTTTCTCCCGCTTTCTGTGGAGGGAACTTATTTTTTCCAGTTGATGGTCTGTTCATTCCTCTTTTATATTGGAGGGTAGTCAGTGTCCAGTGGGCTGTTAGGCTTAGCTGTGCGGCAGAGTGATTCAAGCATACGTATACACGTGCCTACTGTCTGCGTGAGTTCGGGCTTCCAGATTCCACGTGTAAGTGAGATCACGAGGCAAGCTCGCCAGGCTGAGCGGGTCTGGGAGCTGCAGAGTGCAGTTCGGGGTGAGCAAATGGTAGCAAATCACAGAGCTGGTTGACGGCGTGGGGTAGGTAGTGTTTACAGGCAAAGACGACACAGCGTGGGCAGTTTGGGGGCGGTTCAGTCAGTCGGTTAAAATCTACAAGGAACAGAGACTGGCCTTGAAAGCTTCCTGAGCAGACAGTCCCGTCACACAAGCGAGGCTCAGTGCAGCCTTCTTGGTGAGACCCGTTCCAGCTGGGGCGCTTTTCATCCATGCCGCTGGCGGAAACTCCCAAGGGTAAAGACACCTTTGAGCAACATCCCGCCATCCGAGTCCCTTAGTCTTTTAAGTTTGGTCCTCCGGAGTCTCCAGTTCACACCCTCTGGTTCTTTTTAAGACAGACGCTAGTCTGTCGTCTTGTGTTCAGTTCAGTTCATTCGCTCAGTCATGTCTGACTCTTTGCGACCCCATGAATTGCAGCACGCCAGGCCTCCCTGTCCATCACCATCTCCGGGAGTTCACTCAGACTCACGTCCATCGAGTCCGTGATGCCATCCAGCCATCTCATCCTCGGTCGTCCCCTTCTCCTCCTGCCCCCAAATCCTCCCAGCATCAGGGTCTTTCCCAATGAGTCAACTCTTCGCATGAGGTGGCCAAAGTACTGGAGTTTCTAAAGAACACCCAGGGCTGATCTCCTTTAGAATGGACTGGTTGGATCTCCTTGCAGTCCAAGGGACTCTCAAGAGTCTTCTCCAACACCACAGTTCAAAAGCATCAGTTCTTCGGCACTCAGCTTTCTTCACAGTCCAATTCTCACATCCATACATGACAACTGGAAAAACCATAGCCTGACTACATTCAATCAGTTCAGTTCAGTTCATTCGCTCAGTCGTGTCTGACTCTTTGCGACCCCATGAATTGCAGCACGCCAGGCCTCCCTATCCATCACCATCTCCGGGAGTTCACTCAGACTCACGTCCNTCCTACTGTAAAGCACAGAGAACTATATTCAATATCCTATGATAGGGAATTTCCTGGTGACACAATCGATAAGGGTTGCTTATCAATGCAGGGAACATAGGTTCAGTCCCTGGTCCAGGAAGATTTCACAAGCCCTGGAACAACTAAGTCCATAAGCCATAACTCCTGAGCCTGCAGTGCTCTAGGGTCCACAAACCACAACTATTGAGTCCACATATTTCAACTACTGAAGCCTGCATGCCTGTAGCTTGTGCTCCACAACAAGATAAGCCATTACGAGAAGCCCACGCACCACAAGAAAGGGCAGCCTCTGCTATTTGCAATTAAAGAGAGCCTGCACAAAGCAATAAAGACCCAGCACAGCCACAAAAGGATATATATATATACACACAAATATCCTACGATAAACCATCTGGAGGAGGAAATGGCAACCCACTCCAGTATTCTTGCCTGAAGAATCCCATGGACAAGGGAGCCTTGCAGGCTACAGTCCATGGGATTGCCAAGAGTCAGACACAACTTAGCAACTACACACACAGATGATAAACCATAATGGAAAATAATATTTAAAAAGTATATATATATGTATACCTGAATCACTTTACTGTACAGCAAAAATTAACATTATAAATCAACTAATTTTAATTAAGAAAAGTCAATTCCTTTTCATTGCTCAATACTATTTCATCATATGGCTATATCCCAATTTGTTTATCCATCCACCATAGATAGATATTTTGGCTGTTTCTAGTTTTTGTCTCTTACAATTAAAGTGGTTATGAACATCAATTACAAGCCATTGCACTAAAGTAAGCTTTCATTTCTCTTGAAAAAATGCTGGGGAGTGGAGAGGCTGAATTATACGGTATGTATATGTTTAACTTCTTAAAAATCTGCCAAAGTATTTTCCCAAATGGTTGCACCATTTTGCATTCTCATCAGCAGTGTTGTGAGAGTTCCAGGTCTTCTATGAGCTTGCCAACTCTTGGCAGTGGCATGATAATATATGCCTTATCTGCTTCATTAGAATAACTGATTGTGTTGGGGTTATTTACAAGAAGGATACTTTATTTTGAAACTATGTTTACATGTCAGAAACTTAGGTTTCCTTTGTTATCTGAAAGTAGATCATTCCTATGAAAACTCAACAAGGTAGAAATGGTGTCAGTTGAAGGAGCTATCACCTACAACACAGCTGGCTCATGGATGCATAGAATAAAAAGATATATATCACATAGATCCTCACAGACACAGTACAAAGCTATAGCATCTAGATACTGAGATGCTGAGTGTAGTTTCCAGGAAGGAGCTTGCCCGGTGCCATTCTCCCTGCCCAGATATCCTTGCCTCTGTATCAGTTCACTGCAAAACAAATGCTGAACATTATTTTCACTTCTTATATTTTCTTCTAAAAGTGAAAATCCTTTTCAGATTTTTTTTTTCAGGTAGCAAAAACATGTACTATTGTAGGTCTTTCCTATAAATAAGATACTATAAAGCAAACCGTCAAAAACTAGGGGATACCTGCACTTTTTTTTTTTCCTCTTTGCATTACTCTTGAATAATTCTTATTTTCCAAACAGAAAAACAGGTGCCATAGGGAACCTTGAGCTGATTAGAGCTAAAATCATTCATTTGGAAAGACAAAAAGGTAAAGCACATTATTAATCTCCCAAACATTAAGCTAAAAATAAAAGGCTACAAGTGATGGAAATAAATAGCACATTCATAGATAAAAAAATAAAAGGCTAGATCATTCAGAATAGATTTTTCAGCCTAAAGAATAATCAGAACTGCTTCAAGTATCAATGGTAGTAGTGGCTGTGCTATTTTAGACCTACTGCACCAACACCCTAGGCCAAAAATGAAAACAGTATCCAAGTTTCAGAGCATAAGACAACGGTTTGATTTTTTTAATATATTTATCTTCTGTGTGTGTGAAGAGCACTTAGTAGACTTTTGGATTCTAGGTTTAGAAAGTATGTGAGTGGCATGGTGAGGGTCTATGAAAAAGAAGGCTCTGTCACTAGTATAAAATGGCATTATTTTCTTTTTAAATTGCTAAAAAAATTGTTTTACTTTCATGTGATTTCACTTGTTTAATATTCTTTCATTCTCCAAAAGCAAATGGGATTAAAAAATTATTTATTTATTTTTAATTGGAGGATAACTGCTTTACAATATTGTGTAGGTTTCATGAATCAGCCCTAGGTATATATATCCCCTCCCTCTTGAACCTCTGTCCCACGTCCCACCCCATCCTACCCCTCTAGGTTGTCACAGAGCACCGGTTTGAGCTCCCTGCATAATACAGCAAATTTCCATTGGCTATCTAATTTTACTTATGGTAATGTATATGTTTCAGCAACTGGAATAGTTTAACCAATTATAAATTTGTGCTTTCATTCTAAAAACTAAAAATATATATGTGTATATATTTTATACACACACACACACACACACACACACACATATAATTGTGTGTGAAATACAGAGAAATCCAGAAAGAATTAAGACAGGTTATCTCTTTTTGGCTATTTAACTCTGTCAGGTAAAAAGTGCTTTTCTTTATCTGATGATCCATCTTAATTGCATGTTCTCAACATAGTCCTATTCACCAGGGGCAATTTCATAATTTCCATCTTCAGGGAAGTAAAATAACAGCATTCTATTCTATTAACAGCTAGTAGAATGTTACAAATAGCACTGGGTGAATGAAGGGCTTCAATTTTTTAGATGGACATAATATTGGTTATACACATTCACAGAAGAAGAAAGATATTTTTAGTTTTTTTCAATGTTTCAACTGCCACAAAATAAACTTCATTTTATAAGCACTGATATATTCATAGGGCTAGTGGCTATCTTGCCAATTTGTAAGAATGAGGATAGAATGTCATATAAACAGGATAACCAAGAGAAGTACACTGAGGTACATCTAAGCTCTGAATTCCCCCCTCATATTCATTTTGCATTACTCAGCTCACATTTTAATATCTCTGAGAATCTTTCCTTGTTACTTCTGGCTATAAACATTATTTTCCTTCTTTAAACCACTGTATTCTTTCTAATCTTCTTCACGAATATGTCTCGGTGTTATCCCTGGATGTTCAGCTGCTAAGTTGTGTCTGACTCTTTTGCAACTCCATAGACTGTAGACTACCAGGCTCCTCTGTACATGAGATTTCCCAGGCAAGAACACTAGAGTGGGTGGCCATATCCTTCTCCAGGATATCTTCCTGACACAAGGATCAAACCTGCATCTCCTGCATTGGCAGTTGGATTCATTACCACTGAGTCACCAGGGATGCCCCGGTGTCATCACAAACTGCCCTCATATTCCAAGCTATTATTGCATCTCTGCATATCTTTCCCATTCTGTTCTTTTCCTCTATTTCTTTGCATTGATCGCTGAAGAAGGCTTTCTTATCTCTTCTTGCTATTCTTTGGAACTCTGCCGATGCTTATATCTTTCCTTCTCTCATTTGTTTTTCCCCTCTCTTCTTTTCACAGCTATTTGTAAGGCCTCCCCAGACAGCCATTTTGCTTTTTTGCATTTCTTTTCCATGGGGANCTTCTGTGTATTCTTGCCACCTCTTCTTAATATCTTCTGCTTCTGTTAGGTCCATACCATTTCTATCCTTTATCGAGCCCATCTTTGCATGAAATGTTCCCTTGGTATCTCCAATTCTCTTGAAGAGATCTCTAGTCTTTCCCATTCTGTTGTTTTCCTCTATCTCTTTGCATTGATTGCTGAAGAAGGCTTTCTTATCTCTTCTTGCTATTCTTTGGAACTCTGCATTCAGATGCTTATATCTTTTCTTTTCTCCTTTGCTTTTCGCCTCTCTTCTTTTCAGTGCTATTTGTAAGGCTTCTCCAGACAGCCATTTTGCTTTTTTGCATTTCTTTTCCATGGGGATGGTCTTGATCCCTGTCTCCTGTACAATGTCACGAACCTCATTCCATAGTTCATCAGGAACTCTGTCTATCAGATCTAGGCCCTTAAATCCATTTCTCACTTCCACTGTATAATCATAAGGGATTTGATTTAGGTCATACCTGAATGGTCTAGCGGTTTTCCCTACTTTCTTCAATTTAAGTCTGAATTTGGTAATAAGGAGTTCATGATCTGAGCCACAGTCAGCTCCTGGTCTTGTTTTTGTTGACTGTATAGAGCTTCTCCATCTTTGGCTGCAAAGAATACAATCAATCTGAGCAGGACCGGATTCAGAGCAACCTGTGACATCATCCTGATGGTGTCACCCTTAGGGAGGAATTTCACGTTTGGCTCCTGGGGGGGCCCAAAGAACAAGTATGAGGGCTGGACAGAAGATTCCTGAAAGTGTCCCTCAACTCAGAGAGCAGGAGGTGGGGGCAGAAAGTGCAGGTAGAGGGTGATGTGAGACCATATGATTTCCCAGAGCTCTGAGCCCCTGCCTGTAGACCTTTCAGCAGGGACTCGGCAGCCAGTGCTGCTGGGGATACTGGGTCTGGACCGTCACTGCCTGACCTGGGGCTATTTGGGCAGTGGCAAGTGGCCACTCAGGAGCCAGGAGTGAGACCAGGTGAAGTCTGAGCATTGCCTATGGTGACATGTTCTGGGGGAGAGAAGGAAGCCAGGATTTAGCTTGGGGCTGTCAGAGAATGGGCTTCCCTGGGGACTCAGTGGTATAGAATCCTCCTGCCAATGCAGGCGACGTGGGTTTGATCCCTGGGTTGGGAAGATGCCCTGGAGAAGGAAATGACACCCACTCCAGTATTCTTGCCTGGAGAATCCCATGGATGGAGGAGCCTGGCGGGCTACAGTCCATGGGGTCACAGAGTCGGACATGCCTGAGTGACTAAGCAATGACCACTTGAGAGAATAGAGATTTAGGGTTTCTCACTTGTCGTGAATGAAGAAGTCTGGCTGGGTTAGAAGCCTAGAAGTGGGTAGGTAAGGGCGTGCGGTGGGGATGGGAACAGATCAGAGGGTGGTGTTCAGATGGAGACCCTGGGCACCTGGGCGCTTGGTTTCCACCCTGGACAAAGAGGGCCGTATAAGTCCTCTTCTGATAGAACCAGGGCGTTTTCAGAATTCCTTTATCATTTTCACTGTAGCACATTGGTCTTGACCTTATTTCCTCTTGATCCAGACTCCAGTGGTTCGTCCTCTTTCTGGAGCAAGTGGAATTCGTTTCACGAAGCTGGCTTTCCCTGTGCTTCTTCTAGAGACTGTTGTGAAAATTTCACTTCTCTTCTACAGAAGGTAGGTGCTTGCTGTGATGTCCTTGGCTGCAAAAGTTAGATGAGTCTTTATCTCAGTAGAATATTGGCTTTTCCATATAAATTATAAATTTAAATTATGCACCATGAAAGGGAGTACAGAAGCTGAGAAAATTGAATGAGAAAAGAGTCTATATTCAAGTTTCCTATTTAATAATTTAAAGTGCACACTAATTGAAGAATCTGGGATTTTGGAATTGGTCACCTCTAATGAAATTTCGGTATTTGGGATAAAGGAACTGAAGATTAGAGTCAGACTGAAATGGAATGTCACATTGCTGCTTCTTTAGTAGATAGAAAAGCTTTAATAACTTTGTTTATAATAACTTTGTTTATAATTTTTGCTTGAGGATTGTTCAGAAAAAAGTCTCCGCCCACCCCCGTTCTATTCTGTCTTCATTGTCTTAGTCCTTTGGCAGAAAAGCCGAAAATAGACATGGCAGGTTTGGAGTGATGGGGAGCAGGTCTTTAACTGTGGCCACGTGACTCCACAGGTTTGCACTTAATTCTAGGCCGTGGTCTCGTCTCAGCGTCTCTGTGTCAAATGGCCACCTTTTCAGCTACTGAATGTAGGGAAATCTGCATGCAAGTGACCTCAAGTGGTCTGTGATAAATGGTGGTGCTGATGGCTTATCACCGCCACAGCAGGAAAAATTGTTCCTGATGAGTAAGGCATCGGGCTTGTTGAAGGCATCCAAGTTGGCCCCGACACATGGTTACTGGCAGATAAGATGTGATCAGAAGGCGCTGACTCCAGTGCCTTGGAATTTTTTGAAACAAATTTTGGGCTCAAAGGGAAAACAAGCAAACAGGAAAACGAACATGCAGCAGAACAAGAACAAAGGAAAATTCATACACGAAGTGAAAGGAAAACCAGCCAAGGAGGTGAGTGTGGGTGTTGATCACTTTATTCTCACTTTACAGACGGTCGTCGGCATCGTGCACCGTGTGATCTCACTGCCTTAGGATCCCACAAGCGGAATCTCAGAATTCACTAGAACACGTTTTCCCTCCCAGGAGACCTTGGTTAACTCTGCTTACTCAGACCTTATTTAAAACATACCCATCCTGTAGGTAATGACTCAGTGTAATATGAAGACATCTTACATGTCTGACTAAAAGCTCAATGGAAAAATAGGCAAAGAATACAGACATTTGGCAACTGAAAAGTTCACTCTGACAATTTTAAATGAAAATAACATGACAATAGCATTATTTTTAAACCTCTGAAAGTGGCAAGTGAAAGTGAGAAGAATATGTTCTGAGATGGTACCTGTGGTCTTATAAATTGATATAATTTTCTTACAAAATTTTTTTTATGTGTACCATGTAAAAAGTCTTTATTCACTTTGTTAGAATATTGCTTACTGCTTCTGTTTTCTGTTTTGGCTTTTGGGCTGCGAGGCGCGTGGGATCTGGGGTCTTAGCTTCGAACCTGCACCTCCTGCTTTGGAAGGTGACGTTCTAACCACTGGACCGCCAGGGAAGCCCCTTACGTAACTTTCTAAAGACCAGCTTGGCGAGACCGTGTTCACTCAGAGACTTGTCTTTGCATGATCTGACCCCTCCTAAAACATGACCTTGATCGTGATTTTTCTGCAGTATGTTCTGCTGTTGGTCTTGCCTGAAAGCAGGGTCAGTCGATTTTTTTTCTGCAAAGGGATGGATGATAAATGTTTAGGGTTTGTGCACCACGTGGTCCCCGTCTCACTTGCTCAGCTCTGCCCTTGTGCACAGAAGCAGCCATGTTGCTGAGCCGCGCTCAGGCGTGTCGGACCCCGTGGACTGCAGCCCGCCAGGTTCCTCTCTCCATGGGATTTCCCAGGCAAGAGTACTGCAGTGGGTTGCCATCTCCTCCTCCCGGGGAATCTTCCCAGTCCAGGGATCGAACCTGTGTCTCCTGCATTGGCAGGCAGATTCTTTACCTGGGAAGCAACACCCCCCCCAACCCAAAAAAGCCAGTCATACAAAGTAGCTAAATAGACAAACATGACTGGTTTCCAATGAAACTTTATTTATAAACACTGATATTTCAATTCCATACAATTTTCTCATCTTCCTAATATTATTACCCTTATGATTTTTTTCAACTATTAAAAATGTAAAACCCATTCTTAGCTCACTGGTGTTTCCAAAAGGGGTGGTGGGCTATATTTGGCCATCTGGCTCTGATTTAAAACACCTATGGCTTAAGACATAAAAGCTCAAACCTTCCAAACTTTTATTGTAGTATAATAAGTGTACAACAACATTCTGCTTTAAAAATGTACCTTAATTCAAAATACTTGATTGGTAAAGAAAGTGAACCATCATCTGAGCATTCAGGGAGTCATAATCGGTTTGCTGGTGGAGAGTTTTAGCTCGACATGGATGGCTGCTGACTGATCAGGACGGGGACTGCTGAAGCCAGCAGTGAAGTCTGCTGACCTGATTGACTTCTTCCACTAGTCATTTCTCTGTAGCGGGCAGTGTTGTTTGATCGCATTTACCCACAGGAGACCTTCTTTCAAAATTGGAGTCAGTCCTCTCAAAACCCGCCACTGCTGTATCAACTAAATTATGCAGTGTTCTTAATTCTCCGTCGTCAGTTCAGCAACCTTCACAGCCTCTTCACCAGGAATAGATCCCAGCTCAGGGTCGTCCATAAGAAGCACCTCCTCGTCTGTTAAAGCTTTGTCATGACGTTGCAGTGTCGCAGTCACTTCTTCGGCTCCACTGCTCCTCCTGGTTCCCTTGTCTCCCCCTCGCCTGCAGGTGTCTCCTCCCCTGAAGCCTTGAGCCCCTCAGAGTCACCCGAGAGAGCTGGAATCAACTTCTTCCAAACTCCTGTTAGTGCTGATATTGTGACCTCTCCCCATGAATTGCAATGTTCTTAGTGGTATTTAGAATGCTGAATCCTTTCCAGAAGATTTTCAGTTTGCCCAGATCCAGCAGAGGAGTCACTGTCAATGGCAGCTAGACCTTGCGAAGTGTATTTCTTAAAAAAGTAAGACTTGAAAGTCAAAATTTCCCCTTAAACCAGGGACTGCAGAATGGATATTATGTCAGCAGGTGTGAAACCTCAGGATGGCCCAGTCCAGCCCCATCAGAACCCTTGGATGACAAGTGCATGGTCCATGAGCATTAATATTTTAAAGAGAATCTTTTCTTTTTTCTCCTGAGTAGTAGGTCCCAACAATGGGCTTAAAATACTCAGTGAGCTATGCTGTTGACAGTGTGCCATCCAGGCTTTGTGGTCCCCATACAGAGCGCAGAGTGGAGCGGGCATAATCCTTAGGGGCTTACATTTCTGGAATGGCAGATGTGCACTGGCTTCAACTTCAAGTCACCAACTGCTTTAGCCCCTAACAGAAGAGTCAGCCTGTCCTTTGAAGCTTGAAAACCAGGCATTGACTTCTCTCTACAAAGAGGAAAATCCTAGATGGCATCTTCCACAATAAGGCTGTTTCTTCTACACTGAAGTTTCTTTGTTCAGTGTGGCTACCTTCAGTGGGCCCCCCAGATGGCACAGTGGTAAAGAACCCGCCTGCCAGTGCAGGAGATGTAAGAGACGTGGGTTTGATCCCTGGGTCGGGAAGCTCCCCTGGAGAAGGAGATGGCAACCCACTCCAGTGTCCTCGCCTGCGGAATCCCGTGGAGAGAGGCGCCTGGTGGG